>JAODKN010000021.1:14113685-14136040 GCA_026774425.1 Petrocephalus zakoni
ACACGGCACCGTTCTCTCAGCACTGGATTATCAGCAGTACCGTTTGGCATAGGCTGTGCCAGGAAGGAACTGGACCAGGATACACCATAAGGTGTTATATCTGACTGCTCTTTGCTCTCCATTTTATGTCTTAACCCGGCCGGACCCCCGCATACCCGCATCTGCCAATAACACCCAGATAAAACAGTTTTGCTGTTAAATTCTCAAGCCCCTCTGGAGCCAATGCGGCGGAATGGCGAGGTGGCCATCGATTCGCAGCGGCGAGACGTGCGCCAGCCCCCCCCCCCCTTCGCACACCCCCTCGCTAGGCGCTCTGAATGATCTGCCCCTTTCAGAAGGAAATCAGCTTGACAGGCAGCGGTTTGAAGGAGAGCCATCCGCTTAAGTGGTGGAAAAGTCCGCCTCCTAAACTAAAGCCCCCTGCCTCCACCTCGGACTCCTGAAGGATGGGTATAACCATCCAAAGGGCTGTGAGATCAATCCTACCAGAAGGGAGAGTCGACAGCTGCCCCCCGGTCCCCAGAGCTTTGGTGGCCTTACGTTCTGCTACGCTGTCTAAATGGGGGGGCGCCATAGCGACACACTGCCGGGGTCTCCGGCCAGACCCCCGGTGCTGACCAATAAGTGATCCACAGGCAGCCAGTGCCCCAACCAACCCCCCCACTCTCAGACCTCCCCAGAAACACCCCCCCCCCACCACATGGGGACATGTGTGAAATGGCCGTCCCCTCCTGAGCACGGGGCTTCTGATTAATGAAGGAGATGTAGCTCAGAGGGGGCATCTACAGAGAATAGGAAGAGAAAAATCACCGGTGGGCCGGGGGAGGCACCGGTGGGCCGGTTCTTTAAGAAAGTCCACTTAATTAATGGGACCTTCCAGCTTTTGCCTGCACATACTCTACTGCTGGTCAGCAACAGTACAAGTCACCAGAAATGTTGTTTTTTTGTTGTACCTGATGCAGGGAGTGGGGTAAGGCACCCCCCCTCTCCTGATTGGCATCGGCACAGAAATGCGTTTGTCAGGTGACTCGTTGGCAAGTGCACGGTGGCAACGGGTCAAACGTCTTCAAAAATCATAGAGTTCAGATTGATCGGTCCTGGCATCCAGACATATTTCGGATGCCAGCATGTAAAAATGATTAATAAAACGCTCTCCAGATGCCATGTAGCCATTATCAGTCTCCCCTATTATCCCAAGCACTTGCTGATTTTGTCAGGTGTAGATAAACATCAACCTAAGGATGATTTTGGCTGAATAACACTGCCACAGGCCACTCCTGGACCTCTCATGAAATCACCTACAACTTTGATTGACAACACAACAGGATAAAAACAACAGTTATAGAGGTCTGTTTTCCTACTGGAAAAAGACAAATGGACATTGTCATCCATAAAACTCCTGGTTTAACTGGGTTCAGAACGTCAGAGACTGCATCAGAGACTGGCTTCAATAACTTCCACACCTACTCTTACGAAAGAGTGTATTTTTCCTTTCCTGAGCTTTAAAACATGTAGAAGTGAAAGCAGTTGCTGGCCTGCCAGGCCACATTAACCTGACGTTTCTATCACTTAAGCAGACTCACAAATATGGAGCAAACGGTGCTGACAGATATCTCACATTGCCAGGGAGCATCCAAATACCCATATTGGCCCATATTGCTTTTCAGTGCATGATTATTTTGGTCTTAATGAGATAATTCTGAAGATTTTCTGAAGGTTTTGAGTGACAGTTGCCCCAATCACATCGCTCATTTGGAAATGTCAGGAGCTTTTTATGCAGATAATTATGAAGGGGGGTACTTTACTCAATGGGCCCCCACTGGTTTGGCTGCAAAATCACCGGTGAGGCTTCTGTCAGCATACTCACAAGGAAAACTTTTCGTCCCAGACGGGGTTGAGGTTCCCGAAGATGGTTTTGGTCCTGCGCTTGGTCTTTCCCACCTGGACGGTGACGTATGGATCACTGGATCCGGTCTTGTCCTTGGCCTGCAGGCCCTGAGCACACTGAACTGGGCAGAGCAGAGCAGAGAGCCTGCCGTCAAACATCCGATGCCTCAATAAAGTGCCGTATGCAAAATGAAGAGCACGTGGAGGCCCTGCTGGGATAGAACGCGCCCTTTCCAATATTGTCCTGCTGCCTGGTACTTGTTTGAAGCATAACTCAATACAAGTTTGCAGGTATTGAATTGAAGGGCGACATGTAAATAAATAATGATCCAAGGTGTGTGAAAACTCAATAAGAGAAATAGGAACGGCTTAGAGTAAGCTGCCTCTCCTGCATAGCGACGAGCTGGCAGGGAGTCGCAGACAGGCGGAGAGAAGAGGCCGGAGTCTGCGCTGCCCGCTACATTTAACCCCTGCCTGGGCAATATCTGTTGCCATAGAAACCATACTGGGCGGTGCAGGTAAGGCTGAATGACTGTATAGCTTCAATGAGGCTGATCTCTGAGAAATGCAACATGAACTATGGGATAGTCAGCCCTGTGGGGCCCTTTGATGTCATGGTCACCTTCAGTGGCACCTATTGGATTTTAATTATTTTAGCCTGGATTTATTTATTTGTCAGTATACTCCTGGGTGGCTAATGATTACTGATGTGCTTTGCTGTTGGAGAGTCAATAAACAGATAATAACCCTATAACAGGCGTTCTCAAACTTTTTTATCTTTTGATCAAAGGTCTGCACCAAATGTTTGTTCAAACAAAACAGCATTGATAAGGTGAATTATTGGGTCTGGATTCACTTGCAGTTTGGTCTCCATCTGGACCGTGATCTGGACTTCGAGAATCTCTGTTCTAGAAGTATGTAACCTCAAATTTATTGCACATCAGTAGAACAGGTGCAGGACCATCACAGGATTTTAAGAATGAATCCGGCCCTGTGAAGCATGGATGGTACCTGTGATGGTGATTCTGGCCGACCACTTGGAGGTGCCCTCAAGAACGGCCTGCTTGGCTGCTTTCAGGTGAGTAGTGAAGTCCTCCTTGGAGATGTGAAAGACCTCCTGGATAAGCTGGAAAACCTCTGGCCGGTTCTTCTCTCTGATCTTCATCCTCTCCTTCATGGCCATGATGATGTTCTGTGTTTTGTCTTCCGCTCCATGCTTGGAGCTCTTTTCCACCGCCCCTGTGGAGCAGACAGCCAGGCGTCTGATCCAGCACACAGTGGCCCACCGAGTCCATTGAGGGTGGTACGGGACCAAAGCAACGTGCTCTCAAAACAATTTTAGGAACAAAATACTGAGTGCAAGGCAGTAATGGGATTTATAATGAGAAAACGTAAGAGTAGAGTCCCGGCTTCCTGGTTAGCAGCTCATATCAGAGATGGGAGCATGACACCAGCAGACATGCACCCCTCTCCGATTTTCAGGTTCTGCCCCAGAGAAGCGTAACGGAGCTGCGGATTAAGATGTCCGCTTGTGATTCACGCTTATCCTGCCCTGTGTGTCTCACTTACTTGTGGTGGATCCATAGAGCCACACGAGATGCCAAGTGGGGTAATTCTGAATTTAGGAAAGACCTGGAAATTTTCCAGAACCTTCAAGTTGCGAAGTTAAGGGAGATCTGGTGGCTCCCAACCACTAAAGAAAAACCCCTTTTGGCTCAGCAATACAAAGGGCTGCCGTCAAGCCCGTGTGAGTGAGCGGCTGCGTCTTTTTGTCTTTATATCCTTGTGGGGGTAGAGTGATAACAGCCTGCTGAAGGGTTGACCTTGGGAAGTCCTGTGGGGATGTCCCTGAGACGCAACCCCCCCATCGCTGCTCTTATAGGAAAAAACAAAATGTGCTGAAATATGTCGACATTTCAGCTTTCATGAGTTTTGTTTTTTTTTTCAGGTGGGTATTGAATTCCCAGATTACTAGGGTTCATTGCTTTTAAAGTTGACACGATCGTTTGGTAGTGTGTGTGTATGTGTGCGTGTGTGACCCCCGGGGGGTCCTGCGGGCCCCCACTTACTCTGCAGGCAGTCGGCGTTCAGCAGGTCCTGGCACTTCTCGTGACACTTGACCCCGCACTCGGAGCAGCGCATGCCCTGGCGCGCGATGCCCCACAGCAGGCCCTCGCACTCGTGGCAGTAGGTGGGCGCCGTCGCCGTCCACACCTCAAAATTGTGCGGGGTGGTGGACGAAATCGGGTAGATGAGGGCCTGCAGAGTCTTCCGGAAGACGTGCAGCTTCTGTAATGAGAGGTGTCGTCTTCGTCAGGATGGCCAGGAAGGGGGATTCTCATTAGAGGAAGCTTAGGGTTGAGCTGAGAAGCTGAGATATGGCCCACGTTAGCTGAGATATATATATAAAAAAACAATTATCAGCTTAATATTTAAAACTGATTACATTACATTAAATAAGACAGTATCAGCACAGTGGAAAAGTGGAAAGAGTCTGTGCCACAAAACTAAAAGCCGTAATATTGTGTAATATCATATAAGATGAATTTCAGAAGGTATCAGTGCCAAATGAACTTGCCAACATGTTCCATACCTGGAGAACATGTGAGGTGCTGTTTGCTTGTCTCACAAGTTAATTTGCACAGACATGGCTGCCATGAATTGACTGTATCACTGAGATTATAAAGCTTATTTATCTGTAGAGATGTGCTGAAGGACTCCCAAGCTAACGCAGGCTCTATCGCCACCATCACACATCCCCGATGACGCCCAGTACTTAGCAAGCCGAGAACATAACGGAGAGACGCTGTGACTCCATCTGCTGTTTGTTTCAGCTTAGCCGCGTTCCTGAATCAAGGGTGTGTGTGTGTGTGTGTGTGTGTGTGTGTGCGCGCGTGTGTTTGCCCGCTCTGCTTCTGAATGGATAAACAAACAGTGGCACATAGACATGGCGCTTCTTTGGAAGGGAAGTGGGGGTCTCCAGCCGGAGCCAATGGCGCCTTGCTGCCCTGCGCGACGTCCAGCCATGGGGGCCGGTTTCGGCATTGGGGGGGGGGATGTCAGTGTTCCGTCCACGCACGCCCCCCCCCTTGCTGTGGCGTGAATCTCTCTCCCGAAGGTTTAAGGGCTGCCTGGGGACTGGATGCACCCCCCCCCCGGCCATACCCTGCCCACTAAGGGCCTGCTTCACACTCCGGATCGGCACTTTCCACATTGCACTAGTCTAACCCCGTTCTGAAAATGACATTCCATCCGTCTGTAAAGGCGATGAAACAGCTACTTGGGTTTGCTGCTCCGATGTCTTTGTTGTGTCTCGGACGGCACTGAAAAGGACCTATTTGAATGAGACACATTTTAGTCACACTGATAGACTGCAGTGTGGAAGCGAGGAGCAGGTAGAGTTATGGGCTTCGGCAAGGCAGCTTTAATGCACATGCTCACCCGGGCTAAAGCCCAGGGGCCTCTGCTGGACAGGGACCTCAGCTAGCATTGCTTAATCAAATTTTAAACCTGTCCTATATTATACAGGATCGTCCGGTATTTATTTTTTTTTTCTATTTTTAACCAATACGGAGTGTAATTTGTCCTGTATTTTCCCATCCTGGCTGAAATACAATTTAATATTTTACCATTGCTCCCTCTTTGACAGTATTTTTATGTAGGAAATAGTAGGGTGGCCCCTGAGAATTCCAGCAGGCTGGGGTTGCTGGCCATGTGACTGCGCCTCAGATGTTAGGACTCCTTTTTAGCCCCCATTGCTGTCCTGGTCATGACGATGGCCTCCTTTAACGGGTTAAGCCCATTAATACCGCGCATGCTGATGACATCAATCAGCCGGCCTTGATAAATGCACGGCTAGAAAATGATGTTTTATTGTCCCTGTGCTGTGCCCCGGGACTGACACAAACATGTCAGAACGTAACATTGGGGCACATACACAACTAATATCAGGGTCTGGATCATTATTGAACACTATTGAACATTTTCTGATGGAAAGCCTAGGGGAACAGCTGCAATGGTGAACTAAGCAAATCTACATCAAACCTCCTATAAAAACGTCAGCTTCCTGTAGAAATAATCTCCAGAGGTTACTACAGTCCTGTTTTACAAGCGATTGCTGTTACCTTCCCCGCTTACTTCATAGGTAACACTTTACTTGATGGGGCACAAATATTTGGCATTAACTCACTTACTACTGAAGTAGAAATCATGAACTAATATAGTAGCTACACGAGATAAAAGATGCGTTCTGAGTTATTAATGATAAACAAACGAGATCAGTATTTCACGTGTTATTGTGACTTGTTCCTTCAGTAGTTCACAATTGTTAACAACTGCTTGTGATAAACTATGCATCATGATTCATTAATGATGAATTAACATGAGATCAGTATGTAACTAAGACTTAGTTTGTGGTTAATTAATACATAAAAGCATTATACTATATTACTTATGCCCCCTCAAGTGTTACCATTTTATTATTTAATATTAAACATTTTAATATTTTATATTTAATATAGCTTCGGATTGATGAATAATTGATTACTGTTAATGTACAAGATACGTTATTTCATTGTGAGATACGCCTCCCCCTCCTCACTGAGCCAGCGGGGGGCGCTCTCTTTAGCTTTGGGTGTTCTTTGCATTTCTGGCCTTTTTAATTTTTCAGCAGCTCTTTCTGTTTTCAGTGATTATGCAGCTCTGTCATTTTCCTCTAGACCAAACACAATCAGACTGATTAGCCAAACTCGTTAGGGAGGCCACTCCAGCGCACAGCAGTGCTGTTTTTTCCCAGATAATCTGCACGTCTTTTGGGCAAATGAGCGAACACAAGAGCCCTGCGCTGCCCTCAGCATATTTAACACGTCGTACTCTTTTCTTAAGGAAACGTTCTCGCAAATAATGTCCCCGCTGACCCGTGCTGCCCAGATCGCTTTGGTATCACCTGCCACAATCTGCTCCTCTTTACCGAGGCCTGGCACTGACTCCCCCCTCATGTTCAGCCCCAGCGGGGGTGCGGCGTGGATTTTGTACATCTCAGCCATCAACACCCAGTGTGGCGAGCAGCGCTGGGTAATTCAGGTCCGAACCAAGATTATGTTCCAACCATCCAGTTGAGTATAAAAGGTCACAGCTAGAGAGTACTCAATTGGCTGGCAAAATCTTGGTCTGGATTTTTACTTTCTGGACCTGGACTACCCACCTCCAGTGGTGAATAGCTCCCATGGAACTGAGCAGTTTTGCTGGATAAGATGAAGATGTTTTCTGTGTTTACAGACCGGCTTTGTATGAGTTCTGCATGTGATAAGTGTGTCACAGACGCATAGCTAACTCCCCTGCCATGCGACTGAAAGCATCTCCCTGGCACGACAGCATTAGAGGCTGCTCATGCCCCCCGGCCCTGGAGGGGTGAGGGGATGCAGCTGAGACTGACTACCAGGAATTCATGGGCTAAACCAGGGCTTGAAGAATCAGATCATATGAAAATGTTACATAGTTTATGCCTGTGTCTGTTTAGGCCTGTAAATACACCTGATTAAATGAGATTAAATAAGAATGCACACTCATCAAATGCTCCAAGGACGCGGCGAGGAGAAACAAGCCTTGGTGAATGACAGCGAACCTCAAAGCTTGCAGTAAGCCCTTCAAATTCGTGCAGTGAAGACGGGTGGCGCTTTGCAAGTAATGTTAAAAAGAAAGTGCTCCTGGCCTTTATTATTTAGTCAAAGTTAAAAGGACAGGCTGTGAGGACGTAGGACTGGATCTCCTAATCAATCTCTTTGCATTGATTAAGGTATTCCTCTATCTGCAGATGGCAGATCTCCACAGGAGAAGCAGGCAGAGGGGTAAAGCTGGTGGGAGAGGCTCTTCGGGAGCATGCTTTCGAGGCCGGATCAGCTGGCCGGAATCCCTACGGATAACTGGCTGGAGATAAAAATTCCCCAGAAGATAAATGAGGCTTTGAGGCATGTCCATTTATTAACCTGCTAATTTGTTGTTCACGTCTTTTTGCGGGGCTGGATTTCTTGTGGAACCTCTGGGTTCTGGCAGTGCTATTATCTAAGGACACAGAGCCGTCCTCATTAGCTCCTGCTGAGCCGGGTATCCGGGGCCCGGCCGCACCTCCTGCAGAAGCCGGCTACGGTGCTCCCGTTCCAGCCATTAGTCATACTCCACTGCCTGCCATTAGCTGCACGCTCCCTTAGCCGCTGTGCTGCCTATCTGACTAATAAACAATGCCTAATATTACACTAACTGCAATAACACGCAGCCTGAGAATATTGCTTAAGAAACTGGGTCAGGAGGTCATTAGTTCAAATCTCTCTCTGGGGGGAGTGAATTCGTTCAGTGTGAACTGGCCTAACACAGAGCTCACGACTTATTAAAATTCAGCACCGCTTGCGTTATTCAGCCCAGGCAATCGATGAAAATGGGTGACACTCACCAGGTCTTCATTGCTGAGTGTGGATCTGGTGACCAGAGCGAAGGAGATGCCTGCCTTTCGGGCAGCCAGGGTCTGAAGGGAATAAACAAGAGCTGTTTTCCGGACTGGCCGAGGGCTCGCCTTCGTAATTAAAAGCGCGTGAAAAACCAACAGCATTGAAAAATGTACACAATAGCCAAAGAGGATTTGTATCTCATAATTTTTACTGTGGGACTGGGCTGTATACAGATTATATCCTCTTGTTGGCCTTGAGAGCGACATCAACAGTGGAAAAGCTACAAAATCAAACCAGGCCTGTCCAGAAAGCCCGTGCCGTGCCCCACCCTGCAAATAAATCCATCATTTATTTGATCTGGTCATTAACGCCAAAGCAGCCTCCGGGCCTCCCTCAGCACACAGGGGGGTGTTGGGCTGCCTTGTCTTGAGAGAACTTCAATTTGAGGCAAAACAAATTAGCACTTTTCACAACCACAGGAGGATCCCGACGGGGCGCAGTGGGGAGGCTTTTCTATAGACTCTCAGCTTTTTTATTGTAAGAGCATAAATGGGGTCTCCGAGAGTTTAATGGCAGAAAAAAGGAGCGTGGAATACAGATTTAGTGATGTCACAGCTATGTGCAGGACATGATGTAACCATTAAGCACAAAGCGAATAGACTCATATAAATAATTTTGTAATGTGAGATTTAGGGATACCACATTGGCCTGCATAGCTAGATCATTTGCAGAGTAATCCTTCATTTTGAATATTAGGTATTTATTTTTAATGCAGTGATGATGCTTTCTGTGTGGGTACCAGCTCATATGCATATGATTATTTTCACTTTAAATATTGAATGGTTGAGTTTTACTGCTAACCCATCTGTTAAATGTGCTGTCAAATCTAAATGGAATATTATTGCATTGAAAATTTACAACGATTAACCAAAAAACTGAAAGAAAACAATTTTCATAAGAAAGAGGCATGGTGTTCATCTGGGATGGTTTCCCAACCCGGTACTCGGGGACTCACAGATGATCCACATTTTTGGTGTCCCAGCTCCCTGCCAGACAGTCCACGTTTTAGGGAGAGAGCAAAAACATGGGCTATCTGCAGGTTCCCCCCCCCCCCCTACCATGGAAAGGCACCACCAGTGACACATGCCTGAGATCACCTGCCAGTCTGGGCCGCGGTGGGCACAACCACAATCAGTGCAGCGTGAGCTTGGTGAGGGAAACGACACTTACCAAGGCCTGAGGCACCCAGAGGCATGATGGGAAAGGAGAGCAAGAAAGAGATCAGTGTGGGCAGGCATTGTGAGTCGACCTTAGTACACGGGCAGCAACTGTCCAGCACAGACTTGGAGCTTCAGCGTCGGGTGCATGGGCGTTTTGCTGCCATGCGTGAAATTAGTGATTATTTAAAGAGAGAAATCTGTCAAAATACTTCCTGTTTCCCATAATTCGCCTTGGACATGGTACCATTGAGGCACACATTAACTATCCGAATCATGAGCATTATAACCGTGGGAATAATACCGCAGAATTTGTCTATACTGCACAGCTTAATGGTAGCAAGACAAGGAGAGACAAACACTGATTTGTTAGTAGGGGGTCAGCGACACGCTGCTGGCCCGCCATTTAGCGTTACGGGGTCAAGTTTGCTCTCTCTCTAGGTGGCAAGAGAGAAACCCCTGGAAGGGGCGGGGCACAGAGAGGAGAAGCAGGTATTGACGGTGGACAGTGTGCAACTGGTCTTTACCATCCATACTCCCCTCAGCCACACTATGGTAAAGAACCACAGCAAGTTATGAGCATTTAAAGCAGGGGGATGGGGGGGGGCAGAGGGCACTGGGGGTGTTTACATGTGAACCGTGTGTGAACGTCATGTACATGTGTGAGGTCATGCACTCAGAAGCTGAGCTTGCTGCAGGCATTACAGGGCCCAGGCTGAAGTCAGGGGTCGTCTGGGGTCAAAGGCCATACTGTGGAAAATGCCCACCTCCATGTGGATGTTCAATGTCAGGCAGGCTACGTAAACACACGTCGCGGTAAAGACATCGGTTATGAATTATTATTCACCCTGGGAATCAACATCAATGATGATAAGAGTTCTGTTCGACCCTGCTTTCACTTTGTGAAGGGGAACACAGAGGGTGTCTGTACTTTTACCTATTATCAACCAAGAAGCCAGGAAGGTATGCAAGGCAACTATGAGTTCTGTCCTGATTATTGCCTGCCTCGTTGATGTGTCACTCTGAATGCTAAATAAATAGATACAAATAGCAATGCGAGATCAAAACAGGAGCCCGTCTACTGGTTCCAGCAGACGCCAACGGCAGCAGAACCCTGAATGGCTCCAAATGCAGAGGATGACACCGCAGAGTGGCTGTGTGTGAACGTAGCCTTTCCCCTGTGCATGAGGGCCTCTCACCTGAATAACCAGCGGGCCTGAGCCCCTTTGCCGAAGCAATCAGGCGGCCGGCTGTGTTCCATACACACGGGGGGGTGGGGGGTGGGAAGAATGAACTGAGGAGGGTGTGATCCAACCCTGGCATTTAAAGACTTCATCTGGGGTGTCAAAGGCTTTCTCTCGCTACATTTTTACATGATGCAAAAGCCTTGGTAGATTTCAATGAAGTCCTCAACATATATTTTTGGGTAGAGTTGTCAACATTTCATATGTTTTGTTTGAGCTACACGTCTCACAGGATGCATGTCTGGGGAGAAATCTGACAACTCTCTGAAAAATATCGCCCATAGTCATTATGGGACCACGTTGGAATGGTAAATATCTATGCAGCGATCCGGTAACAGAAAAGTGACCCGTACTTACCAAAGTAACGTTGGTTTTTTTAATTTCATGAAAGATACGCACAAATACAATGTCAATTTTTGCTTATAGTTTAAATGATCCACTTATCAAGTATGGAATGTATGGCATCAATACACACATTTTTATCATTTAGTTAAAATTTATATGGTCGTATAGCAATAGGACCCTAATGAAAGTATAAGATATGAATATTCCAATGAAATATGGCATGTAATGTTTGTATACTAAGTGAATACGGTGAAATTTGACATTCTCTATTATAATTTCAAATGCAAAATTATACAGGGTGCAAAAATTCTTTGCAGTTGTTGAATTAGCTATTAGCAATCTAGCAGGCATATAAGAGTTACAAAAGATGATACAATGTTGCATAAACACATACCAGTACTTTATACAGCCAGAACATGAACCTTTAAAATATAATATGAGGGTGCTTTAGATCACTATCGTGAAAATAATGGTATAATAATGGTGTAATCCAATATGGTGGCTGCTTGACAATGATGGCTGGATGATTGTGAGGAAAGGTGAGTTGTGGCTGAGCCTGGCTCAGAGACAGGGAGACGCCATGGACTAAGTGCCAGTGGCGTAGTATATCTGGGGAAATCAGAGTAAATCACCAAGTACCCAGCAGAAACGGATAACTCACCAGATCACGAACAATGGGGACGGTCCTCTTCCGGCGTAGATCTGGCATACTGTCGATGCCATAAAGAATGCTCCCTGGCCTGGTGACGGAGGCAGCTTTATGATATATTAATATCACACAATATCGCACAAAGCTAAGCTAGCTAAGCAACATAGCTAGACAGATAGCTAGTGCTGCCTTTAACGCTGTACTCTAGTTCAAATCTGACATTGCTCAGGGTGTGATCACGGCTAAACGAGAAGAAGTAGGGAAAAATGGCATTAGAAAAGGAAAGTATTGAGGGTTGCTGAGTAGGATACTCCCAGTGTACACACAAATGAAGAGAAGGGCATTGATGGTGGACACTCTGCTGGGGGGGGGGGCACTTACCAAGCCTGCCAGACACTGGTTCATAAAAGAGGTAGATACACCGCAATGCCTCCATCCCCAGTGTGCTATAAGGCTAGATCTCTGTATTCATTCTATGCTGTATAACACTGTGTAATCGACAAACAGCTGCACCATTAGAGGAAAATTTCAGCTGGAAATACAGCCCTTTACCTCCACAATGACTGAACTGATACTTTATATATAATAACTGAATCAGAGCCCAAAGGTTGGACCTGGAAAAAATACACACCTACAGCCACAGCACTGACACATATATATAAATATATATATATATGCATTTGCTACCTGGCGGCATCCTGGTCTTCCTGATCTCCACGTGCTTCTCCTGGTGACATGACCTTGTCCTGTTCTCCACTGGTCTCCGCAGACTGAGACGCTAGTCGTCCAGTACAAAGTGGAGTGTCTGTGCTGTACTTTTCGCTTTTCTCTTTGCTCCTGAAGCTGCACTTATTTCTAAGCGGGATGTCCTGGCACTGCCTGGACGCGGGAGACTGATGTGCCCCTAGCGTTTTCGCCATGTCCCTCGGCTACTGTGCTGAGGTCTAGCATACATCCCCAGCAGTGTCTCAGAGCAGGACAGCATGTCCGTGACGCTAAGGACCCCAAAACCCTGCTTGCTTTCTATTGTAAACTGTTTTCAATTATCCTGTCCAACACGTGATGCATTCATGGGCACGCATTGCCCAGGTGATAAATATTTGTTCTTCATATCAGTGAAGATTTTATTAATATTATCTAATTATTAACCTGTTGCCAGGAAAATACTGCATAGGTGATGGTTACATACTGAGAATACAGTAGGCATTGCAGAAGATTTGGGGGGTATTTTTTCCGTCAAAAACACTCCACAATAACTTTTATGTCATTAAGTGATGTTTTTGAGAAAAACTGAGAACATTCGTTGACAGCAGTAATTAGATTTAAGGAACCATTGTGATTCAAGAGATCTAGTCAGTATGCATACTGACATCCACTGCCCATACATTACAGTATGCGACATGCCCATGATCTCACCACGCTGTATAACAGTGTTATTCATTATAATAAAAAAGCTGCATAGAGAATGAAATCAATCCACATTTCCTACTCACCCTCCAGCACCCTGAAGCCCAAGACTTGCAGTTGTTTCCAGAACATGGCGGCTGGCAATGCGAGCCTTAGTGTAACAAAGAGCGAAGGGTTACTTCAGAGAAGCCCTGGACAAGCAAGCTTCATTAGCAAACCTACCTACCATGCACGTCCTATACATCTCTACGTAGGATAATGTGTAACAATGGAACGAAGAGCAGTTGGGTGCTATATACAACAGGAAGGTGCTAAAAAACAGAATTTACGGGCCTTTCTATCGTATACTGTTTAGAATTTTTCATTCATAGAAACTGGGGCCGGTCTTGGAGATCTTAAGGCTGTACAAAGTGGCATCGGGTTTCATTCAGGCAACTTGAATGTTTCACAGTGCAGGGATGCTTTGGTTAGCATCAGCAAACCACACCAAACAGGACCACAGAGACACACAGCACATAGACGAGAGTGGACAGGAAAGGAAGGAGAAGGGCTCAGTTCGAAACCTGTGCATCCAAAGCAGCGTGGTCTGCAAGACAACAAGCAGGAGAGAGGGTCAGCATCAGTGATTACAGCTTCAAAGCAGCATTTTGGCTATGTTAGCCAGGAGGCTTGTAAGTACACACACGCCAATTTAAGTGCCATATAAAATGCAAGGTCTCCCCTTCATCTGTATTCCTGCTACAATGACAGTCGACAGCTTTCCTGTGCTGTGCTATGTGATTATTTGTTGGAAACCCCAGAATCTGTATGCTAATGACAGATAGAGAGCAGAGTAACTGACCGGCAACATGATGCAATACTCAACAAGTACCACGGGAAAAAAAAGAAAATCAGCGGCAATAAAGACCAAGATTCACAGACATCCGTCTGGAAAATTAATGTAACCAATATGTAGCTGAGTAGGTCTCAGAGGATTCTGCTTCATATGGTCTGAGAACACCTGATATACTGTGTAAAATCTCATTTAGCCATGCTATAATGTACATCTTTCTATGGTGTCACTTTCCCGACCAAAGAGGGGCTAAGTAACACTGACCTATTAACAAACAGCTTTCTAATCTCTAATAGCCTAAACGCTGATGTGCGTCACAGGAACAGAATTACGCCGAGTCACATGGCCCCCTGTGGAGCCGAGAGAAGGGCCAGGGAATAAGGGAAACCCCTAACGACAGACTGAACTTGACGAATTAAGCTGGATTAAATTCCAGGGTGAATAGTGCCATTGGGCTAGCTCTGCTTGGGCTGAGTCGCCAAGCACACCTCCCAGCAGGACTCACAGTTCTCCAAGAGTGCAAAATGCATGGAACCACTGCACCCCCAAGTCTGCTTCAAGAAGAGGTTCTTCACACAAATTGTGCTCATCGCATACATTAAGTTAATAGGATACGCCAAAATCATTCAAGATTCTGTTTTTAAATATTAAACTAGAAGTCCAATCTGGGTCACATGTGTGTTCCATCCATCTGTACGATAGAGTGGGCAGGGGGTCAGCTGCCCCTCCAGGCTGCAGAACCCAACGACCCGTCGCTGGACGGCCCTCTGCAATCAAACTGGCGATGCCGCCGGGCGCACGGGCCGCGAGCTTCTCGGTACATCCTATGTGGGCTGTGCTGGAGTCCGAGGGAAAAGCCAGACATGACTGCAGCAAACAAAGGGCGTGGCTTCATCTCATCGCCAAGCGTGGCTGCGTACCGAGGCGTCTGGGAAGTGCTCCGATGGTCTGTCATGCTCACAACACAGTGAGACGAGGATGAGTGCATAAAGAGGAATAATAAATAATAAATAATTACATGCAAGTATAATTTCAACTTTGGCGAAAAAGCAGCACAATTAAATGCCAGCAGACACAATAATCCGGGAATAGAGGGCTAAATTGCACTTAGGATATTGTGTGGCTGAGCCTTTGTGGGCGACCGAAGACACAGATAGACTCTGACACACTCACACGTACAAAGTCTCACAGCCACCTCAACAGCACCTCCGTGGAAGTTAGCAGAGCACAGAAATACTGGCCAAGCCGTATAATTTACTGGGGGCTTCCAGAAGTCGGGCCACCTGCAGTGATGACCACAGCATCCAGTTAAATGATGCATCTCCACGATATCTGAATCACCATTAGCAACATGACACTTCATCACGGTGCAGCAATCAGCAATGCCCACGCTAGAAGGAGAGAACAGTCACTTGGAACCTCCACAAGATCCAATCAGAATAATAGAGGGGACTCCTCCGCCGTAAAAGCAGGACCTGAATATATAAGCATGCATGCCACGACTGAAGGAAGGAGTTGAGGGTGAAAAGCTGTCACATGTTAGATACTAACAGCCCGAAGTCATCCTGCCTGTCACCTCAAATCAGATAGAGTGCACCAAAAAAACAACACAACTATGGCTCCGTCTGTTTGATGTTAACCGGTAACGCAGGCTTCTGCTCTACAGAATCTGGGGTTTCATCTCAGGCAAAAAATACTCCCTCTGAAGTACGATGCATTTAAACTGAAAAACTGAAAATGAATTGTTGTTTCTTTTCTTATGTTGTGGTTGTTTGTCTTAAAAACTCGGAATAAAATGTTCAAAATCTGCTTGCAATATTTTAAGCACTGTCTACAAACTATTTTAGCATGTTTTTTT
Organism: Petrocephalus zakoni; assembly: GCA_026774425.1. NCBI lineage: Eukaryota > Metazoa > Chordata > Actinopteri > Osteoglossiformes > Mormyridae > Petrocephalus > Petrocephalus zakoni. The sequence continues at coordinate 14,129,565 of JAODKN010000021.1, forward strand.
TTTTTGCAATTTCTTGTTTCTAAAGATATTGGAAGACATTAGTGTGCAGGTTAAACACCAGTATGCGACCAATATGTGACCAGTATGTACCTCCTGCCAGAATCTGCTCCTCCAGCTCAGTCATTTGCTTCCTGTAGGCTCTCAGTGCAGCCTCCTTGAACGTTGGTCGTATCCTCTTTTTCGGGGGGGTCTCAACCACGGCTGCCGCTGGCAGGTTTTGGTTTTCATCTTCCTGCGCTGCCATATCCTCCGTCTGCCCCGGTTCCTCAATGTAAACTGTTGCCTCGGACTCAGTGTTGTCCTCCGTGGCAGGGTTATCATCATAGCCCTCGCTATATTCATCATCAAACTGCTCGTCTAAGCTGCAGTCATATTCCAGAACATAGTGTCCCTCCTGAGCAATGCCATAGTCTTTGTACTCCTCTTCCGGCTCATTTGCATTTGTCCGGTTTTCCAGGTTGGCCAGCACCTGCTCCATTACTTCCACGTAATGCGTCTCGTTATCCACGGCCTGCTCGCCGGAACCCTCCTCGTCGGCCTTGTAGTAGAGCGGCTCTGTGTAGACGTCCGAGTTTATGGTTGTGCTGGAGCCATTTGCTGTGGATTGGGACAGGGACCTGAACCGGCCCATGAACGTGGAGTTGCTAGGCTCCTCTGGAGCGCTCACACTCTGCGAGCTCTTGTTCCACACGACCTCCAGTGCTGATTTGGCCCGCTGAAGAGTTGATCCAAATGTTGGAAAGCTGAATGTTTTATCCGTCAGGTCTATGCTGAGGCGGCTGTGCCAGGATTTTGGAACTTCCTCAGTTTTTTCGTGCCTGATCTCAGTCTGGCTGTGATACATAGTTGCGGACTTGCTCGGATTTATGTAAAAGCTATTCATGTCAATATCTGGAAAAGGATCGCTCTGAGCGTCTGGTTGACTTGCAGTTTCGCTCTCGAGGCCCGGGCATGTAGAAGGGGTGCTGTCCAGAGTCATGTAATTTTCTCCTTCAAATTGTAAATCCACTTCTTGGCATTTAGTAATGTTTCTGGGGAACCCTGCACTGACTCTTGGGTCAAAGGGGCTGCTGACATCTGATACTACGTTCTGTTCAGTTGAGGCATCCAACCCAGAATCTGCCCCTTGCTCCAGATGTGGCCATTCCTTCCAAGGCGACAGATCGCCCTGCAGTGACAGCTGGGAGCCGCTGTAGTGGCTTCTGTCGGCCGAGACACACACAAGCCCATTGCTCACCCCACTATCGATCGTCTCTGTGGTCTCTGCCCCGTTTGGTTCTGTATACGCCTGGTTTTCCTGGCTCAGGGCTGGATTGGGTGGGCTTGCGTACCAAGAGGATGCCATGTCCTCCTGCTTCCTTTGCCAAAGCTCCTGGTCTGAGGAGGAGAGAAGGGAACAGCCATTGGGCCTGCTGAAGTACGGATTCTCAGAGAAATCTTCTGAGTATGACTGGCACAGCTTCGAACAGTCTGATTCGGAGCGGCTTAATTTTGGTGTCGAGTATTCGCTTTGGGAAAGCCACACCGGGGTCAGGTCCGAGTAGTAAGGTTTCGTTTGCTTGTCTGAGTCTTCATACATAGCAGATTGGTAGGTGTCATCAGCGTAAGGTGCCAAGCTGGAACGTGCTGTCCTGTCTGCCGATTTGCTGTGGGAGTGGTGGGATTTCTTCCGGTCAGATTTACTCTTATGCGATGACTTAGAAACAGCTGAGTATTTGTTGCGGTTAAGGTCAGCCTCTAACTCCTTATCACTGTCCAAAGAGTCCCAGTCCTCGAGGTCAGTTTTCTCCTTAGTGGAGACTCTGATGTCCATGCTTTCGTAGGTTTGTGAGGTGCTCATGCCTTTGTCTCTCCTCTCTTTGGTCTCCCGGACGAGGCTGTCGGTGGAGATGGATATGCCTGTACCTTTCAGCCTGTAGCATTTTTTTAAAACTAAATCCCTGTCTTGAGGTGTAGAGAATATAACAATGACTGGCCGCGGCTTGGCACTGGGGCAGTCTCTTTGATGGCCCAGCCGATAGGCCAAGTCGATTCTTATCACTTTTTGCGGGTCACTGAAGCCCATTTTATCCTTCAAAATTTGGTAAATGAGATTCTCTGTTTTTTCTGATTTATCCTCCGGCACATTGATAAATTTCAAAGTGGCTTTGTTATCGTGGCTGACCTGTTTGATGTAGTCATGTATGTCCCGTGTCTCCCGTCTGGACTGTACGAAGCCGGAACGCAACTGTTCGATCTCACTCTGTACCACCTCCACGCTGCTGGAGATCTCATCAATGGAACTCTTCAAGGCGTTGACATGCCCTCTTAGCTCGGAGAGCTCTGTCTCAATCTGACTGATTCCCTGGAGCTCCTTGAAGATCATCTCCATGACGTCCTGGGTCTGGCTGATGCATCCCGTCGAGCTGGAGGCAGGCTCAAACGAGGCGGCCTTCTGATTTCGCGCGGCTCTGTCCAGGGACTTACTCCGAAGGCCGAGCGACTTCCTCCAGTTGCTCACGTCTCCATCAGAAGAAACACATTCTTGGCTCTTTTTCCACTTCCTTAGTTTGCGTAAGGCTCCTAGGCGAAGTGTCTGCAGGCTGGTGCGTTCCACCCGCTCTCCCTCTGAGCTCCCGTCGGAGGGAGCCAGGCTGATTAGACTCTTCCTGTTCCTCCTTACTGGCATCGTAAGAGCTTGGTGTTCATCAGCTCTGTGCCGTAGTTTTACCTCACTCAAAGAATCAGAGAAACTGCTGTCAATTGATAAAACGTCTTGAGGAAAACTTTCATTGTTAAGGGAATGGCGGTTTCTCGGGAGTCCGTTAGCTATCGCTACACGGTAACTAAGCGTCGGCGATAGTGACGATGGGATATTTTTACCACTCTTGCCTGCCAGGGATATATTCCGCACGGAAGAGCATTTGGAGATTTTTTTGACTTTGCTTTTTAGTGCTGTGGAAAAGTTTGGATTCCGTGCTTGTGAGTCGGTGGCTAATTTTGGCTCTTTTTTGGAATCTGTACTTTCTCTCTTCTTCACTGGGTCTGTCAGTTTCTTTGTAAACATTCCTTTGCAAATCTTCACAACATAGGATTGGAGGCTCTTGATTAAGGCTGAAACCATGGGGCCAGAGTCGGAGTTTTTGAGAGCAGGGGGGAGCAGTACTAGAGCACTTTCCAGCTGTGCCCACGTGCACACGGGCCCTTCAGTGTCGTGGAAGGTAACCCTAAGCGGTGTGAAGCAAAGTATCTGCAAGCTGGCTGCTAAATGTAATCCTGCCAGGCTGCCAGCGCTATATATCCCAACAGACTGCCAAAAGTACTGAAAAGCCAACAGCTTTCCTCATGGCTAGCCACGTTGCTCTACAAAAGAAAAATGTGGTATAAATACAAACAAAAAGTATGCTTGCAGATACCAAAAAAGAGGCAAAGCATCATTAACATATAAACTCAGTCTTGTACAGGTTTTATAGGGAAAAAAAATCACACACAAGGCTGCACACATTCGAGATGAAATGAAGGAAGAATTACACCCTCATTAGGGGTTGCGACTTGCGCCTTTTCAATGGCTTTTCGCACAATGGCACATGCATAAGCGTGAAATGGTGCTCAGTGAAATGTGACCATGCAGCAGCTAGGAGCTCCAGGTCAGCGTTCGAACCTCAGCTGTGACAAAATGACCCCAGGAGCCAGACGAAAGGCTGTACAGCGTCTGAACTGGAAACCGCCTCCTTCAAAGAATCAAACTGGACGTGGTTTGGCCGACAAATCACCTAAGGGGATGTGGTTTGCTGTTTGCACTTAACGCAGATCTTGCTGGCTCTTATCCTCGGAGGCTCTTATCCCGGGTGCGAGACACTTAACATGATTACATGAGTAAATATTCAATGTCTGCTCTCATTCATTATAGTGCCCCTCCTGCTGAACTGAGGCGCAGCAGAGTGGTTTTATAAATGTACAGCTAGGTTTTCTACAGTACATGTATAGCTAGGTGCGGGCAGAGCTGTTGGAGACCCTAAGATACCAATTCCCTGAGTAGGGTGTACGTCAATAGTCAGTGGCAAATGTGTGTGTATTACCTTGTAGATTTGTCATCAAACATATCTTATCAGATTAGCTATGCCAAAAACTTCTGCTACCAGTGCAAGCAGGTGAAATTCCTATTCTCTAAAGAAGCACATTTTATTTGCTTTAAACTTCTATGTGAAAAAATGCTTTATGAAAAAATCTTAGAAGTAGTGAAACTCTGACACAGGTGGAGGTCAGCAAACGCCTCTTCTAGCAGGAAAAAGGAGATTTAACAGGCAAGTAAAAGCTCTTCAGTGCTCTTAGAGGATTTATGCCCTGCCTTATTCGGGCTGGGAAATTGAGTTGGATAGTTAGCTCTCTTTTCCAGTGTAATTGTCGTTCAGCTGGCATGTGGGGTATATGCATCACCCAGCCCTGGGTGGCACCTGGGTATGTCTCAGAATGTCTGATTACAGAGCAGAGGGCAATTCCTGGAGATGGAAGGACCCCTCCTCAGAATGCCCGATTACAGAGCAGAGGGCAGCCCCTGGAGATGGAAGGACCACTCCTCAGAATGCCCGATTACAGAGCAGAGGGCAGCCCCTGGAGATGGAAGGACCCCTCCTCAGAATGCTCGATTACAGAGCAGAGGGCAGCCCCTGGAGATGGAAGGACCCCTCCTCAGAATGCCCGATTACAGAGCAGGCAGGGTGGTCTGACAGCAAGCGGTTTGAAAGGGCTATTTTGGGATGTGTGCTAAGCCGGGCGTGCTCGATTGCTCACACAAATTGTGTGATCTACCCAGGGAAGGGGGTGGGATTTAATCAAATCCAAGAGCTTTCAGAAGAAGGACCAAAAAAAATTGTGCAGCCCTTCCTCGTGTTTGGGGCAAGCCTCAAATTTGTCCCAGTTTTACAATCGCTTTGCACATTTGCTCAAACTCTTTTCATCTTGGGAATAGACTTCAAAACCACGCATCTGCAAGGTAACAAGCCAAAAAAATAAATAAATACAGGGGTGCTAACCTGCAGTGCACGAGGAATGGATGTCAATGAGGAAGACATGCACCGATATCGGACGACTCGGGGCTGGTGGAGGGGCACATGGTAACGGCACCTCCCAATCTGCCGCTATGCCAGCGTGCTCCTTGTAACCGGATGGAGATCACAGAACTCATTCATGCACTGATGGATAAACCAAGCAACAAGGGACAGGTGCAAAGCACAGATACAGAGAAGGATGCCAGAGGAGCACATACCTGTGTCGGTGATTCTTCATGAAATGGCAAACTTATTTATGCAGGGGCAGTGGGAACAGGAGCTGCTCAGGGTCTCATAACGAGAGGGAGTGTGTGCAGACAGAGAGAGTAAGCAGGCTCCATCCAGCTGTGGATACGGGGACAAGTGTGCCACCCCCAGAAGACGGAGCTGGCGAGTAAATGGGGCGCTCCTTCACTTAGTCAGGCTGCGTGCGAGGAGGCTTCCAGTCCTTCCCCAAATCCCATGGCGGTACCTCGCAGCACTCCCTGGATGTGAGCAGCCTCGCGGGAGAATGCAGATTACAGCTGGAGCGGGAAGCTGCCAGTGAGCCCCGCTCTCCCGCTGCCTCCCTCCCCTAGTCGCCTGGGGGGCGCGGGCGAGACGCGTGGGACGGCCAAGCCGGACCGCTGCTCTGCTCTGCCTGGCGCCTGTCCTTCCCGGGCCGCGGTGGGCAGCGGCGGTGTAGGGCGCTCTCAGGGGGAAGCAGGGGTGTAGCTTCCACGGGGATGCCTGTCGCGGTGGCGGAGGAGGAGGTGTCTGCAGGTGACAGCTGAGGCAGTGTTCTGCCGCGCGGCGCTGCTCCGTGTGTGTCTCTGCCTCTCCTCCCTGCCTCCTCCTCCCTCCCTCCCTCCCTCTCTCTCTCTCCATCTCTCACTCACTCTCCTCTCTTGCTCTACCATCCCCTTTTCACATACACAATCGTCCAATTAGGCCACTTAGTACCATGTCATACAGATTCTTTAGAATGACGGCAATGACCATGATGATGATGCTGATTCTAAGAAGCGAGATTTAATGCAGCAGCAAAGTACCCATATGGGAAAATGCTATTTGATTGAACAAATTTGTTTATCTCTATATGAGCACTCAAATGCACAGTAATGTTTCAGAATTGCTTACAGTATGCATCAGCTATGCACATACAGCGTTACTTACAGATTTACAGTGTTTTCTGCATTTGTATCCACAAGATCATTTCTAGGGGCGGAGTGCATGACGAAACTGCCCTTGGACTGAAGGCAAATTTGCTTGTTGTGTGGCTCGAGAGTGTGAATACGCCCCTTAAAAACCTCCCCCGTGTTATTTTGGGCGACCCTCTGAGACACAGAGACAGGCGAGGCGTCACGTGAGACAACAAACAAGGAAAAGCTAATGGAAAAACGAATTCTCTTGCCCACAAGCAAAATTGCATTTTCTTTAACAATGAAGATGGGTTTCTCTCTCTCTCTC
>JAODKN010000021.1:14188018-14199250 GCA_026774425.1 Petrocephalus zakoni
CGCCAGATGCGTGAGAGTCAGAAAGCGCGAGTGTCACCAGATGCGTGAGAGTCAGAAAGCGTGAGTGTCGCCAGATGTGTGAGAGTCAGAAAGCGCGAGTGTCGCCGGATGCGTGAGAGTCAGAAAGCGTGAGTGTCGCCAGATGCGTGAGAGTCAGAAAGCACGAGTGTCACCAGATGCGTGAGAGTCAGAAAGCGCGAGTGTCCCAGATGCGTGAGAGTCAGAAAGCACGAGTGTCATCAGACTCGTGAGAGTTGGCAGCCCTGACAATGTTTAAAACCCGCTTTTACCAGAAGAACCTGATTGTTGTTACCCTGCATGGAGGAGGTGCTGTTTGGCTGGTTGTTTCTGGGCAGGTGTGTCGTCATGCTGCCCACAGCTACTGACCCCTAACATGCCTTCAAGGTTACGTGTGTCTGACTAGGAGATACATTCAGGTCCCAAAGGACATTATGGGTTGAAAAGGATAAAATTTTTTGGAGGGGAAAAAGATATCCTCTCAGATGAAGAAGTGTAGTAGAGGGAGGCTTAGTTGTTGGAAGTTTGTGGTGGATGATGAATTCAAAGTAATTGGAACAAAAGGATTTGTACTAATGCTTTAACATGAAAGCTTGTTTATCTGCAAGACACCTGACAGGCCAGTCGCTTTGCTTTGGGGAAAGCTTTTAAATCCTGAGAAGCTGTAATGGAATAATGCTGAAGGGCTAAATGGTACAGCAGTCCAGAGTCTGTGTCAGCTCCCTGAATGCTCCTCTGTTAAATGTTATAATTGTAAAGCATTCCCGTCCCGAGTCGTAACCGTAGTCGTCAGTGTCGTCCGTGGGTCTCAGCAGTGCTCCTGGCAATGACGGCTTTCATGTCTCCATAATTATAAAACTCGAGAAAGTGATCCATCTCTAGTGAAAGTGTGCCCACGGTGAGCAGACACGGTCAGACTGAAAGAGCTGTGCATGGCTGGAGTATGCACACAATTATTGGAAATAGTGACTGCAAACAGCACCTCTTCATGGAAAATGGAGAATAATAGAAGTCAATTGGGCTATTAGAAACATAAGTGCCTAATTCATAATGTTGAAATAGACAAACATGTAGGGGTATAAAGAGCCAGATTCCCAGGGGAAAGTCTATTCAGAGAAAACACAGAGTTACGTGATGGTATAATTTATGCTTCCCAATTATCTGTATGATGTCTTCATAGAATTTTATTTTTCTTCTAACATGGTGCCTTAGGGTGACGGTCCAATTAAATATTTTGAAGTTATTCCGTGTAAGTAAGGGTGTGTTTTGTGCCCCCACAGCTTATTTGACAGCTTGTGACTGTTTAATGAATTTCAGGACGAGGACAGCTCCATTTGGAGATGGTGTTGCCCGTGTCGCTGGGCTTCGTCTTGACACAAGTCCGCAGGGCCTCTGGCATTGTCGGCCGTGTTCTGACTGACTATAAACTCATCAATTATTAATCCCAGGCCGGAGATGTGGAGAATGGTTATGAACAATAAAAGTTAAAAGACTGAAGGGAACCGTGTGAACAGCAGGGCTTTCTTGGAGCTCTGTGCACTTAAATGCATGTGTGTTTATTTGTCAGGTTATAGGCTTGTCTGCTCAGAATGTGTAGTGACAGACAAGATGTCAAAGTGAGTGACGCACAGTCCTGTTAGGTTTGGTTGTTTTTGTTTGTGTAGTTTGATTCCCAATCATCTCAACAAATATGGAGTACTGATTCCTGCCTGCATGTTTAACACAGACGATACTCATGCGTCTCTCCTCTGCACTTAGCAGATGTGTTCTTACTCTTCTCCCCCACGTCTCCGTCTCTAACGCAGACGATACTCGTGCGTCTCTCCTCTGCACTTAGCAGATGTGTTCTTACTCTTCTCCCCCACATCTCCATCTGTAACGCAGACGATACTCGTGCGTCTCTCCTCTACACTTAGCAGATATGTCCTTACTCTTCTCCCCCACGTCCCTGTCTATAACACGGACGATACTCGCGCGTATCTCCTCTACACTTAGCAGATTTGTTCTTACTTTTCTTCTCCATTCATTTCAGGCACCGGATGACATCAGGCACAGGATGACATAAGGCACAGGATGTAAATACTCTCTTCTTTGATAGATTGAAGATTGAAAATAAACTTTTTACTTTCCCTCTTTCTCTCCCCACACCTCCCAACCTCTTCCACCCCCCAGAGAAGAGGGATTAGTCAAACCTACCCCCTCCGCCCCAGTCTCATGACAATGTACGCGTGGTTCCCCTTCAGGGGTCTTAGCCCGAGGGTGTCCTGCTGAAGCAAGTCTGATACGCTGCTTCAGCGCCAAGGCCGTAGCGGCCCACCGCGGGCCGTTTAGGGTGAGGGAGCACGCTCACAGAGCACCCCAAAAGATTAACCGTGCGGACACTTTTAAAGCTGGGCCCCCTATTCAACAGTTGCCTTTGACTCTGGCATGATTTGCGGAGTGGCAGCTGGCAGCAGCAGCTTTTGTGTCTAGTGGAGTCGGGGGGGGGTGTGTGACAGGGGTTTAGCCCTCCCCCAGCTCGCTTTTCAGTGTGAGGCACACTCCCTCCCTCAGATGGCCCATTGTTCTTTTGAAAGCGTGTGGCTGGTGTCTTTGGGCATTTACACCTGAGCACGCTCTCAGCTTTTGTTCACTGTTCTGACATCTCTGAAGCAGCTGCTTCGAGTACAGTAGGGCGCAGTCGGTGTCTGGGTGGGCGTGGCGCCGGTCCCTCCGGTAGGCTGCTCATTGAAGGCACGGGTTCTTCTGGAGCAGCAGCAGCGGCCAGAGGCCTCTGGGGCCAGATATGAGATGTATAGAAAATGAGACCATCGCTGTAAGCCCATAGAGGTATGAAAGCAAGCACATATCCTCCTGAGGAGCCTACAAGGATTACTGAAACGTGACCCACATGGAACAATCATACTCTATAAAAAGATGGATTTATGCATTTGCATACCATGCCATAGGATGCTTATACCCATACATTCCTGTATTAATATCTGAGATGCTAGTGGGATGGAAGTTTGTCAGAGAACCAGCAGAAGACCTAGTGCAGATGTTGCATGTGTTAGATGGTGCATGGCTGCCTTAGCCAGAGTGAGGTAGCCATGCAGAGTCTCCACCGTCAGCCATGGGGAGCAGGAGGACCCCATGACACATCTCGCACCAACCCACGTGCCAAACCATCTTGGGCCACGAGCCAGTCAGGCACCACCCTCAGCCATGGGGAGCAGGAGGACCCCACGGCACATCCCACACCAACCACCGCGCCAAACCATTACGGGCCACTGACCAATCAGGCACCACCTAAGCCCATGATCCACATCCTCATTCCAGAGTGCCTCCCTAGGTGTGCTAAAACAACACTTGTATAGAAACCTCACAGTGAACCCACTCGGCTATCTATCGCTGCTCTAAATTAAACGGAAGCAGACGACATTAGCACAAATTTTTGCAAGTCAGCTCTAGGGATGCATCCCTAGATTCAGTTAGATTTTGATTCTTGGGCTCATGATTCGATTCAAAACCGATTCTCCATTCAAAACGATTCTCGATTCAAAACGTCCATAATTTTTTATTTTCCATCAGTCTGATAGGAAATACAGCCCTGAGATAATAGTTAAAGTCGCCTTACAAAAATATAAACTGTTGCAAATATAAACTGAAAACCTTCAACTTAAATTAAACAACTTAAATTAACACGTTACTATCTGAGCAGAAACCGGTATTGCGCCATCTATAAGACTGACAAACTCCTATCCGGAAAACCAGTTACAAAATGGGAAATATGAATCGATTTTGTGTCCTTTATGAATCGATTTTGATTTGGTAGAGATAGAATCGCGATTCATTTGTGAATCTATTCTTTTGCACGCCCCTAGTCAGCACCCACAAACATCCGCCAGCATAGCTTACCTGCCCCGTTGTTCAGCATTGCCCTCAGCATGGTAGGGATCACCTAGCATGTTATACCAATCAACAGGAATGTCCAGGATTAACACCATCATTACATGTCCCCCTTAGTCTGCTAGCTGAAATATTCTTCTAACTACTGACATTGGTGTCCATTTCAGTACTTTATAAATGTCCTTTCCTATATTTAAGCTATATATAGGCAGAAATTATGCACCTGTGTGATCCCTGGGTCAGTGCTACTGCTACTACCTGGCAGCAAACGGATGCCTTGCCCCCCCACACACCCAATCTAAATATGCCAGCATTCCCGCAACTGAATGGAATAGCTTAGGAATTACCAAATTAGATCGTACCGTGCCATCCAAACAGTCTCAAGACGCACTCCGCCTACTGCTCACCCTGCCCCACAAATAAGGCCTTAATCACATGCCCAAAGGTATTCATTCAGCGGGTGCTGTTCTATAAAATGTGTGACCCCTGACCTCCACCCTGCCTGCCAACCTGAGGCTTCCCCTGTTTCTGTGCCCTCTCCCTCGCTGAATTCTGCTTTTCATATTAGGAAATGACTGGCTAATTCGGGAGGAGGTTGGGGTGCCCGGGGGGGGGGCAGAGGATTTCGCTGAGTAAAGCCGCTGCCATCCTAGCAGGCTATGTCCGCAGTGCCCCCGGCCACTTACCCACATACCCCTCTTAAAAAAGCACTCCCAGTCAATGACACGCATCCTATTTCCCCTGTCGTGTTAAGTTCTACATGACCTGTCACTCACACGACTGCTGCGATGTCATTTATGGTTTCCATCTTTATCAAACAGTAATTTAACATCTCAGGTCACAGACCTGACTGCTTTTCTTGATTAGACCAGGTGACGTGGTTCTCTTAGTAGTATGTAAATATTTTTCAGTTTATCTTGAGTAGTGGCAAAGTTAATTCTAATAATCATCCACTGCAGCCTGTAAACTGTTCAAGTCCTGTTAGGTGAGGTATAGACGTGCTCAGCAAAGATCACTGCTGATCCTTCACATCCAGGGAGCCATTTATTCCAAAGCTCACCTTTTGAGAAATGTTTCCAGGCAAGGAGAACCAAGTCAGCTTGCCAGCTACAAAGCTTCTTTCCACGTGCGGTAATGCTGGTTATTCAGACTCTGGGCCTCTGCACACACACTTTTTGCAGACTGTTAGGCACATTGTTGCATATTGTACTGCTGCTATGTCTTCAAGCATACACACCGGCATCTATACTAAATGCTTTGTTTTTATGTGCAGTCCTGCTTCTCAATAGTACTGAAACTGCACATTTAGTTGAACTACACAATGCACATTTAAAATGCAGATATAACTGACCATACTGTGCTGCATCGGACTACTGCATATGCTTAAATATTTTATTTTGTTTTTATTTATTTTTCTTAATGTCCTATGTTATGGTTAAGACAAATTTCTAGTACATGCAGGTATACACTAAAATAAGCTCTGATTCAGCTTTGTTGTATTATATTATCTAATATGATGATATCGCCACACAAATAGGCACAGAAGTGCAGTGGGCATCTAAGCCAGCGGGTTCATAGGAAGCTCCCTGGGTCTGTAGGAGAACCAGAGGCTCTGATTGGTGCGATTTGTTGGGAAGGCGTGTGCGATATGCTTTTGTAGCAGCACATGACATAATTCTAGCTTTTACCTTTTTCCCCGTTGCTGTATTTTCAGCCTAGCGCTCTGCGGGTGATTTAGGGTTATAAATGACTACATGAAGGGCCTGAGAAGCGTCTTGCTCAGCTATTGCTGGGCTGGGCGGTCCATCGAGCCTGGCGCCAGCATTCGAGTCACACACCCGTATTTGGGGGGCCGGCAGCTTCTCAGGCTAGCAGCTGAAGGGGGAGCTTTTACTATCATTTAGGTCAGGCCCGGATTGCTGATGCGGCTGGCGTCTCCGGCCAGAGATGATGGATGGTATTTGCTGATCCTGGGCTCTAAGTGATTGGGCAGGATGGAGGAGGTACAATTTACTTAGGGGCCACTCCACGGCACGCCAGGCAATCAGCGGGATGGGCCAGCCAGCGTGGCCTCCTGACATGCAGCTCCACTGCCGTCCTGCAGGGGGCATCACTAGGGCAAGACGGCCCACTCTTTACTCAGCTCATATTTGCACCTAGTTTCCTGTGTGTTTCGGTGGTTTTTGGGGTAATGCATGGCGAGGGGGTGCGTGAAGCGAGCATGAGTCCCTCTCGGCTCGTCGATTCAGTCTGTCGCCTGCCGGCGCTATAATCTAGCTAGACCGGGGACGGTATCCAAGGGAGCGCAGTGCAGACACGGGGGGGCTGGAGGCTCAGTGAGTTCTTGCAACTTCTCAGTGGGGGGAGGGAGTATCGCTTGCGGAAGGAGAGATGATGGAAGGTGAACTCAGCTGTCACTGGTGTGTTGTGTGTAATAAAGTAACTGTCCATCAGTGTTCAGAGATCATCGTGGCAAAGGACCTTGAAGGCCGGAACTGCCTTGGCAGGAAGGCCAGCGGACGGCCCCGCGTCATCTAATCCCATCAATCAGGGCCCGTGGCCCCGAGCCTCCCGGCCGGCCGGCCGCCTCCCTGCCAACAGCTTGCTAACTTGCCCATGACCCTGTGATGTACGCCATGCGGCGTGCTGATGCCATGATATAGGAGCTGCTGCTTCAACACACACTCTGCCCCCCCAACCCCACGTGGGATGCTCTCATAAGGATGTTATTTGGAGTTTTGGGGGAGTGAAAGGTAATGAATTTGTTGACAGGTTACCCGTGGTGACTTGGAATAGACACCTAGCTCGAACTGCGTTTGCATTAAGCAAAGAAGGTATTACCAGTTATAATGCATATTTAAATTCATTACCATGCCAGTTTAAAAAAATTTACTTGAAGCTATTTAGTTGAACAATACATCATATTTTGGTGAAGGATGCATGTATCCAAGCTGACAGAAATACTAGTACTTCTTGCCTTGTCTGTCAGTTTAATTAGAGTTTTGGTTTCTTTATGGACGGAAATGAACACATACTGTTGCTTTCTAAAAGGAAATCATTAAAATAACACTGCAGATAATTTAGCAGGTGATGTGTGTGGTGATGTGTAAGGTGATGTGCAAGGTGATGTGCACTGTGATTTTAAGGTGATGTGTAAGGTGATGTGCATGGTGATTTTAAGGTGATGTGCAAGGTGATTTTAAGGTGATGTGCATGGTGATGTGTATGGTGATTTTAAGGTGATGTGCAAGGTGATGTGCATGGTGATTTTAAGGTGATGTGTAAGGTGATGTGCATGGTGATGTGCAAGGTGATGTGCATGGAGATTTTAAGGTGATGTGTAAGGTGATGTGCATGGTGATTTTAAGGTGATGTGCAAGGTGATGTGCATGGTGATGTGTAAGGTGATGTGCATGCACTGCAGTTTTTGTCCTAGGACCTACGTTATCCCTCAGTCATTCAGTCACAATCGTAAAGCTTTCCATTTTTATTCATTCATTAAATGTATCTATCCATCTATCCATCTATCTATCTATCTATTTTTGTTCATCTGTTCATCCATTCATTTCTTCATTAATTTACTCATTTTTTCATTCCACCAAAAACTGGGGGATGGGCTGGTGAAAAAAGATTTCTAGGACAATGTTGTGCCTTATTGGTGACAGGCAAAGTCTGACCTTGCAAAGTATTCTCTAAATATTTTTTTTTTGACCACGCAATCCATGACCTAATGAAAATGATTTCATGACTCATGATTTCATGTCACAGCCCTCCAGGTGAAAGCTTTCCAACTGCTGCTGTAAAGTACATACCGTACATGTTCAAAGTGACATCACATCATTAGTGTGAAGTATGTCTATCAGGATAATTGCATTTCCTGTTTCCTGTCATGTGACCTTCTGGGGGGAGGGGTCCTCGTATCTAAACTATAGCATCTGGCAAGGTGGGGCTGATGGCCACTGCCCCTTCTTCTCCCAGCTTAAGGTCAGGGGACAGCAGGTCTGGCTCATTGTTCTTTACTGACCTTTGACCTCTGTGAAACTCGCGCGGGGCTGGCTGTCTGTCCTTGCTGGGATGCTCTCCAGTAAGTCACCGCTGATGGTCTCTGTGGTGCTCACCTCCTGCTGCTCCCATTTCATTCCTGTGTTTCGAGTCTATGCTTCTCTAGACCTTTCCAATCTTAAATTTGGCCAACAGCAGGATGCAGCAAGCATCAGTACTGTTTTCTGTTTAAAACACTTCACCATTAATAAATATGTATTAATAGTACAAATATTGCTACATTGTGTCACTGCTCTTCACCTTTATTGTTTTTGGCTGGTTTCTTAAGGTTGATAGCGAGAACTATGTGTGTGTGTGTGTGTGTGTGTGAGACATATATAACCGCTGCAGGATACATTTCCCAAAAGCATAGGCATTAACAACTTAAGCAATTTTCATAGATGGAACCACGCAGCTGCTATCTGGTGCTTTTGGCAAATGCATCTACTGTAAGATCAATCTGCATGCCCCCCCTCCCCCCAGCCAGGTCTCGCCCCTGAATGGCTGTCATCATAGTGTCCCCTGACGGGTCCCGGCCCCTGTGGGCACAGGCCGTACTCCAGCCATGCAGCGATCAGTGGGCAGTGGGCAAAGGCGGGATCATCTGTGCTTGGAGCCAGCTTGTGGTGAATGCCTGCCGGGCAGTGGTGTCAGCTTATGGAGAATGCCTGCCGGGCAGTGGTGTCAGCTTATGGTGAATGCCTGCCGGGCAGTGGTGTCAGCTTATGGTGAATGCCTGCCGGGCAGTGGTGCCAGCTTATGGCGAATGCCTGCCGGGCAGTGGTGCCAGCTTATGGAGAATGCCTGCCGGGCAGTGGTGCCAGCTTATGGTGAATGCCTGCCGGGCAATGGTGTCAGCTTATGGTGAATGCCTGCCGGGCAGTGGTATGCACCGATGCGTTATACTCTCATGCGGCAGGATGCTAAGTGTGCCCCATTTTAGCTGCCTTTTGTCCAGTCTAATTCAATTTCTAACAGCTATAAATGTTATCAGGTTTAATATGAGGCACATTAGAAGTGGTGAGAATGTCTGTTCTGATTTAAGGGCTGCATTTCTGTGCCGAGAGAATGCTGTCATAGCAGAGAGGGGACTTTCCCACTGCACCAGGTACCAAGATTCTGGTACTAAAAATCAGTACTTCCTTTTTTCTATTGATTTTGTGTCCAGTACCAGTAACCAAGTACCAAACCAGCTGCAGCACTCAACTGGTACTTCAGTACTTTGGGGTGAGACTTGCAAGCATTTAATTGTTGAACGGTTATGCAAATAGCTTGTCTTTGAAACACGACCTTCATCCTGAAAAAAGCGTAGTTTAGAAATCAGAAAACATAGCTGTACTCTTTTAGTTCTGATTTTTAAACATTTGATAGATATTCTTGAAAAAGAACAAACATTAAAATTGTAAAGGTTGCTAAAATTTGTTTCCTATTACAGAGTAAAAATGTTATAGCAAAACATAACCCCCAATGTGAGAACTGTGTGTGAACATGCAGTATCAATATTAATATCACACATCAACAGGATAATATACACTTTAATATACTGCTTTTATGCAATAATAAAGGCCATTTTTTATTCAGGACAAAACACCGCATTGGGTGTAGTGCTGATGTCATTCTGCGCTGGTAACTTTTTTTTTTTAAGATTTTGAAAGCAAAAGATTTATTCCAAAATTGTTTTGGGGCTTTTCTCATTCATTCCAATATGCCGTGCCTGTCAGGGCCCCAGGGGCCACGGGTCTGACAGGTCTCTCAGGAGCCCCCAATAGGCAGAATGCAGAACTGCAGTGGCATGTCTCAGCATGGGCCTGGTGGTGAGGGTGTATGAGAGCAGTTTGCAAGAGGGATACCCACTGATGGTTGGTGTCCAGAAACATCTGCGTCTGTCTGGTGATGGTTTAAAATAACATCACTGAACTGTTCACCACTGCATCAAATGACTGTCTTGAACCCTCACCTTGATTTAGTTAATAAAATAACTACTAATATATGATGCATTTTACCTTGTGCCCTGAGCCCCAAAGCAGATCTAGCCTCTAGATGATCATGTCACTAGTCTCTCTACCCCCCACCCCACACTGCAGTCAGTTTGTGGCCCGGTTGCCATGGAGACATTGCATCTCTTCCAGAATTGCTTGTATCGATCTGGGGACTGGGTGTGAATGGTCGAAGGGAGATTGGTGTGTAGGTGGGGGTTGATGGGGATGGGCTGGGGGTTGGGGGGCACCGAGGGGAACTGACAAAGATGGCAGGGTGAATCATGTGGCCTGAGCTGATCAGCTCTTGGGGGTGAGTTAACAAGACCCCGCTGTGAGGACGACGATGAAGACCTTTCCCTCCTCTTCCTCGCCCCCTTTTGGCATGCTTCCCGCAGGGAGGGACATTATCGCTCACACGGCCCTATAGATGTGATGTGTTTCGTCCTGTCGCCACCTCTAGCTGCATCCATCTGGGTCTCACGTGCAGCTCATCTTTCTCTCTGTGGGAGGGAAGATGCTGGAGTGAAACAGCACAGGGTTCGCATGGAAAAGCGAGGTTTTTAGCAGTAACGCTGGCAAAAAACGAAACGCAATGGCACTGAATGGTTATAGAACACATCAAACAGCATGCATTTCTCAGGGAGGAGCCTGTCAACAGTAACTCACATTTGTTTAGTAGAGTGCTGTGTATATGTGTGTGCATATATATATATATATACACACACACACAGCCCAAATGGACAACGGTAAGCCCTTTAAATGCACATACCTGTGTGGATCATAGCCAGCTGTCAAGGGCAGGTAACTGAGAATGGAGCAGTGTGCTGATGACTGTCAGCATGGAGCATCCCTCAAAGACACAGACCTCTTCTTCAGAGACAAAGCCAGCGGCTGGTGGTCCCTGGGGGTGGGGGCAGATGGCCCTGACCAGGAGGCAGGAGAGAAAGCACGAGTTAGTGTTTTCCACATAGACAGATCATATAAAAGCGAGGAAATCAAGTGCAATGTGCAGGGACTTTGTGGACAAGATGGGGAAACATAATAAAATTATGTGAGACAGGAGATAAATATTGCAGTAAGCAAATCTGTACCTGGCTGTGTGTGCTGTTCAGGAGGTATATGTCAGAGGTACTGTCCACATTCTGTGCGCTGTTCAGGAGGTGTATGTCATAGGTACTGTCCACGTTCTGTGTGCTATTCAGGAGGTGTATGTCAGAGGTACTGTCCATGTTCTGTGTGCTGTTCAGGAGGTGTACGTCAGAGGTACTGTCCACGTTCTGTGTGCTGTTCAGGAGGTGTACGTCAG
>JAODKN010000021.1:14228090-14238645 GCA_026774425.1 Petrocephalus zakoni
CCCCCCCCCCCCCCCCCCCCCCCCCCCCCCCCCCCCCCCCCCCCCCCCCCGCCCGCACAAGGTCGCGGCTCAGCAGACCCCCACCATGCCCTCCCGTAAACGTGCTTCCCAGTCACCTATCCAGAACCATCTCTGTATCACGACCACACCATTTGACCATCTCTTGGTTGTTGTAGGTGAATTTCCTCACTGTAAGACAGACATTTCAGAGACGGGCACAGCTTCCCTCCAAGATGCCACGCTGGTGCTTCAGAAGAAGGCTGTCAGTAGGCAGACGTGCCGATAAAGCGGCCACAAGAGCTTCATCCAGAAGGTGGCCTTCATTTGGAGAAACCTCTGAAGATGTCAGGTCAGAGGTCTCGAGGGTTTGTCATTTTGTTCCTCTTCACAAACCCTCCCACCTGCAAGGGACCATCCACAAATACTAATAAGATGTGTTTGAAGAGACACTCACATGTACATGATTGTCACAGGGACCCAACATTAGTCGACTAGCTGAGTAAGTCAAACGCTGTTATTTCTTTGTTTTTCTTTGTTGGTTGAGATGTCTAAGCAGTGTAACAGGCAGCATCATTTTGCATTATTAATGGTCTGAACATGGAAAACAATAAAGCTGATTTGTTCATTATATAACCAGCGAGTCCTTAAGCGTAACTGAGGTCAAACACGCTGAAATGGTCCCGCCCCCAAACGGCGTGGAAGCCGGCCGCTGAGAGCTTTGCACCATTTTCTAGGAGAACAGGAACCTACCTCAGCCTATTGTCTGAAGTTTTTTAGACATAGATTGCTGAGCACAACTCTATTCTCAGCTAATGGAGGTTCATTCTCTCCGGTCACAATCCAATTAAAGCAAAGAGCATCCTTTGATCAACACTGTCAATCCAGCCAGGGGGGCAGAGCCTTCTGCCTGCTAAAAACATAACATGACATGTTACAAAGGAGCCTGTCTGCATTGCTCGAATTTCCAGGGGTCAATGGGGTTGGGACTATCTGTTATTGCTGCCAGTTCACCTTTTGGCAAAAACACTGTTCGTGGTATGACAAATAATTAAAGGAAGACCACCCAGCTGTGTTATTGGTTATATGTGAGAACCCGTCCGTATTACATCAGACACTGTTGTGTTATTACTACCAGTATTCCAGAAAGACACGTTTTTGGGGTCCTGGTCTGCTAAACAGAACACAAAACATGATTCGTCTGAGAATACTGAGCGGTCCTTAAATACAGTGAATCTCTGATTTGGTTCTTAATAGTCCTATGTAGAGTTTCTCAGGCCAAGGTAAATAAGGTGATAGCGTGATGCTTCGTGGTTAAATCTGCACTACTGTTTTCCTTAAACTGAAGTGCAGCGGCTGCCCGTAGCTGATAAGGTTTGTTTACTGTCTGCCGCAGAAGCTGATGAAAGCGGCTTGGGGCTCTGCTTGGGGCTCCTGCTTGCAGGCGCGTCCTGCGCGATGCTGGAGAGAGATGCTGGCTGTCTCTCATGGAGAGAAGACGGGATGAACGTGGCCAGCTCCACAATTATAGCTTAACAAGGTAGATAAAAGGTGGATTTTTGCCTCCAGAGAAAAATACTGTTTCTGTGAGTTAAGGACTGTAACCCTCCTTTCCAAAATCTTTGAATAATTTTTTTTTCTGTAAAATGGAAGGTCATAGGTCAAGAGCAATTTGATTAGAATTGATCCATCAAGGAAAAATGTCATGGTAAAAACTAGCCAGGCTATTGTCCGGATCAGTTAGTCTGAAATGCAAGCCACAGGTCCCACAAATCACGGAGCAGTCATAAAAATGAAAGTGACCTTTTATTTAGTGTAAAAAAAAAAAAGGAAATCGTATCAAATTCCAAGGTGAAAGTGACACGTGTAACGGGCAGATTTAGGAAAGTAGGATGTGAGTGAGCAGTAGACAGTGTCATTGGGCCCCATGTACCCTAAAGATCCACTAAATGTAGGAGTGAATCATCCAGCCAAAATAATGAAGGAACAATCCAATTTCCGTCCAAGACACAATCCAATCCCCGAAGCGTCCTAGCCCTCCCCCCCCCGACACACACGTGGGGAGACTTGGCTTGGCGTGGCCCAGCCCCATAACACACACACACGCGTGGGGAGACTTGGCCTGGCGTGGCCCAGCCCCATAACACACACACACGTGGGGAGACCTGGCCTGGCATGGCCCAGCCCCATAACACACACACACACACACGTGGGGAGACCTGGCCTGGCATGGCCCAGCCCCATAACACACACACACACACACACGTGGGGAGACCTGGCCTGGCGTGCCCCCCCCCCCACTGCGATGGCCACAGATGGGAAAGCCTTTTTTAGCAGGGCTCGCTTCAGAGGGGAAAAGGTTAAATGCAGCACGCAATGAGAGAGGCCGATAAAGGGGTCTGCGGGCTCGTCATGCAGCATGTAGGAGGGCCATTGATTTCAGATAATTGTCAGAGGATTGTAAAGCTAAATTGCTCTGGCATCGCAGGGACATTAAGGCGCCCTCCTCACACCCTCCCAAACACTGTCTTCGTCTAATCGCTGCCCACCGGCCCCCAGCTTCCCTGGCGGGTGGTGTCTGCGCTGATTTCCAGAAAAGAGCTTCCTGTCTTTCCCTGATTGACGTCACAGAGCGAACGCCAGGGAGCGGAAAGCCCCCCCCCCAGGGGTGTATGTGAGGCGTGCTGGCTCTTTATTGTGATCCGGCTCCTTAATTGCTTAATTGGAGTCATTATTTGGATAGGAACTAACATCACCCAGTGCATCACACGTCTCTCACTCGCTGGTGCTTAGATAGCTGCCCTCAGTAATGGCTTCAGCGCATTCCTCATATTGAGCCAGGCTGTGATTCCTCATAAACCGTGCTTCACACTCACGGCCAACATGGCCGACGTGTTTAATAACACTCCCCCCCCCCCCCCACCAGGCCAGGAGCCTTTCTGCAGAAGGGAAAAAAGAAGTTACTATGTCGTAGCTACTTAATTGCTTTGAACTCTCTTGTAATTGTATGCTTGACACGAGCAATTCCCTCGGCCCATCAAAAGTCACCGTCCCCCTCCGACAAGCCAGAAGGCACTTTTAATTAAAGAGCGAGCCTTTTGATAAACGGCACTGCGCTGGCTGGCGGTGTGGGGGGGGGGGCTTTCAGTGTTCCCCTGTTGCGATGGATGATTCATTTTTTTTATTAGCAAGCTGTAAAATTTAACTCAAGATGCACCTGACAGTCTATTCTTGTGAGCTGCCTGAAAAAAAATCCATGACATTAGTTCCACAGTAAATTAACAGTTAACGTGTCTGTACCAAATGTGAACACACTGTAGATGTGAACTTATAAAACAGCACAACATTCTACAATCATTCACTTGATTTCCATTCAGTGCAGATCCTGATTTCTGTCAAAATCAGAATGTACATCATCCGAGTCTTTAAATGTGAACACTTTGGCTTGAATAAGGAGTTGATTTCATTCGAGCCTCTCGCGATAAATCCGGGAGCAGCACTGTGACGTTACAGCTCAGGCTGCTTAGCTCTGCTTTCTGCACCATCCGTGACTTTGAGGGCACTAGTGTCCTTCGTCTGTAAACTGCCACACGCACCTTTTACCAGTTGTTGCAAGCCATCGATGTGAAGGGTGCCGATAGGCTGAACAGGAAAGCCGTCATGTGACTGAGCCTGGTCTCCTTGGAGGTGGTGATGGGATGAAAGGCCTGGTATAGCTGTGGAGCATCTGCAGCCACAGGCTCGTGTCCCCGGGTGCAAACTGAGTGTGGCAGACCAGGGTTATTATAATGAATGAAAACTAAGGTTAAAAAAAAATGCACCTCACGTCTGGTCAAGGTACTCGTGTATACTGCTGTTCTGCCTTCGTCAAGGCTGACAGTGTTCGCTGGTTAAGAATTCTTTAGGGTTCCGAAATCATTGTAAATACCTGTGAATGACAGAAGAGAGATTGTGTTCTCCAGTGAGCACCACTGCGCATCTTCTCCATCCTTAGCTACAGTATAAGAACATGACGGTGTTACAGGGAAGAGGTGACGGGTTTGGAAGGGAGTGTCAGTGCAAGAAAACAAAATGCTTCTCCTTAGCTGATTCGTGTGCAGGAGTGTAAGTCACTTCCAGTGTGGTGTCAGGACGTGGTATCGGAAACTAAGATTAATACTGAAACTAAATAAAAATGAAACTAGAAATGTTCATAATATAAAAACAAAACTAAAACTTTTGCACTTTTAAAAGAAACTGAAACTGAACTAAAACTGAGAAACAAAATGGAAAACTAATTAAAAAATAAAAAGTAATGCAAATTTGAGATAGAAAACATGAGCTACTGTCCCAGAGAGAAGAGACTCTGAAGTCAGATCGGTTTCTAAAAAATAGAGCCTCCTGTCTCGTCTCGATCAGTACCACAAAGCAGATACCGGGGATCGGAATTCTCGAGTGTAGACCCATTTGCAGATTTTAATTCCAAATGACAGATCACTAATCCAGTCTCAGAGTGGAAAGCCAGGCGTAGGAGGATCAGGCACTAACCGGATGTTGGGATTCGTGAAGTGCGAAGACGAGGGTCAAACACAGGAGAGCCCAAAATTAAAATGAACACTTAGGCTGTAACTCAGGAAGGATTCACAAGACTTTGCAAGGAGGTGTGAGTCCAAAGCCTTTAAGTATCCTGACTGGTAACACTGTACAAATGCACGTTATGGACCCTGCAGAGAGCATTTAGCATTAAGGCTGGAGGATCACTGGCGATTCAGCATGGGCAAAGACGTAAAATTCACCTGCCAGTAAGGCACCTGATGTTGTGTTTCTGGGCTAAATAAAAATATGCACTTAAGTGTTTAGTATTAATGATTTGTTTGATAGTTCACCTTTAAGAGCAATAATCAGAGTCTTCTTTATTTTTGAAAAATGCTTCATAAGAGGTAACAGTAGTGAAAACCAATTAGCACTCCTGCTTTGTGGTGCCTTGGCAGGAGAGACTGTCAGTGAGATGTTCTGGGTGGAGCTCGTGGCAAGCAGCACTGAGGTACCTTCTGGGAGATGAGGGCAGATCCAGCAGTCCCAGCTGGCAGGAAGCCCACACCTCCTCTGGGATGGACGCATGTGTATCTGAGGAAGACGAGCAAAGAAACACCAAATTAAAAGACAGCGAATGCCGGACCCTGTGCCAAATTAAGTCCATGAGTCATTCTGGATGTTTTTGGACTAAAGCATAGAGGCTTTCTGAATATGACAAATGGGAGTAATGAAGCCATTCTTTGATTGTTCTTCAGCGGCATTGGAAACTGCAAAATGCTTCTTGTCGCTGCAATACTGTGTGTTCAGTGAGAAGGCCGAGCGAACGCTGTGCTTGGGATCTCCCAATTATAACTCTAGGGATGAATTTTTAAGCTGCTATCACCCATCAATTTTAAGCTGCTAACTCTCCTAGGCAACACAAATGCTACTCAATCGAGGGGGATTATTTAGAAAACAGAACCACTCAATAAAATCCCCATTTTCAATTTACAAGGCTTCAATTTATATGGAACAATCCGAGTGGCCAGGTTAAATCAATTATCAATTTTCCGATAAAGCCCTCGTCACCTGCTGAAGTGGGTGAGACTGCAGACCTCACTCGAGCTTCCGGGACTCATCATGCCTTCCGAGGTGAAGGGCTGGATGCCTCTCAGTAGGTAAATGACAGATTTTAATGCCACTGTTGTCCCATTAGCCAGCGACCTTGTACCAGATAAGCGCGAAGAAGATGGATGTTGGGCAGCCCATTATTTTCGTGAGCCCCTCCTTTTTGGTCCTCCTCAGCCGGCAGACAGCCCCCGTTCCCTCTCTGGCCGCAGCTCTCGCTCTCGCGCTTTCCCGCTGACCTCGGTAGGACCTGATTCGGGGGGTGGGGGTGGCCTCCATTACGTTGAGGTCAGTGGTCACCTTCGCCAGAAACTCCGCCGCGGCAGCGAGGGCACGGCGTGCAGAATTAAATCAGTCTCCCGTAGCCTGCAGTGGCTGGCGGTTTGAATAACCGGCATGGAGCCGAAATGGGAGCCTAAATTATATATCACAGGGCCTACGGGCGGATCAGCCCATAAAGGCCTTCATCACGAGCCCCGGCTCATGCCTGTGGTCCAGAACCTAGTGACCTCACGTGTGAAAAGAGCAGCCAGGATGAGGCGGACGCCGCAGAGAGCCAGCTGCAAGGTGGGAAAGGAATCGCAGGTGGGAGGAATCATGCATTATGAGAGAGACATTTTCAACATATGAAATATTAACTAAATAAATGTGTGTGTCCTTGTGGAAAGATGTGGGGAGCTATGGAGTATGCCTTCCTTTGAGGGCGGCAGGCTCAGTAAGCAGTCGCTGTCACCTCACACCTCCAGGGTTGTGAGTTTGAATCCCACCCCCACTTGCTGCAGGTTTGTTCCATGTAGCAAGCACTTCCTTGGGTACTCCCATTTACCTTGAGTACTCACATTTACCTTGAGTACTCCTATTTTCCCTGGGTACTTTCATTTACCCCGGGTGCTCCCATTTACACTGGGTACTCCCATTTACCATGGGTACTCTCATTTACCCCGGGTACTCTCATTT
Organism: Petrocephalus zakoni; assembly: GCA_026774425.1. Taxonomy (NCBI): domain Eukaryota; kingdom Metazoa; phylum Chordata; class Actinopteri; order Osteoglossiformes; family Mormyridae; genus Petrocephalus; species Petrocephalus zakoni. The sequence continues at coordinate 14,234,667 of JAODKN010000021.1, forward strand.
ACACAGGTACTCTAATTTACCCCTCATACTCTCATTTACACAGGTACTCTAATTTACCCCTCGTACTCTCATTTACACAGGTACTCTCATTTACTCAGGTACTCTCATTTACTCAGGTACTCTCATTTACCCCTCGTACTCTCATTTACACAGGTACTCTCATTTACTCAGGTACTCTCATTTACTCAGGTACTCTCATTTACCCTGGGTACTCTCATTTACTTTGGGTAACCCTATTTCCCCAATTTCCACCTGCCATCATGTAGCTAGGTAAGCAGGCAGCTATACATTTCCCATTGTGTGTGGTTCTCTTTCCTGCACTGGGCTGGCATCCTGGCCAGGGGGTCCCCTGCCTTCCTTGTGCTTCCTCGTATGAGCTCCAGGGTCCCTGTGACCCTCTGTTGCATACGAGGTTGGAGGTTGGTGGATGGATGGATTGATGAGGCAGTGAACAGGAAAACACGATTGTGTTGTGTCCTCCGTGGCATGTCATACACAGCAGATCTGTACCCGAGAACCGACATGGATTGGAGGCATAGGGGGCGCCATGTGCATCTCCTCAGTCTGACCCAGCATGTAATCTTGTGCTAAGCCCTGTTTGATACATGGTCTCTGCAAACATGGTGAGTAGCCCCCGAATGCATGCTGTGGAATTGGGTTTCCTGTCTCCTGCAGAGGTGTGGGTGTCACGATGCAGTCGTACATGTTTGCATCGTGTCCTGGGGATAAACGGGAGTGTCCTCGTATCAAAGTGAGTGTGACAGCCGCTGATTGGCAGCATACGGCAAAAGTAATCCGACCACAGAGTTATCTGGAAGCTGTCAAAGGTACCTGGGAACCTGAGGGTCCAAAATGCTTTTCGTGGGGATGTCTGGTCCCTGTGCTGTGGCCCCCACGTGGACCCCGAGCTGGAGAAGTCGGGGGGAGCTTATCTCGCTAGGCTGCCTGTGTCTCCGGGGTGTTGGGGTTGAATAGGCAGGTTGGGGGTGGGCACTGTGGTCTGTGGGCCGTGTCTTCCTGAGTCATGGGGGACCAGTGGCCCGCTCCCCTGTCCCGATCCAGTCTGTGTCAGACCAGGCTCTGCTGATGTGTCCCAGCAGGGATCTGCCTCATACCAGCTGCTTCACCATCACCCCCAACCCCCAGCCCCCAGCCCCTTGCCACTGCACTGCGTCCTCGTAGCACTACCCAAAAATGACCTCGCAATTTGAAGAATGTTTAGCGGTTCCTTTGTGCATCTCCCCGGAACACCCCTCAGCGGGACTCGAACCCTGCCCCACTAGGAGAGAGTGGCACTCCCTCCAAGGACCGGACAGTCCCCGCGGGGTATGGTAGCCAATGGGGGGGGGCACTTTCTGCCCCAAGGTCTTGCCCAGGTTTGCGCTCACAGCCCCACGGCGGCAGTGGGGTGTGCGTATGGGGCCGTACGGGGCCGATGTGTTGGACGCCACTTTTCCAGGGGACTCTCACCAATGCGTCTTATTTTTCTCTCTTCGTTCAGCTTAAGGGGAACGTTTTGGCGGTGGATCCGGCTTTGTGTGCTCACCGGTAACAAGCCAGCCGCAGGCACTACATTTCAAGGCGGATCACTCTGACACCTGAAGCCTGTTCTTTATGCATCCCAAGGATTACTCTCCACCCTCCCCCCACCAAATAAGAAGCATCAGGTTGAAAAATATCTTTGTGCTTATATATAAAACATATATATTTATCCCTCTCCCACTCTGTCCCTAATGACTCGGCTCCAAGGCCAAAGTCTTTACATTTCAAATGCCTGTCACCCGGGCCTTTAAGAACACAGGGCCCGTGGACCGGGGACGCAGCGGGACCCGGCTTAGCACCCCAGGCTACAGCCGTACTTATTAGGCAGCCGACACGCCGGGGAGCTTTTCATAAACGAGGTTCTCGCCACCTGAGTGGGCCTCGAACCTCCTGCCGCTGGACGGGGCAGGTGGAAGCCTCCACGAGGCCTCTGGGGGCCGTCATCCTGCTTAACATTACGGCCCCCAACAGCTCCCGACAAAGGCCGCGGGTGCCCGGCTGGGAGATGGGCGCTCGGCTCCCCCTCTCCTCGCTGAAAGCCGCACGCCACCATGTTTGGGAATGAGATTTCTGCTGGCGGTTGTGCGCATGTTTATGGATTTACATGTGCTCCCGAGCAGCCTCTGTGCATTTCAAAGCACAAAAAGAGTCAGTCAGTAAACACCTGGGCTATCGATCCCTCGCTCCCATTATCCCCTTGTCATGTCAGCTCTCTGTGGCTAGAGGGAGCTGTGGTACCAGCTCGGTCAGGCGCTCTGTGTGGAGGACTTTCTTCAGTGGGTTCAATCTTAACATGCAATGGACACACCAATTCTGCTGCAAATGTTACGAAACATGCCAGGGATGAGGAGGGAAACAATCATATAAAACAGGGAGTGATGTGTGCGAATTTTGTGTTTTATTTGATAAGCCTGACCTGGCTTGGTCCACCAAACAAATAATATGATAAAATCAGCACTCCATGCATTCTCCTCCGCACTGTGTGAGTTTTCACCCTGTAAAAATGTCTGTACCTCTGTATGTTACTTAGCTCACAGTAGGAACAAAGATGTTGGCCCCTGGGGGCAGGTCTAGTGGAGGATGCCGTAGATGGCCTGCCCATTGTCACAGAGATGTGGGCGGGTCCCCAGAGGCCAGAGCGGGGAGGGGTCACCGGGGCAGGACCGTGGACAGCAGGCTGCTGGGGTGGGGGATGTTGCTAGTGACTGCAATTGACCATCGCTCAGCGATAGCAGGGGTCCCAAGCAGTGGGTCCAGCTTGCAACCGGGCCCGGGTTCGAGGTCCAGGTGCACCCTGTCAGCCGATGTGGAGGGGCAAAGGCACGCGTTGGAGTCCCCCTTGCAGGACCGAGCTTTCTGTGGGCTCGCTGCAAAAGAATCCACAAAAGACCAGCTCCTTAACAACAATTCTGTACCGTACAATGAAAATGAAAAAGGACTGCATTTTTATCAACTCTAGAGCTGTGTTTTTTTTTTTTTAATGTGTCTTAATGTTTTCTCAGAAAAGAGTGCAGCTCAAACGGAAGAGGCAGGTTTCTATGGCGCTCGTGGCTTGGGGGGGCATTGCGCCCCCCCGGTGGTGATGGCCGCTTTGTGAGCCCCGTAGGGAGCCCACAGCACCTTCACGGTAGGGCAGCTGCCGGAGGCCGCAGGTCCAGCTGCAGTGCTGAATTACGCTCTTCCAGCTATGGCAGGTTTGGTGTTGGGGGGGGTTGGGGTGGGGATTGGGGAGCGTGGGGGGGGGATATTGATTTTGGAGCTGGCCGAGTCAGACCTCATGTTGCGGTCTGTCTTGCTGAGCTAGAAAAGCCGGACTGAAACAAAAGCAGGAGCGAGGAGAGGAGAGGAGAGGAGAGGAGAGGAGCTGAGAGGAGAGGAGAGGAGAGCACTGAAACACGGAGGGAGGGCCATTACCTCGAAAGGGCCGACTCGGGATGGGGCATGCAGTGCTGGAGAACCGGCCCCGGGAATTAAGAGCGTCCCCCGTTCCATCAGCCAGAACGACGGGCCGCGGTACGCAGCTCATTAGTGCCCCTCCCCCCCATCGGGCGAACGTGCTGGGAGCACTCGCGCGTCCGTCAGCCAGGAAAAATGGCTCCAATTTGTGAGTCAGCTGGATGAATGAGAGGCCGGAGTTAGTTTGCACGGCCCTTTCTCGCCAGAAATGTCCGCTATGTCCTGTCTGGACAGTGGGGGCTGGTTTTCGGTGGAGGAGCTTCCGTGATGTAAGACATTAACATTGGCACCATGAGCGCCTATCTGTGACTGCAAGCAGCAGAAGTTTCCCGGTAATAAGCGGGTGTGGAAATGGCGGCTATCAGAGCTGAACATGAGAAACACGCAACATTTGGTAACACTTCCTATGAACCCAGTATCCATAAAGCATTATAAACTCATTCATAAGCACTTATAAGGTATTCATAAAGCCTTATAATGA
>JAODKN010000021.1:14266167-14290752 GCA_026774425.1 Petrocephalus zakoni
CTCAGCTCCCCCCCCCCACCTCCGCTCCGCGCCACCACCTCCTCCCCTCGCCACCACCTCCTCTCCTCGCCACCACCTTCTCCCCTCGCAACCACCTTCTCCTCGCCACCACCTTCTCTCCTCCCCACCACCTTCTCTCTTCGCCGTCCCCTCTTAGCAGGAGAAGCTACACTGAACCAGTGCTGCTGTCTCTTTAAAAGGCAATTTGGCAGTCATAACATCCAGCTTTCTGATTGGCCAATTTATATTATTTATTTTGCTGCACTAGCCTACCTGGTAAACTCCCAAATAAATCCAAGCATTTGGAGTGCCGGTATTCACCAGGTTTTCCATCCTACCTGGTCTCCGATGAACCACACCAGATCTCAGGCAGATAGTAACTCACCAGGCAGGATAGAAAACCTGCTGGATGCCAGCAGTGCAGGAAGAGGGCTGCTGACCCCAGCACAGAAGGTGGCCTATATCCAAAGGGAAGCACAGAAGAAGGCTGTTATTCTAATCATCACCATGTGAGTGATTCTCACTCATCAGAATTCTAACATTCTGGAAAAATTCCTCATCATGAGCAACCTTCCCCACACTGGCCACTGAAGTCGTAGTTAGGTCATGCCTTGCCTGTGTGTTCACATGGGGTCATGTGAGTCTATGAACTTGTTTTGGGTAAAACCTGGCAGATCCCACAGTGAGAATTCTAATACACATTTCCCTGTTCCACATAATAAACGTTTCAGAACAAACTCAGTCCAGCACAGTAACTGGTATATTGGTAAGTTGCATGAATTTGTGTGGGCTGCCCATTGTTATGACATTCCGTAACAGAGACAGAAGTCAGCCGAGGGGGTCCTGAGCTCAGCCCCATTGTCCGTCAGCTGCATCATAACAGCCCAGAATGGGCAGCTGTTTCAGAGCCCTGACCCTAACCCTCAGGCCAAGCAGCCGGCACTACTCTCACTATAAGGGCACCTGGAAGGAGATGGACCATTTATCAGTTGGGAAGCATGTTTTAATTACAAGAAACACTCCAGTGGGGACGGCAGGTAGGAAGACTCCTTTGGGAGGTTCAATCCCTTCCCCCCCCCCACCCTCAGGGCATGCCTTCTGTGGCGGTGACTCCCTGGGACCTCTCTGTCCAACATTCCTTAGACGCTTGGCTATTCAGGGATAGACAATCGCTTTTGGCCTTGATGCGCAGATTGGTTCCTACTCGATTCCCTTCCTCCGGGCAGGTAGACGCCCACAGTGGCTATGTCTACATCTCCCAGGACCTATGAATTATCCAGATCGCTGAACAAAACACATTTTGATCTCATGTACCTTTTAAAAGGTACGTGTAGGAATACGGAACAGATCTGGACTCTGGCAAGTAGGGCTACACAAAAGAAATGAAAGTAGGAGATGCTGAGGGAGAACGGTGGCACAAAAGGTGCGTTTAGATAGCAGGTCTTGCTGGTTTTGATGATGGGCTTCTGGTCCATACTTCATCCTTCTTCACCCCATTCAGAGAAAGGTACTTTGACTTTAATGAGCTTGTTTCTCCTCAGACTAACCAGTGTTTCCCAACCCAGTCCTTAAGGAACCCTGGACAGTCCACATTTTTGCTTCCTCTCAGATCCCAGCGCACCAGTACCTGGTAATTGGGGTCCCTGATTGGCTGGGAGCTGGGATGGAACAAAAACTTGGGCTGGCCGGGGTTCCCCGAGGACTGGGTTGGGAGACACTGCAGTTGACCATGGAGCGTGTTCCTGCTCGGGACCCTGTAACAATTTATCCCTTCCAGCAGCACACAGCATAGACCCTGTAACAGTTTAACCCATCCAGCAGCACAGTGATCTGCCCAGGGTGGCTTTCCAGCAGAGTTGCTCTGTCCACCTCCAAGCCCCACACACAGGGAGCAGCACACTGCATGACATTCCATGGTCTGCAGCAATGATCAGTTACAGAGATATTTTTAGATAATTTTGGGATGTATTTTCCATCCCCTTGTCGTACGCAGGGTAACAGGGGCCTAGAGCCTATCATGGAAGCAATGGGCACAAGACAGGCACTGGGCCGGCAGGGGAACATGAGCCATCATGGGACACAAACACAACAGTCACTATGAACAATTTGGCAATTCCAATTCACCTTAAAATGTTTTCGGACTCTGTGTGGGGTAATCTGACAGCTTGGGGAAAATCCCACGATGAGACAGGGAGAGCACGCCAGCTGCACGGACAGAGCAGAGGCAATGACTCGAACCCTGGTCTCGAAAGGCGTGTGGCAACCACACTACCCACTGCAACACCACGCTGCTAGGATGCCTCAATATTCGGCCGAATTTAACCTGCCCTGAAAATCAATGCAATGGAGCAGCACGGGAACGGTGGCACGGGAGCAGCAGCGTGGGAGCAGCACGGGAGCAGCGGCGTGGGAGCAGCATGGGAGCAGCGTCGTGGAAGCAGCATGGGAGCAGCGGCGTGGGAGCAGCATGGGAGCGCCGGCACGAAAGCAGCGGCGCGGGAGCAGCGGCAGGGGAGCGGCGGTGCGGGAGCAGCACGGGAGCAGCGGCGTGGGAGCAGCACAGGAGCAGCGGCACGGGAGCGGCGACGCGGGAGCAGCACGGAAGCACCGGCGTAGGAGCAGCACGGGAGCGGCGGTGCGGGAGCAGCACGGGAGCAGCGGCAGGGGAGCGGCGGCGCGAGAGCAGCACGGGAGCAGCGGCACGGGAGCGGCGACGTGGGAAGGGCGGCCAGACTTCCAGAAATGCCGGCTGCTCCACACAAAACATTTGGATGCGGCCTGCGTCCTGTACATGACAAATGGATATTATAACTCAAAAAATATCAATAGTCCAATACCGGGCATTACATGACCTTGGAATTTTGTAATCTCTCTCTTAAAAGGTGATGTGTTCTGTCTGTGCTATTGGGACTAATGGTGGATTACCACCTTGAAAAAGAGATATTACCAAAATTCCTGTATTTAGGGGAAAAAATGAGAGACCAGAATTGGGTTCTGACACAGCAGAATAATACAACTTATTTCAGAAATCAGACTATTGACCAATCAATGATTAATACATAGTTGCTTTATTTTTTATTAGACTACTACATTAAAATATAAAACCAGTGTTTTAAGTAAGCTACATTTAGTAGTCTAACAGAACCTACCAAACATTGGTGACATAAAAATGAATTTTTTGTATATGTGCCCACATGAAAAACACTGACGATATATTAAAACAATTATTGCTGGGCTGTATAAGGTTGAATATATAACATTTTGACACCTGTTCTTAGGAAGCGTACAGCCTGTCTGTCCATAGGAAATCAAATGAAGTAACCCCCGTTTGATTTTTGTTTTGCTTTTATGGATATTCAAACCTGTCACCTTTGTCAAGAAACAAAACATTTCAATCTTCCACAACCAGGCAGAAAGAATTTAATATTATTGTGAAAATATATCAAGCAGAATAAACCTTATAGGGGCCAGATCCGTGTATAGAGTCCGTGTACTTATTTGGGAACAAAATTACATACATCACGCTTTGGCATTTGTATGGGAACCAGAAAGCAGAGTTATACATTTTCACTTTTCATACTGGACATTTAATACTGGCCAGTGCATTCCAACTGTTATTAATCACTGCAAGCGATCGTGCAATTAACAAAGCTGATGTGCAGGGCTTTCCAAAAATGTCCCGCGTTTACCATTTCAATCCCCTTGTGCGGCAGCAGGCAGCTCCGTCCTGGGGTCAGTGACCCTCTGGCCCTCCATCATTTGAATGTAAGCCCTAATTGAATGACAGATGGTCACCTTATGCGAGCTGGAGTGCAGGAGCCGAGGCGACTTACGGCAAACACACGCGTAATACCGGCGATCTGGCCGCTGCTCTTCGGCGGTGTGACGCCCGGGCCGCGTTGCCGGCGCGGCGTTCATCGCCACACGCGTCGTTGTTCCCACACTGTCGCGACACCGACAACGACTTGGGGACGGTGTCGACGTGAACTGAACAAAATGTATTCTACAAGAAAGCTTGTCTTTTAATGGCGAGACCATGTAAAACACGACACTTATAAGAGCCCACTCAATGGGCAGTGATGTCTGAATTCTGTATTCTTTTGTAGTGTACTTTTAATTTTTGACGCGCTGCTTTAGCTGAAATTTTAAGGCGATGTGATGCATTATAGATTAGTGCCTGCATGATAATCCCAGCGGCTAACCACAGTCACATCGTAGCTGCAGCAGCACAATACGTACCGCACATTATGGGTTACCTTTCAGGCCATACAGCTATAGGCTTTGGTAAGTGCAGTAATGGGGAGCTATGCAGATTGTATCCGTCTCTACGGCAATTCTGCAACATTTAGCAATATCGATACAATAAATATGCAAAATGCATAAACTCTCCGACCAACTGCTTGTGCCAATTGTAATATAACAGATTAACACAAAAATGGGGATGATTTGAGTTTTTTAGTGATAGTACATGATTATAAATATAGTATAACTCGTCATTTCTGGTTCATACTCAAAATTTAAAAACATATCTACTGACTGCTGATCAAGATATCAAGTTTTTAAATGTATTATACTGTATATGCCTTTTTTGATTATTTATGCTATTACGGAGGCTTTACGGTTCTTTACATGTAGTATTTCGATAATATTTAGATATAAAATGGCACTCATACAAATTAATCTCTATAGTAACGTTAAAATTTAAATTTTTATGCGTTTTCTTCGTAAAAGAGAGATACATTCTTTAAAAAATAAAATATATATATATACTTGCAGGTGCAGGCCTGAACCCCAATATACACTTAATTGTTGAGAAAGCTGACATCAGCTTCCGTTCCCTGGCTACTACGGATCGAACCTTTCGATTGTAACCGAAACGATTTGCATACTGATTCCCTTTCATAGCCCCGGAGATCCATAACAACCCAGGCAGCTATTCAAATGGAAGTAGCATCCCTAAATGCAGCAGCCGGCAAGCGCTACGCCTCACCAAAAGGGACAAGGCTGAGGATTTCTTTCTCCGAGCACTAGCGATTTCATGCTGGGAATGCCGCCGAAAAGGGCATCGTATTCCCGGCGAGGGAGATGCGGCGGCTGCTGACGGAAAGCGCCGGATCTTGGCTGCGCGACTGATAGCCGGGGAGCTCTGGCGATGTCTGCGCAGAGCCTAGTGACGCGCGTTTCCATTTGCACAGTGCACCGAGCAAAAATAAGTTATCCAAAGGAGCTTTGTTTTAAATGGCATTACGCAGGTACGGTCTCGCTCGGGGCGACGGAGAAATGCGCCTGCTCTCTGAAGGTAAAGGGTGCAGCGCTTTGGGGAATCGGCTAGTACTGCCGCGGATTCTAGGGGTAAGAATACCTTATAAAAAAAAAAGGTCACGACGAAGTAGATTATTTTAAAACGGCGAAAGTGGATGTTGCTCGAATGGGTGTTTGCAGGGATGCGCTGCTGTCCGGCACCTTGCAGAGTTTGCTGGACCTGCGAGTAATGAAGCCTCGCGGAGCTCAGCGACAGCGTCACGGGCTCTCGGCGTTATTCGCGAAAAAAAATGTAAAATCATAGATCTCTAACAGATAGAGTTACAAATGATATCACGGAGAAGGTACTTAACAATAACCCAGTAATGTGCTTTAATAATATATATATTCAAACTTCTATTTAAACTTGCGTGCATTTTCCGCGTTCATTTCAGCGTTTGCTTCATGCGTACATTTCCCTGCAGCATAAGGGGACCTTTTGCGCAGGCTATGTATTTATATGTGGTCTAATTATTTCTATATTTATTGACCTCAGGCACTTAATTTGGTTAAATGTGTTTTGATAGTTTAATCACGCCTGTGCAGCCTAATGCTAATTCTAGGTAAGTTAGTTAGTGTAATTGTGACTGTATAAACATGATTCCAAATGCAGTGTTCAGTGTAGGAGAGAGACAGGCTGCAGTCCGGTTCCAAGGGGCTCGCCCTCTCCCGTCTTACTGCTGTCTGCGCCCACCTGTGCTGGCCACACGAACATGTTGTCACATTTAACAAGCATACAGGCACAAATGTCACCACACAGCGTAAGAAGGACCGGCAAAGCTTTATTGGAATCCCATACCGAAATTCTGAGATGTACAAATGCAAGAGATTTTTTTTGCTGTCTCTTGAGTCAATTCCTCTTAAACTTTTCAAACATTAACCCTTGGCGCATGCTTGGTCTGTCATTGCGATTTGCGATATGTATACGATACGTGGAACAGCGTCCCTGGAAATACCATCACCTGAAAACGATAAACACAGTAAATAAATGTAGCCTAAATGATATGCTAAAAACAGTTTTACATCAAATCGAAAAGAAGCAACATTTTAATTACCACCTAACATGTTCTCTGTATTAGATGTTTTCCTGAATTTGTATGCGTTCAAAGGTAACAAGTAAAATATGAGTACACAAATCTAGACCCTGACAATATATCTTTTAAGTAAATTAGCTTCGGTTGCAATTATGCTAGTAGAAAGGGGCGTAGACGTCACTTGTAGAAAAAAATGAATGGCAGTTTAATTGGCTTATTACCCAGAATATAAGGTAAACTTCTGTGCCCCTTATACAGAAGTATAATAACTCACTCATTTCATAAAATACAAAAAAAATTCTTTGCAGATTTACTGACCACGGCGCACGTGCAGCAAAGAGACAATAATCTAAGTGGAAGTGTGCCGCGCATAGTTAAATATGGTTTTAATTGGTTTGGAATTTCCAAGCCTTGGTGTTTTATTAAATTAAAGATGTAGGTGAACGTGCCATTTGTTAAGATTGGATGGTCCTTCTGCTCGTCAGAATTTAAGCACTCGTTGTGAAGTTGCATAAACGTAGTTTTGTAATGTACACCGTTACTGGACTTTAAATGCAATATTGTCGAATTAAGTGTTATAAGACTATCAATTACCACTTTTGCCGTCACATTAAACATAGACTTCATGGTTGCATCCAGCAATATAACTGAATAATAAAATATCTCACTAATCAGTAGAAGCTTACATTGTAGTTTGGTTTTTCTCAGTCAATATGAAAATATGAACGGAGGTCCAAATAATCATTGCGTCACTTCGACTTGAATTTATTATAAATAGTTATTAATAACAATTAAGCTCTCTCTGCGGGACAAGTTTCCTTAGTCTCTTGAGCCATGTATATGCAAATAGGGTGTTTTCAGCGTTAAACATGTATTGACTGCGGACCGTGACAGTGTCAGTTCCAGGCGTCTTTAACCTTATTCTAAGTAGGCATTGATAACTGCACAAATATCGGCCATTGTCGAGCAGGCCACAGTTTGGACTAAATTAACATATTTGGACTAAAATAACATATTTCGACTAAAACGGAAGGCGGAACAGATATACATTATTTAATTGACATTGGGTCTGTGTTTATTTGCTTTACTACCGTGTGTATTTAAAACTTGCTATAATACAACGGGTTTTTAATTTTTAAGTTCAAATTTTATGAAAAATATTTAAGTGGGCATTTGGTGTCATGGTGTAACGGAATTTATCAATTATCACTGATAAATCCACAACATACCTAAAAACAGCGTGACCTTGTTGCATTTACCGCACACAAAACAAATGCCACATTAGAGGCACAATATTTTCATAAACAGTAAATTACAGTAGGGACAGTGAACAGGATTTTTGTTGCGTAAATACATACATATCCTATGCAAAATTCTATGCGAAAGTAAACTATTAAAACTAAAGCAGTAGCTTTAAAAAGCAGTAATTGTATTTAATCAGAATTTACACGTGTGAATTTTTTACTGAACCAAGGGGAAATTTGTGATATTCTACGCTGGGAAGGCATACTGCCTCGTGCCACTATGAAATTCAAAGAAAAAGCGTAGGTCTATTTCAGTAATAACTACATTTCGTAACTATTTTAATAATAATGCGTGGTTATTGTCATAGGCCTATATGGTACAGTCGTAGTTTATGTTAATAATTTTTAGCATTTAATTTTAGATGGTATAAGAAGTAAAACTCATTTATGAATTATTACGTCCGCCTGAAATTAGTTTCGAATTTCATAATCCTCTTTTGTTCGATATTTTTAATAATCGTGTTGGCTCTGTCAATGCAAATAGGACATGTTAAACATTTATAATGCATATTTTTGATATATATTATAAATATATATATTATATTTTATATAATATATATTCAGAAATATGTTGTTATTTTTTTTTAAATAAGAACTTTAATCTATTGCAGATCAGCAGTTTGCAAGTAATGTGTAAAACTAGTTACTAAGCGGATAAATACCATGAAAATATAACGTTCGCCATGAAAAATTTGGCATAATCATTATAAGTAGCTTAAGAATTGTACGTATTTTCGTTTTAATAGTGCATTCATGACCAAGAGATGCCCTAAAGCAGGGGTCCTTTTTTAAATAAAAAGCCGAGTGAATTTTGCCATATTCCAGTTTAGAGCACAGGAATCGATCGAACACTTTGTTTGTCTCCATGTTTATTTATTTACTTGTATTACCTAATAAGTTGTTATTGTTGCTGTGTTTCCTTTTGGAGTAGTCAAAAGGGGTAAGTATCACCCACTATTTCAGTTCGCAATATAACCAGTATAGTTTAGTCAGTATGTTTTATTTTAAAACGTGTCGTTTCACCGGCTACATTTGTTTAATTGGTTTAATGTACGGGTGATAATACGCATTAAGTGCATTCAACAGATGTCCCTTTCTGTGGCAACGTAAACACCACAGATAAATACAACAGAGCTGAAAGCCAACAAGCTAGCGAACGGTGCTCCTTTGTACGGCCAATCGCCTTCGAATGAATGAGACCACAGACTGCTCCTGCGACATACATAATTAAAATTGTATAAATCGATATCTTGTACCGTGGATTGTGGGCTGTAAACTCTTGTAGCGGCTGGTAGAAAAAATACATTATAGCCTAATTTTCACTGTATGCACTTGAGAATATATAAATCTTGTCCCGTACTTACTCATTATTTTGTATTCAAATTAAAACCAGGACACCATAAATGGCCAACTAAATAAATAACTTGGTACATAATTTATAGTGGTATTAACTAAATTATATTTCACTTAGGACAGACTGTGCTGCTGGAGCGTGCGGGGCCCGGGTCTGTAATCCCTTAATGTGTGTGATTCTCCGCGTGTACGCATTCAGTGGGGGCACAATACGAGCCACGCGCCCAGCCCTCCTCTGCTGGCCGAGGAGCGCTCCTCGTCGTCGCCAGAATGCACCGCATAAACCGTTCTAACACTAATCAGAAACGCTTGAATGGAACCCAATAAAAAGAAATCGCCTCCTCTTTTGGGCCTCTTTTTACAACTCACAATGGCAGGAGCGCCAATGGAAAATATCGATCAGCATGCGAACGTGACCATATGCAGTCGGTGCCACGCGCGGAATTATTTAAATACATGTTTTGACTAAAATTTGCTTATGGTTATTTATACTGCCGTTATTTATTATTTATTTACTTCAATTCCATGAATCTAATTTAATTCAGCTTCTCAGTTTTTTTTCCAATAAAAATTAATAAAGAATAACTATTGGGTAAAACGAACAATAGGTCTGTATTAGTGTAAATAACAACTAAAATAAAATGTGTATATGCTTTATCCTTCCATTCCAGCGTAACTCCGCACATATAAGTCTAGGTATATTTTTATAATAAAATGCATTAAAATGATGTGTTTGAATCCCTGAGCGGGCTCCTGCTTCCGACCCCGAAAGCTGTATATTTATGCTGCTTTTTACCCGGCCCATTAAAAAGCACAGAAGAAAATATTTTAAGAGTTGATTTGCTTTCCAGGAGGCTGTTTGCTTTTTAAAGTCTTAAGACGTCACCTTTGACATGTTCTCTGTTGTAGGAGATCGGCCTCTGCAGGCTGTCGCGGAAAACGGAGGGCGGGGCTATTCTCACCCATTAGCTATTCGGCAAATGTTATCAAACGTCACCGAATCTGCCCCATTCAGACTGACAACTGGAAGCCCTCGTTATGGCTGTTTGTTTTTTAGGAAATGTAATGAAGGGGAACCTAAAAAGTATTTTCTTTTATAAATAATGATTATTTTGATTTATATGCGTTGATATATAAATTGCAATTTGACTATTTAAAATTAATTTTAAAACTTGTAGTTACCTTGTGTGTCATTTGTACATAAAAAACACTATGTGGGCTACATATTGCAAATACTGATTTTTGTTGTATGATCTTGATACTGTGTGGCTTTTACCAAGTTTCTTAATTTGTAGTATCAAATTGTACCTCAGGGTTCATATGTACACGTTGACCAGCATCATGTAAAACAATGTTAAAATACTTTACTAAAAATACTTGTATTAAATCGTATTGTGTACGCTTATTTAACTTCTTTATTGTTCATTTGCTGTCTAAGAAGCGGTAACTTACACTGTCCCAATGATTAAGTTATTATCTTTCAGTTGCACAGTCAGATTGAGTACAGTACCTTCATAAACTCTTTTACTCGAGTGATGTTGTATAGACACGCGCTCTAAACACAATCAGTTTTCTGTTATATATTCGGCTGGTAAATCGTCAAATGTAAGCCCATTTATCCACAAACTCTATATAACTACATGATTTAATTGCCCAGAGTTCATCCCTAGCATCCATATTTTCATCGCCGTTAATTTGTTTCGGGCAGCTTCTTCTGCCAAACGCACTTAGCACATTGTCTGATGTCATCACGCCGTATCTCTCACGGCTTCACTGGCGACAAAGAAACACACTTTGGACTGCTTCGCTCGTTATTGTTAAGGATTGAACAAAAGGCACATCTGCCTGGGATTTCGCTTTTTTTCTCCAGTACAGCCGGCGTACCTTTACGCAGATGCCTGGAAGTGTCACAAGGGAGTAGATGTCTCCTTTTAAACGGATTTACGTTTGCGGTGAATAAAGACCACTTATCTCCCATGAGAACATGCAAAGCAGCGACTTTAGCAATAGGCCCACTACGAATACTAATCGAACTAACTAAAATCGCGTCATAGAACTATTAGCAATTAGCAACTATTGGTCTATGAACGACTATTAGCAAGCTGGCGTTGACACTTTTCTAATTTCGACCAGTTTCTCTTTCAGTTTCTCGTCATTGATTAGGTTAACATGAAGACTAAAATCTCATTAATGGACATTTTTAAATCATGCAAGAAAAACACACGGACACAGACATCTATCCCAATGTTCCGAATAGATGTATTACATTATATTATATTCATTTTTAAATGATTCTGAGAAATATTTTTTTTCTCACTTGAATTTAATAAGTAATCATGGCAACTAAATTGTTAAATAGTACTTCTTTACTACTATCGCCTCAACAAATATAGCAATTTTTAAATGCCGAGCAAAATAATACAATTTGCTAGGGACCATAACGCTATTGAAGCAACTTCTTCAATAGCTGACGTCAAGCAGAGGGCGGAATGTACGCGCGCCCGTATGTGTGTGTCTGTGTGTGTGTGTGTGTGTGTGTGTGTGTGTGTGTGTGTGCGCGCGCGCGCGCGCGCCCGCGTGTAGTGGGAGGAGACGCAATACATCTAACGCGCATGATTCCTTAGTGGGAGCCGCAGCAGCTGAGATGTGGTCAAAGAAATCGAAAGAGCAGACATGGGCAGAGATGGCGAGGACTTCGGCCAAAGACTGCGACCGCTGCCGCTGATGCTCTGGTAGACGGACGGGGGCCTTACACTAACACCAAAGAGGATTAAAAAAAATCTATATAAAAAAAACTTAAATAAAAACATATGAAAAAACAATTGCGAAAATAAAAAAAAGAAAAAAGTAACATCAAGTAACGACACTCTGCTTGTTTGGTAAGAGGACTTCTTCTGAGCGATCTCCGATACGTCAGATAGATGGTTTGTCCACAAGATTGCGCGTATAATGAATGTTCAGTTGTCGATGGAAAGTATTGGCGATCTGCACGGAGTAAGCCATGAGCAGGGACCCGCCACGGAAGACCTGATGGGCAGCAACAGCCCTCATCACAGAACTCATCGAGGCAACCACTTGTCATCTCATCCTCGCTCCATGGGCATGGCGTCAATCTTAGACGCCGGGGACTACCATCACCAGCGACCCTCGGACCACCTGCACCCAGCCATGACCATGGCTTGCGAGGCCCCCCCAGGTTTGAGCATGAGCAGCACCTACACCACGCTGACCCCCCTGCAGCCGCTGCCTCCCATCTCCACTGTCTCGGACAAGTTTCCACACCATCACCACCACCCTCATCACCATCACCACCATCATCATCCTCACCAGCGGATCCCCGGCAACGTGAGCGGCAGCTTCACCCTGATGAGAGACGACAGGGGTCTGGCTTCAATGAATAACATCTACAGCCCGTACCACAAGGATGTTACCGGCATGGGACAAAGCCTTTCTCCGTTGTCGGGATCAGGTTTGGGTGGCATTCACAACTCCCAGCAGGGACTGCCACCCTATGCACACCCGGGGGCCACCATGCCCACGGAAAAAATGCTCACACCTAACGGATTCGAGGCTCACCATCCTGCAATGTTAGCCAGGCATAGCGATCAGCACATGACCGCCTCCTCGGCGGGCATGGTTCAAATTCACCATCACCCCCATGCTCACCTAAGCGCTCAGAATCACGGCCAAACCTTGGGCTCGACGAGAGAGCAGAATGCGCCTTCTGTACTAGGATCACAGGTTAGCAGCGGAGGCAATTCAGGGCAAATCGAAGAGGTCAATACCAAAGAAGTAGCCCAGAGAATCACCACAGAGCTTAAGAGGTACAGCATCCCCCAGGCCATCTTTGCCCAGCGGGTGCTGTGCCGATCGCAGGGCACCCTATCCGACCTGCTGCGGAACCCCAAACCTTGGAGCAAGTTGAAGTCCGGCCGTGAGACCTTCCGCAGGATGTGGAAATGGCTGCAGGAGCCCGAATTCCAAAGGATGTCGGCGCTCCGGCTGGCAGGTGAGCGCGCCCCAGGTAATTAGCGCCCCTCTTACTATCCGCTCTGTCCTCCTGCTCATGGCCCGGGATGTGTCTAGCTTTTTTTATTACCAGCGATGATGATTCCTTCGGGGTTTCAGCATTAAAAATCAGTAGCTACTGAAGTCGCACTGGTTGCATAGTTTTGTTTATTTCCTGACAAGCGTCCCATATTAATAATAAGACTACAATTGCTCAGTACTTACTGTGGCTTAGACCAAAACCTTTATTTTAACTGTTTTCCCACGTTTGTGGTCCGATTACAGTGTCTAATAATTTTGCCGACCTCAAGCCTGATTTTATTATCTGCACGTATGGAGCCTTCCCGAATACTGTTCGTATTCATAATGCATTATTACCTGACTACAATGTATAACTAAAATCTACTCTGGGGGGGGGGTCCCTTTGTGATTGCATTTAGGCGGTATTGTTCTGATACGATACCACGCAAAAAGTGGCACTATGGGGGATCTGTTTTAGCTTTATTGTTAGAATTCTTCTGTACGTTCCCTGTAGATTTCGGGTATTTTAAGAGATACGTCTATATAGCTGTTACGTTTCTTATTTTCTTCATTTTTTGACTGTGCCATTTGACTGTACGGTCTCTTCTGATTCGTCGGAGCGATGCCGTAAAACGGCGGATGCGATTGATCATTTTGATGGTCCATTGTTGCTAAAATTGTTTTGTGTCGTTTTTTATTGGCTTTCCAGCGCTCGACCTCCTTCTTTTGTGTAGTTCAGTCTATTTTGGGTACACGTTAGTGTCCAGTGACGTGGCCCAGAGTGAGGTTTTGTTAATTAACTGATAGGCCTTCATTAATTTGTCCCTGGAGATTGATCGAGTCAATCCGAGAGCGAGCCAGGGGCGGCCATCCATTTCCCTGATAGGCAGAAGGCTGCCTGCATCTCCAGCGCACAAAAGATCCACCATCCATTTCTGTAACCGCTGGTGCCATTCAGGGTCGCGGGGGGTCCTGAGCCTATCCGGCGGGGAACAGCCCAGGATGGGGTGCCAGCCCATCGCAGGGCACACTCATACACCTGACACTCACACATGCACACCTACGGGCAATCTGGTAACTCCAATTAGCCTCAGCATGTTTTTTGGACGACTGGGGGGAAACCAGAGTAGCACGATGACATGGGGAGAGCATGCCAACTGCACACAAGGTGCCCTGGCGGCGACTCGAACCCCGGTCCCAGAGGTGTGAGGCACCAGTGCTAACCGCGCACAAAAATGTTAGAAGTATTTACTGAAACCTGAATTATGTATGTTGATTATTATTTTTTTTAATACTTCGTATGAATTAGTATTTCCTCCCAAGTGTGTGTGTGTGTGTGTGTGTGTGTGTATGAACTGTTATCTTGTCTGTGTGTGTGTGAGTGTGTTTGGGCATTAGCTTGTATGTTGTGGTAGCATTCATTATGCATTTACCCATAAAGTAATTAAAGTAATTACGAATAAAGAGAATCTTTCGATGTGTCCAGTAAGTTCGAGTTCCCTGTTTCTCATTCATTTTAAATCCTCATAGTCCGTTCAAATTGAATATAGATTTAACAATCTGAGAAATTAAGATATCTGCTTTGTGCCGTTTAACCGTTTCTTTCTCGGGGACCTGGGCTGGACTCGCTGGGATGTACGGACTTGTTACAATGCGTCAATAGTTCGGCTGACTTCGATCCCGGAAAGATTTTACTCCTATTTTGTCGACCGGAGTCCCCATTTATTCATATCGATCGATACTGGAAACAGCCACTTGGATTAAAAAAATGTTGTTGGGAACCGAACCCTCTTGTTGGGGACCCTCTTTCTGTTGTTGGACATTAAACGGGGTCAGTCTGGTGCGATTGACACGCTGTTTTCATTGACAATCAGAAAACAAAATCTTCTGAATTGCTATTCGATGAGAAACATCACATGCTGTAATGTCATTCATATGTCGTGTAACATGGAAATCATTTGATTTATTTTGTAGTAATTAGAC
This sequence comes from Petrocephalus zakoni, assembly GCA_026774425.1. Classification (NCBI taxonomy): domain Eukaryota; kingdom Metazoa; phylum Chordata; class Actinopteri; order Osteoglossiformes; family Mormyridae; genus Petrocephalus; species Petrocephalus zakoni. The sequence continues at coordinate 14,281,172 of JAODKN010000021.1, forward strand.
AGAACTTATAAATTATAAATTATAAGTCGCAGTTATCCACGACGCAGTTTAGACAAACCTGTTTTAAACTTGCTGTTTTTTACGTTTCATTATTTTAATATTGATATCAAACATGTCGTCTCAGCGGCACTCAATAATGAAATATTTAAATATTATGATATTATGTGGTTATATTATACTTCAATAAGTAATTAACATTATGATATTGTTACTGTCACATTATTTACTTTGGACCTGTGTGTGTGTAAAACAAGTCTTTTCTTGGAATCCGACAAGAGCAGATTTTCCAAGTAATATCGATTATTCAAATTTCGGTTGCTCTTTGTTGCGTAGTATGTTACCCAATAAGGTCTCAGCAGCGTTACACTTTGATGCTCTCAGTTAGTCTCTGATATGTCGTATTGTGCGCTATTTGTTCTCTATTGACAGAAAAATATACATTGTCTTCGGTGCAAATCCATGCGAATTAAAAAAAAATGTAATAGAATATTGCAAACTTCAAAATCAAACTATTGTATTAATGTTTTTTGTTATTCTTGTGTGTTTGTTTTGCTTTTGACTTCGAAAGGATGATTAACGTTATTGTTAAAATAGCAGGCTAAGTACGTGACCACTGAGCAGTGAGATTCTGGCCGTGTAACACGCTTCTGTGCGCATGGCGCTATCGCGCGCCCGCATCGCCATCCCGCCGCCGAACACAGATAAAGCGGCGACAGCGCTGGCTGGGAAATGCCGCGACTCCGGGGTTTCTGAGGCGGCAGTGTCCTTCTAAGTTGTTTGACTTCGAGCTGTTAAGGAAAAAACGTCATTTGCTTTTTGTTAATTTTTACCCGATGTAGACACTTAAGCTGCGTGCAGAGTGTTGCCACATTAACCCGGAATCGAGCAGCGGGGTAATTACACGCTTTGAGGTGGTGGGAACTAATAAACGCCACGTGATTCGCAATGGAATAATCACATTCTGCATTGTGCGATCGGCCTGTTCCCATGTAAGTAGTCAGGCTCTTTGCTTATATTTTAATTAGCTTGCAAAATAAACACTGAGAAAATACACCGTAAAAGGCACTGGCAATATAAGCGGCTTTCTGTAGAATAAGCCTATAGTTATTTTACAATACATGACTAAGCACCGGGTTATTGTAAAAGCATTTATAGGTGGATCGATGAATAAACATATTAACATCAAATAAATAAATAATAATAATAATTCTTATTATTCATCATTGGATTTGATTTATATAAATGTAGATTTTATGTAGTATTTTCTTACATAGTTACTTTCGTGTTCCGTTAAACGTTCCCATACTTCTGTGTACTGTAGTACAGAATATTAGTTAGGTGTATGAAGAGAAAATTTGGATTTTTTTTATTAAACACGACTAATGCGCATGTTGATATAATTCTAATTTGTAGGGAATTATTAAACCTTAGCCAGTCACGTAATCTGAGGTTACCGAGCTGTCGGTCGCTCGGTTTGAAGCTCACGTCTGTCCCCTACTGGCCGAGACAGGAAATAACCAGCGCACCCTAGTAAGAAAATGTAAATCAATAGTTATTGTATATTACAATAATATGGTAATAAATATTATTTTAGTTATTATTTAGATGGATTTGATCTTGGCATGGGTGACGGGGGGTACATTGCATAGCACTTTTGCCACAGCCCCAGGGTTGGAGGTTCCAATCCCGCACGGCTCAGTGTGTGGGGCCTGCATGTTCTGCCTGTGTACGTGGGTCGTCCCTCCGGGTGTTCTCCCAAAATTGTACAGTTATGCTAATCGATGTCTCTAGATTTCCCATGGTGTGTATGTGCCCTGTGTGTGCGTGTTCCCTGCCAGCACTAGGGACAGCACAGGTAACAGACATGATCTGCCCTGTGGGCAGTTACATACAGATGTGTTTAAATAATTTCCCCAAGATCAAATACATTTTTTCTTTATAGAACATGTCACGCGCTTGTATTCGCGTACGTTTGTGTGCCAGTGTGTGTCTGCACGCTTATCCGTATGGTCAGATATGTCGATTAATGCTGCATTTTTCTTGTGGCTGATTTGCGCCCCCTGCAGCGTGCAAGAGGAAAGAGCAGGACCACGGCAAAGGTGAGCGAGGCGGCATCTCCAAGAAGCCCCGGCTGGTCTTCACCGACATCCAGCGCCGCACCCTGCACGCAATATTCAAGGAGAACAAGCGTCCATCCAAAGAGCTGCAGATCACCATCTCCCAGCAGCTGGGGCTGGAGCTCAACACCGTCAGCAACTTCTTCATGAACGCCCGGCGCCGCAGCCTGGATAAATGGCTGGAGGACAGAGGCTCCCACGTAGCCAACTCAACTTCTGCATCCAGCACTTGTACCAAAGCATGAAGGCATGGAGGTCACAGACTGAAACCTCGGTGGAAAAGCTTTAAAATAATAATTTTTAAGTCAAAGACCAAGCCCCTCAGGCAAAAGTTGCACCTAGAAAGGGCAAAAAGACAATATAAACATTTGAATTATCCAAAGAAAAACCAAAGACTTTGCTCATCTGCATCAATACTTTATTTCACGACTTGTTTCAGTTAAACTGTTTCGTAACGAAAAAAAAAAAAAACGAAAGAAAGATATTCACCATCATCATCATGGCTGAATGTGATGCTTGTCTCAATGGAGGCTGGCAGCAGACTCATTCTTCGTTGTCAAACTGACATGGCCGCAGCTCGTCAGGCGTCGATTTTTGGGTGTATGACATCAGGCGCGGAGAAGAGCAGAGCCGCCCCCGAGCCGCGAGCCATACGCCATCCCAGAGCGCGCTGGCCTCTGCGTCCCGCTGTGGGCTCGCGCACACCGGGGGGCCACTTATCCGGGCTGGAAGACATATCTCGGCAAAGTTTGTCTCGAGTCTCACTAAACTTAGTAGCGCTTTCTTCCCACTTGTTAAAGACATATACAGGAAAAAGCAAAAAAAACCTGCTTATAAAATAATCATAACTGCAAATAACAGGATTAAATAACATACCAAAGAACAGATTAGTCGCAAATTCAATGAAAAGAATTTTTCTTTTTTTAATGACATTAGATTATTAAAATTCACTTGACTGTTAAAGTGGAAATCAGAGATCTCCCTCTGAAGACTGGCTATTAGCCAATTATCAGCAAAGGATTTTGGGAGCTTTAATGTCACAGTGTCAGTCAGACCATTTCTGTCAGGAAATACAGAGTAGATGACAAGCAAAGGAGTGCCTGCCCTATTTCTGATTGCATGCTGCTTAGGGTAAATGTGAATGCCCACACACGGCAGTAACCCGCCAGCAAACACTTATTCCTCAAGCAGTGCCCTTTATTAACCCAAACCAAATGACTCAATAGCGGGAACTGCAGAGGGACGTTCTCTGTCAGCAACTGTGGCATGGTGTCATTTTCCTTATGGATCTGTTTTCAGAGTTATTTTCATTATTCTGCATATATCATATTGTCAGGGATGTACATTAAACCCAGCGTAAGTCAGCTGTAGACTTTCACATGCTAACAACCAAAGAATCGCTAATACGGTGTTCTTGTCTTAGAACACATTGCACTCTTGAAAGACTTTTTTGTACTGCCAAAACGCATTTCTTATTATCATAGAGTATAGTCAAATACTAAGCATTGTTTTGCTTTACTTAGCCAAAACACATTATATTTTAATTATGTTTTGATGGTCATATTAATATTTAACTTAAAAAATATCAAACAAATTTTCATACGGTTTTAAAACAAAGACCATATAATCATTAAGTAATCAAAGACTAATCTTATTTAATAAAAACCAGCAAGTTCAATACCTGCACATTAAAATGTTTGTTTGATATCCGTAGTGTAACAAACAAGCTTTGCCTAATCAAAGATATTCCTCAGATGCTATATGAGAATCAAAATCATATTCTCCCTGGCATTTGTGGCTGTCCATAAATTTTGCCTATATGCCAGACTTGAAACCAATTAGTCTGTCTTGTAGAAGTAGCTTCAGATAGAACCCCAGGCAATAATGGCTGTTCTGATCTAGAGGAAAGTTAAGGTGATGTTCTGCTCATTCTGAAGCACCATAAAGAAAATCTTAAGTTTCCGTCACACGGTCCCATTCAGGATCTGTTCTTGCCTTGCGTGAATCTGTAGGCGCTGTCTGTATGAATGTCAGGTTAGACTTCCTTCTTTCACACCATTCTGTCCTCTAGTTTTTCAAAAAAAATTCATATGATGTACAACTTCATGGCCATGAAGACAGATGTCATTAAGGAAGGGGTCCTACCTTTCCATCAAGCATGGCCTGGGTCGCTGTAGGCTCTCTATGATGTCTCCATGTTGCTCACTCACACTGCTAGCATCTATGCATGTCACAAGTGGGAAGAGAGTGCTACAGGAATCTGTGCGAAGCCGCGTGCTGGTCATCGTTATGACTCCATTTCTGGCCTTGATGTCGTTAGCATTTCAAATTCATATTTCAGTAACTCTACTTGTGTGACAGCAACAAGGAAGCTAAGTTGCTTCTATGTGTAAAAACAAACAAAAAAAAAGGAAAATCAAAGTGTGTAAAGATCTTCTGCTATTTATAGTGTGAACCAAAGATGCTACCTCACTCTATTTCCATTAGTGCAGTGTTTACCAATCCGGTCCTCGGGGACCCGCAGACAGTCCATGTTTTTGCTTCCTCCCAGCTTCCTACTAGACAGTTCTAGGAGCTGAGAGGGAGCAAAAACATGGACCGTCTGCAGGTCCCCATGGACCGGTTTGGGAAAGACCGCATTAGGATATGAATCACAATAATGATGATACCAAAGATTACCAAAGAGTTTTTTGTTGCACGGCCTGCAAAAATGAAGTGGTGGATAGTTCTTCTATCATCTCCTTGGTCATTGTGTCTTTTTTCCCAGCCCATGTGCCCTCATCCTGACCACCGTTCTCAAGTTTTTCTCATCAATAATCTTTTGACAAAGCTATAGGCAGACAAATGTTGCAAACTTTGTAGAAACTCACAGTACGAGTGCCTTGCTTGAACCAAAGTGTTAAACCGCTGTTGACCTCTACAAGCTCACCTTTGACTCTTTGAATACCTCAGCCTGGGAAAAGGACGTGGTCGAAGGAAAAAAAAAGAGACAAGGTCGTCCTCTCACTCTGGTGCTTTTACCAGTGCAACCATGCAATGAAAATCATACCAAAGGAGTCCCTTTTCCCCACGTCTGTTGCTGACAAACCAAAGCTCATTATCTTGCCTTTTGTCCACGACCCCCCACCCATCGCCCTGCCATTCCTGTCCCTCTGTCCTGTACACCATCGCCCTGCCATGCCCGTCCCGCTGTCCTGTACACCATCACCCTGCCATGCCCGTCCCGCTGTCCTGTACACCATCGCCCTGCCATGCCCGTCCCGCTGTCCTGTACACCATCGCCCTGCCATGCCCGTCCCGCTGTCCAGGACAGACACATCCACCATGCTGGCCGTGCATATCCGCTACCAGTGTCTCTGATTACCTCGTAGTAACAAGTCCTACGGGTTACATTGTATAGAGAGTCTATGTGATTAAGGCAGATCGTCACTAGTTTGTTACTTGTTCGTGTTACTGCGGAAAGGAAAAGCTTTATGATTATTTATTTTGAGGTTTTGGCATAACCCTGTTTCAATTGTGAAAGATGTGCTGGGGGGGGATTGCAGAGAAGGTCTGCTGGAAGAAAGGGGAAATATTTTATTTTTTATTAAGATGTTGTGTTATTCTGATGTTGTACTGATGGTAGACTGACTTCTTTTTACAGGGTATCTCCAAATGCTGTAACAATGTGTATATGTTTCTCTTTTTAGATGTGTTGTGATTTATATTTAATTTAACTGCATTTTGTATGGCTTAATCAGTACTTTAATTTATGCATTTGTAGCTAAAATAGATTTGTATATATTAGGATTCCGGGGGAAGAAAACCAGCCAAAGTTTTATTATCCAATTTCTCCCCCCCCCTCTCTCTCTCTCTCCCTCCCACTTTCTCTGTCTTTCGCGCCCTCTGTCCTTCCTTTTTGCTTTGATACGTTGAAGGCATTGGATTTTGTATCATGGAGTTTACCTTCACGAACATCAAAGCAGGCATCTCAGCCACGCTCTCCAAACACTGCCAGTGACTGAGCTAATTCAGCCGCCGGGGTCGCTTTGTGACGTACGCGGCAGGACGCGGTGTCTGTATCTTTTCCTACTTTTTGAAACTGTTATATCTAACTAGTAACACTACGCATCCAAAGATTTATAGAAGAAACCAAATACAAAAAAAAAACAAAAGAAAAATGTCGTCAGATGGCGTTGTTGTGTTTTGATTGGCAGTTCACACGGGTACAGGATGTTAAGAGCGTAGATCTGGAGCATAGAGGAGCAATCGTGACCGTTTGGAACACCCTGTTCTATGTACAATCTCAAGCTTTAACATGTGGGCTGCACACACCTGTTCACTTTGCTATGTCGTACATGGAGGGAGGTGGGGCCTGGGAGGGCAGCTGGTCTGCCAAGGGGGCGGGGCCACATTACTGTGTGCCGGTTTCTTCACGTGGTCCTGCTGCCCAGCTCCACCTAGTATCTGTTATTTTGCTACGGTCTCATGTAATGACAATAAGCAAAGTCTAATAAACCTGAAAAGAAACTCACCAATTAACCTGTCTGTGTGTGTGTGTGTGTGTGGGGGGAGGTCAAGGCTAGATTCTGCGGCCTTTTTTCCCTAGTGTGTGTGTGTCTCTCGTCTGCCTGTTCATATGTGAGGATTTTTAATAGATTTTGCCTCAGTTACCATGAAGTTGTGCTTGTCGTCTTGGAAGATCTTTGTTGTTCTCAGCCAGTCCTCATTATAAGAACAAAAGTGAATGTCTAATGATTTCGGCTATTGTAGTGACCAGTACCAAGGCTATTGTGTTTCCACCCTGTGCTGTATGTTCTCTGTGGGATCATTTTTACATCTTCTGCCACAAACATAGCAAGCAGCAGCCCTTCCCTTCTGCGGGAGTCTTTCTCATTTGCCTTTTTAAGATTAGCATTAGCCTGCGCTTACATCTTACTGCACTTAAATCTTCATACAGATTATGTTTACATACCTTCAACTTTGTCTTACTTGCTTAATACCATGAATTACATATTTAGATCCAATCGACCAAATACTGTTAACAATGGAAGATTTGTTTGTGTTTGTTTCACTGAAACCTCATCCCCGCGTTCCTGATTGCGGTTCCCGGGATCAGTGTGTATGCGGGATGCAGCATGACACAGTGGTACCCTCACATCCTCGCTGAGCAAATTTAATCGAGATGGGGCCTCCTACCGGTTCTGTAATTAGAGGGAGTGCCAGAGACAATCACTGGAAGAGCAAAAATGTGGTGCAGTTTGATTCTCTTCTAAGACGGTGTCTTCCTCCAGTGGTTAAGTAAAGCATGGAAGCTTTAAGTAGGTCTGATGCATAAAAAAGGAAATCTAACATGCAAGTATTTTTCAGTCTTAAATTCACATTTTGCTTTATTTTTTTAGAATAAGTGACTCAAACGAAGGTCATGGGTTTTAACCACTGCTCTCTCCCTCCTGTCCCCCCCCCCCCCTTTCTGTCTCTCTTCTTCTCTCTTGGTTATTGTCCTCGTCCAGCGTATTTATTGTGAGCAGTAAAATAAATGGGTAACAACATCCTAGTTACTCTCTCTTTTTTTTACGCTAGATATTTTTGTAAGCATTCCTGCTTCTTTTGTAATGACTTTTTAAAACGTCTGTTTCTCCTGCAGCTTTGCTGTTATTCTCTCATTATGCCATGCAAAAAAAAAAAGTTATAATGAAGAGGAGTACGTGCTGATGTCATCATGCTTTGTTCCATTGTTAAAATGTTTCAGCTTTTCTGTAGTCACCAAAAATGTTAGGAAATAAAATGCTGGGTTTTCCCAGAAGTTTAAATCTGGATATACTTTTGTGTTTTTACGCCACTGTGGTTAATTTTGGTGTAAATTGCTAGTTTCTGTTGTAAAGTATGCAATCACTTATAAAAAAATGTTAACATAGCACATATGGAATCAGCATATGAGCTCTCTGGTTACTCACACAGTACACAGCATATGAGCTCTCTGGTTACTCACACAGTACACAGCATATGAGCTCTCTGGTTACTCACACAGTACACAGCACATGAGCTCTCTGGTTACTCACACAGTACACAGCATATGAGCTCTCTGGTTACTCACACAGTACAACAATATATGTATCTGCATGAAGACTGGTGTCAGAAATATCACTTTACTGTCACACGGAATTCGAGTCAACCTGGCACAAATACAATCTAAAGAAAAGTACGCAGCTGCAGCCTGTCTTCTCCCTGGCCCCATTACAGAGGTAACGCTGAGGTATTTCAGTGGCGGCCCCGCTGTACTGCGTCATATCCAAACATTACTGGAATTGGGGGTGTGGAAATATGGGCCTTTTCAGTAAAGGACGCACAACAACGGGTAATTCCCCTTCAGAAACCAGCAGAACTGTAACTATTGTATCTATCTAAGTGCTCAATCAGGCCTTCGTTGCAGTATTCATTTAGTTATTTTTATAATATGTATGCAAAGAACTGCTGCTTTTTCATATGTGAAGTTCTTCGGACACTAATCAGCTGTTTCCCTTTGTGCTCCTAAGGACCCCGCAATGTCTGCTGCCACACCTAGAGTGGCTGTGGGTTGTTTTTGTCTTTGTCTCTCATTAACGCGGAGATACGGCCTTGATGGCCGACTGGCCCTTAGTAGCCGGCTGCACTTCGCCAAAAGAATCACTAGAGGTCATCATGACACAGCGACTGGAGTCTTTGACTCCTCTCACCAATCCTGAGGAAATTATATTAACTCTTTGTGGGTTGAAAGCAGAGGAGGCGGTGCGCTGTTGTGCACTATGTGCTGTAGCTTGGCAACAATGACAGTCACTTTCACTTCACTGCACTATCGCCTCCCTTTGTTCCACCTAGCAGAGATACTGAGTAACACTATAACTAACCCTGACACTGCTCGGATAATCTGGCCTCTGTCTGGAGGTAATAAATCATCCTATGATTTATTTATCACTCATGTTATTTCAGTTGACCTACTTTATTTAGCTAATGCTTAGTTACTCACTGTTTTTAAACACCAGAACCTGTAGAGTGGCTGTAACTCTACTGTATTAAAGCGAGCTTTGTCTACGTGTCTAACCTACGTATCTAAACTAGTCCAGTACATCTATGCAGATGCACTGTCCATCCATTCTCTGAAACTGCTTATCCATCCAGAAACTACAGGGACAAGGCAGGGAACAGCCTAGGACGGGGGGGGCAGCCCATCACAGGGACGAGGCAGGGAACAGCCCAGGACGGGGGGGGCAGCCCATCACAGGGACGAAGCAGGGAACAGCCCAGGATGGGGGGGACAGCCCATCACAGGGATGAGGCAGGGAACAGCCCAGGATGGGGGGGGCAGCCCATCACAGGGACGAAGCAGGGAACAGCCCAGGATGGGGGGGCCGCCCAAAACCGGGACCCAGCAGGGAACAACCCAAGATGGGGGGGGCGGCCCCCCAAAGCAACGAACCAGCCAACAGAACGGCAGTTCGGGAGCCA
>JAODKN010000021.1:14363893-14380724 GCA_026774425.1 Petrocephalus zakoni
TCATGGAGGCAGCGCGGATGGAAACGGGGCCGATCGGCGTCTGACGTGCGGCTTAAATGCTCAGCACACGGCTTCCCGTTAGAATAGCAGCTCAAACGTTTATATACGCCTGTCATGAAAATTAGATATTTTTGTTTCGCATTAAATTTATGATTTATCGCAATTTACCGTGATGCTCTTATTTTACGTAGTTAAATTGTCATGTAACAAAATTATCCAGAAAATGTTTGCCTTTGTAATGCATTTGTCACCAGGATTAGCTTGCTATGCATAAACAACTAGTTATTGACTGGGTATTCAGGCCCTTAGCTAAGACGCGCTGTTACATATACTTTCATATTGATAGATCTCAAATGTTGACAGTGCCGCTCATTTATATTTCACGAATAATAACAGCAATATCGTTTATACACTGGTTTTAAAATGTTCACAGCTGTAAAGGTCAAAGAACCGCGTTGCATAAATCGTATTAAGAGCAATGAGCTGATATATCGCCAGATATTAATGCTGATTGAGAGAGCAGAGTGACAGATCGGGCTGCACTGAGCTTCTGATTGCTCGCTGGGTTTTTCCACTCGGGCATAGATGGGGATGGTCTGAGGTTCTGAGGGTCTTTCCAGTCCGTCGATGGATATATTGTTAGTCGGTGAGGTTCTGATCTCTCTCTGGTCTTTCCAGTCCATCAGGTTGCTGAGAAGGTAGACCCGCTTGGTCAGTTTGTCCTGAAGACGAGGAGGACACTGAAAGGACACGGAAACAAAGTTCTCTGCATGGACTGGTGTGGAGACAAGAGAAGGATAGTGAGCTCCTCTCAGGTCAGATCTTTGGTGAAGATCCATTGCGGTTAGTTGCTTTAATCTCCATGGCCATTTCTATGTGAAAAACCAATATTTTGAACATCACACTGGTGAAAATTGTATCCTTTACTGAGCAATGGAGATTACAGAGGTTCAGTAACACTCTGAGCAAACAGTTTTATTAACACGGCAGTTTCGAGTTCTTTGATCTGCGTTGATTAGAAAGAGTTTGAAAAAAGTTGCATGCAGCACTGAAATGCTTTTATGAGTTCTGGAACGAATCACTTTGAATTTATTTTACCACTCTTGTCCTTTTAGGATGGAAAAGTGATTGTGTGGGATGCATTCACAACTAATAAGGTAAATCGTAATTCACTTAATGTCTGAAAACTGAAAATATTTAATGCAACTACAAGCACACTACTTTTTGTTCATATTGTATGAGTTGCTCTTCATCAGAATTGCACTTATAAATGATACAAACACAATTAAAACAGCCAACATCCTTTAAAAAACCAGTGAGGTGTGTGTTTGTGTGTGTGACAGGAGCACGCCGTGACCATGCCCTGCACCTGGGTGATGGCGTGTGCCTATGCCCCCTCCGGCTGTGCTGTTGCTTGTGGGTAAGTAGCTCCCACTTGGGTTCTTTCCAATCACTGACCATCCTACTGGCCTGGAATCTGTATCGGTCTGGGATCCAGTCGCAGCACTGGGATTAGCAGCACAGCTTATGTCAGTGCAGAAAGATGCCAGTAGCATGCAGAACCCAGCTCAGCACCAGTGTCACCCCGAACCTTCAGCGGGTGTGGAAGCAGGTGATTAATGGTGTATGGAGACCTGTAGGAGGTCACTAAATACCAATGAGTCTTCCAGTTTGCTTACAGTCTGTCTTTCTATTCACTGGCTCTCAGAGGTTTGGATAACAAGTGCTCAGTGTACCCCCTGTCCTTGGACAAGAATGAGAATTTGGCTGCTAAGAAGAAGTCAGTGGCGATGCATACCAACTACTTGTCGGCCTGCTGCTTCACAAACTCCGACATGCAGGTCAGGAGGTGCATGGGGGGGTCAGTTGTGACTGGGCGGGCTTATGGGATGCTGGAGGTGGGCTAACAGGATGCTGGGGATGGGGTCAGATGTGGCTGTGCGTGGGCTCACGGGATGCTGGGGGGAGGGGACAATTTCTTCGCCTCCATGTTTTCCTTTTAACAAATAACCAAGCTGGCTGTTTATCATTTTAATGCCCCTCTCTTGTCCCATTTCCTTTAGAGTGTTCTGCATATCAAAGTCCCCCTTGGCATTTTTTATCAAACGGAGCCAAGCTCACTAGGTTAGCAAGAATCCTTTCAGGACGATAGCAGTGTGCACTCAGAAGGGATTTAGTGCCCTTTGGCAGAAGACAGAGCATCGCTAATGCATTTCATGCTCATTAATAATTCATAGCTCACTGTTGCACTGCTTGTGAAAAGTCTCATGACATGGATACATGGATATGCAGATACTGTATAATACGAGTGCCGCCTTTTTTTGGAAAGAATGTGGTTATCTCCATGGAAACACTGGTTCATATACAACACAGTGTCAGACTGGGTGGTAGTTGATAAAATGATATAGAAATGCACAGCGACCGGTCTGTGCTGCTGTTAGTGCAGACTGCAGAGTTAGCTAGTCATCAGAAATGGGCTTTGTGTCACACGTCTCTCAGAAAGTGTCCTGCGGTTAATTTTAAGAGGTGCATCTTTCTGTCCTGAGGAACATCTCTGATTTCGTGTTGTGGTAGTAGCTAGCAATGAAGGAGAGTGGGGCCTGGCGAGCCCCCAGCCAGCAATCAGGAGACAGCCCTGTGTGATCATATGAGCAAGAACCAAACAAGGGGTCCTTCTTGGTAGCTTGGTAGTTTTGTGATTTTGGAAGTCAAGCAATGTTCAAGTACTATTTCAGGTAGTTGTTTCAGTCCTGAAATCAGACACGTTATTTTTTCAGATATCCCCAGGGCACCACTAGGGGGCAGTACAAACACTGAATATCTCAACACCCCCCCCCCACCCCCATAATATACAGCTAACAATAGGCTGAAGCATTACTCGCTGTATATTTTATGCAGTAGGAAGCATTCTAGAAATGCAACTTAAATAAAATGCATGTATTCACATGTCGGTGGTCTCGCATTTTGACTGTGTGGCTGTGTACTTGCTTGAGTTTTGGTACCTTCTGGAAGGCATGTTCACGTTACCACTGCACGCGTGCATCTCGCCACTGAGCGCAGATCCTGACCTCCAGCGGGGATGGGACATGCGCCCTGTGGGATGTGGAGAGCGGGCAGCTGCTGCAGAGTTTCCATGGCCACGGCGCCGACGTGCTCTGCCTGGACCTGGCCCCCTCTGAGACGGGCAACACCTTCGTCTCGGGGGTAGGCCCCCCCTCCCGAGCGGCACGTCCGGGAAGCCGGAATCTCCGTGGCTATTGGCTGCTGGCCCCCGCCTGCTGAGGCCCCTGCTCTTGTGTTTGGCAGGGCTGTGACAAGAAGGCCAACGTTTGGGACATGCGCACGGGACAGTGCATCCAGACCTTCGAAACCCACGAATCGGACATCAACAGCGTGAGGTGAGTCTCCGTCGCACCGTGCAGGGCCTCTTCCAGCTCCCCCCATTATCTGACCAGCTGCCCCCCGCCCCCCCATGACTCCAGGTACTACCCCTCCGGTGATGCCTTCGCCTCGGGCTCCGACGATGCCACGGTGAGTTACTCTGTCACACTTTTCCTACTCTCCACACCGACACATCGTAGGCTTGGGATAGCTGTTATTTCCATAAATGATTTCCATCTGGATGAATGAATGAATGAATGGCTTATGTTGGTCATATTAGTGTGCAATACTAATTCATTTTAATGGAATGTATTTGCCTGTGTTTTTTATGCGTGGGCCACTAATTTGTTATTTTGTAAGGCCCTTAAATGCAAGTGTTCCAGGAACGGTCTGATCCTGCTCTCAGGTCTATGACACTCTGGATAAATGTGTCTATGAAATAAATGAATGTAAATCTCTTTGTTAATCAACAATCAGCATGTTTCTCTGCAAAAATGAGTTTTGGAGAAAAAACACTGAGTTTTTGCACATTGAGCAAACAGTTCAGATCTTGGTTAATATGAAAGCCTGCATACACAACAAAATTGACTCCCTAAACCGATTTTATTTAGCAGACACATTTGTCCAAAGCGACGTACAAGTTAGGGTGAGAGAATCTAGTCTCCTAGCAACCCTAAAGCCAATCGCAAGTCAGCCCTCATGTCTTGTTCCCACTGGCTCCCGTGATGGTGGTTTCACAGCAGATCGTCCGCGGGATCACGAGAAGGGCTGCCTTTAGGTCACAGTTTGTAACCCCGGGCTACTTCCTTTCTTTCTTCCTCTTTTCTCAATACTGCTCTGTTTCAGTGTCGACTCTTTGACCTGCGGGCAGACAGGGAGGTAGCCATCTATTCAAAGGAAAGCATCATTTTTGGAGTGTCTAGTGTGGACTTTTCCCTCAGCGGTGAGTGTTCAAAGGCATATCAACCAACCTCCACACTCCACACACCCCACTGAGCTCACGAGGCACTGCCAGTCATCACACTGTTTACAGAATGTCATCTGTGTCATCTGAATAGCCCCACAGCCTCACATCTAAGGGGTTGCGGGTTCGAATGCTGCCCCTGGCTCTGCATGCATGGCTTCTTTTGTGCGTCGCCACAATCTACCCCAGTTTCGTTCGCATTCCAAAAACATGCAATTAAACAGAAGGGGTATCTAATCTGCCCGCTGGTGTGCCCTGCGATGGACTGGCATGCCATCCAGGGCGTCTCCTGCTCTGGGCTTGCTGCTCTCCTCTGCTGGTTATTATGAAAGTCCCATTATTATGTCATGTCCAATTAGTCCCCTCGGGAAGAGGAACCCGGCTGTCTGACCCACACGAAACCGGGCACGACTGGAGAGAATCTCAGTATATTTTCTTCTAAGAGAAACAGGGAAAACGTCATTTTTAAAAATGACTGTCATGGTGGTAAATTTGACGTTAATTGGGGGGGGTTTCCTGGGGAAGTAACCTGGCTGAGTTGCTTGTGCGTGGGAGTTAAATGTCAGTCATGAAGGAACTGCAGGTAGTCCTGAGCTCTTTTTTATTTGTTGAGAATCAATTCACTATGTCTATTCCATCCCTTACATTGCTATATTATGTATTGTTTACAGACACATTGCACTATGTATATAAAAGCAGCCCCCCCTTTCCTGTGTGTACTGTAAGAGCCCCCCCACCACCTTGTATGCCACACCGTGGTCCTGCTCCAGTATATGGGTCCTGTGATCATAGAACCCACTTGTCTTGACTTGACTGCAGCTCGGCCTGGCGCATGTAACCTGCGTCTTGTCTGATGTTTGTCTATTCTTTTGGTCTTTTGAGCTGTCATTCAGCTGTTGCCTGTAACATTTAAGTAGCTCCAGTGTTGGGGGGCGGGGGGGGCTTGGCTAATTCTCAGAAACATCTGCATAGACCAGGGGCTTTCAACCAGGTGGTCCCTAGAGCGACAGCAGGGGATAAACTGACTGACTACTGGAATTATTATCCGGTTCATTTAACACACAAAAAACAATTAATGCTCCCATACCCAAGGCCTTAGATCTTAATCACCAATATGATCACATGGTTCAGTGTCCTAAGCTCTGTTCTATTTCAATTCGCGGGTCTCTGTTCCAGAAGTGTGGAAAATGCCCTAGCGTGGGGGGCTAGACCAGATTTCTGTGATTGAAATGGTCTTGAGTGACACAGCTGGCATGTAAGTCATGTGTGTACGATTAACTGGCACTCATTCCAAGTCAAGGCTCCTCTGTCCGTTCCGTCCAGGCCGACTGCTGTTCGGCGGATACAATGACTACACGATCAACGTGTGGGACGTCCTGAAAGGAAACCGCGTGTCTATCCTCTTCGGCCATGAGAATCGGGTCAGCACGCTACGGGTCTCGCCCGACGGCACCGCTTTCTGTTCCGGGTCCTGGGACCACACCCTGAGGGTGAGAGAGGGCCGAGGCGGGAGGTGGCAGGAAGATGGGAGTTTGGCAGACAAGCATCCCTGTGTAGTGCTAGCTGGGCCTGTGGAGGCGGAATGTGAAAGAGGAAGCCAGTATTTAAAAACGTAAACCTATTTCATGATTCCGCTCTCCGTCACGCCCACGCAGGTGCTTATTATGGGAAGGAAGCCACGCAGCACGGTACTCTGGCCTTTCCAGTTCTTGTCAGTGGGCTCACACATTTTTTTGCTATTTTTATTTTTCTCTCTGCAGATTTGGGCCTAAGCTGTGACATGGTGGGCGGGGCCAAGACCCTTGCCAAGACGCCTGTCTGGACACCCTGTACAGGACCCAAGCTTCAGTACCGCATCTGGGATCACAGAAGTACTTCATCTTGTAGGGTTTTATAAAAACAGCAGATAACATGACCCGTACATGGACAGCCATACCACCCGAACATGCTTACCAGTACTCCCTAAGTACAGTTCTGTTGGTCTCGTTGGTTCTTAGCAACAACTTAGCAACACCTCTATATATGAGGTCCTGTAAGTATTTTACTGGACTTATGTGAAGCACTCATTTGTAATGGCTTTTTATCTATTAATTTATGTCTTATTTTTATAGACCTTGTATAAAGACTAGTGTCCAATTCTATGTCAATTCTTAATATCAGCATGAGGAATGATATTAGTACATAGACCATTTTTCTGTAAAACCAGCCAATTTATTATTTTAATAGACAATTTATGGAAAGAGTTTAAAAATCACATTTTCTTCTGTGTAAAAATTGCTAGATTAGGTTGTCAATTTCAAACTGCTTTTGTATCTAGCAGAAGGTTAGTTTTATGGTGACTTACACTGCATGAGACCTACTGTAACAGAATAAAGGACATTATCCAGAAAAACACATACAGTGGTCATTTCACATAACCCCCAAATGTGTTAAATCGCTAAATCAGGCAATACTTCATAAATGTATTGATAAATATCCATATATCTATCCATTTTATATGTCTTTATCCTTGTAGAAGTCATAGGGGACCTTGAGCTACCTGGAGCCGACCTCGGGTCGCTCCAGGCACCCAGCTAGGCCGGGTTACATCCTGGAGAGGATGCCAGTCCATTGCTGGGCACGTCGTCATATTCTGTGGGTGATTTAGGAGACCTGGAGGAAAACACACACACACACACACACACACGCTTTTGTTTTCATATCTTTCTGGGAACCATCTATTCATTTCTTTGGGAAACCCCCCAATCCCAACAATGAGAGCCTTAACCCCTACCCAGCCCTAACCATAACCACAAGTAACCAAACAAAATAGAAGACTTCTGGCATTTTAAGTTATCTGATAGTGTAGGGGCAGCCCGGCTTCCCAGCCCCCTATTGGGGCTGCTGCTGGGTGTCCCCCTTAGTCCTCCGTGTCCCCCCTACCCCCCTACCAACAAGCCCCCCATCACACTAAACACACATTTCGCTTCTCACTTCTACTAACTGAACTGCGGAAAACTAGTTTTCAGAATTCCTGAAGTATTTAACGTAAATGCGAGTTGAAAGCACGCCTGTTAATTTGCGTAAATGGCAGCTTCAGGGGAAGCCGCGGCGCCGCCTGCCTGCTCAGCTTCAGACGCACACGCCTTCTTCTCTCTTTTTAAAAGTACATGTTTCCTGGTTTGCCTTTACATATAGCTGTTTTCTATGCACCTTTCGGTCTGTAGGAACCGTTCGGTATTCAGCTGTACTGCCTCTTCCCGTCCGACCGGCTATTATACGCGGATCTGGGTCGGAACCTCCCGGCTGACGTCAGCGGAGGAAGTGCAGAAATAGGGAGCGGGGGCGGCGGCTCGGCCACTGTCTGGCTGCTCGCTGCTCTCCGCTGCTCTCCGCTCCGGCTCCCGCTCCGGATCCCGCTCCTCTCCGCTCCGGCTCCGGCTCCGCTCCGCTGGGAGGGTCAGTCCCCGCCACCGGACATGTGCTGGTCGCCGCTCCGCTCTCTCCCGTTTTCCTGTGGCGACTTGCCGTGGGCTTTATTCTTCCAGGCGCTCTGGTTGCCCGGTGCCGGTGAGGGTGCCCGGTGCCCGGTGCCCGGTCCCCGTACGCCCGTGCCTTACCCTTTAACGCTTTACCCCCTTTTACTCTCATGTATGTGACTAAACCGCATGTATTTATATCCCCGATCTCTGCATTTTCTGGCAAGTCCGCTATTATTGACTGTTTTCAGTTTCACATTTAACTAGCTAGCGGTGTGTGAGCTTTAAATCACCAGCATGCGGCACTCACCCTTTATCTGAGTATAAGATACGCCTGTTTTATATCCTGGCTCGGTATTTAGCAGTGTTTATGTAACTATATCGTTGCTGTTCATTTATTCATCTTTATACAAGTGATTTTTAAAAATGTCAAAGGTACACAAATTACTTCCTTGGGTCATGAAGAAATGCAACGTGAAAGTTTGCTTGTTGTCACCAAAAATATCGTTTTATTGTCGTATTTCTCCAGAAGTAAAATTATGATGATACCCTGAAAATCTGCTGTTATAGATGGAAAATGTGAAGTGGCAGAGAACTAAGTTTTCCCGACACAAGACGTACAAGCATTTTCTCTAAATAAATATAAGAACTGGTAGTAAAATATTCCCAGAGAGGAGGGAATGTGAAACGCCAAACATAAAGATTAAGTTTTGGTTTCAGGTTCTGATGGTTTCAATATGAGGCCCTGTGTAATTTTCTCCATGAGGGGGAGGTGGGATTCAGGACATGCACGAGAATTAAACAGCCATTAGTTATCGCACTGCTTTTCTTGTTGTCTTTGCAGTGAATATGACCCACCCATTCCAGAATGAAACTTTTATGGTGGCAAATGATTACATGAACTTCTGCATTGGAAACGACGGTGCACCTCCCAGCGAATCGGCCAAAGCCATGCGGAGCCTGGCGAAGAAGCTGGAGGACACCCATGGCTCCCCGATACGCACCCTTGTGCAGCAGTTCCTGACGGCCTCTGGCCATGACCCCTGGACCGGTCTCAGGAACATAATGTCCAAGCTGACTGGAGATGGGACGCTGAACTGGGGCCGTGTCGTGTCTCTCTTTGTCTTCATGGGAATGCTGGCCAGTGAACTGTGTTCCAGGGGAGAAGATGCCTGCTGCTGCAGACGGCTGGCGGAGATGATAGTCGAATTTCTCCATGAAGAAAACCGTGAATGGCTGATCCAGAGTGGAGGCTGGGTAGGTGCAGGTCATTATGTAACACAAACTGCTCTTGTATGGGCTTCTCCATAACGCCTAGACCTTTTCTCTGCTGAATTCCTGAGGCAGGAAGAGCTATTCCAAACAGTTATACTTGGCATAAGAAAATGTTTAACAGACTTGCCTATGTTAGAAAGACATCTGAAGTATTCCAAGAATGTGGAATCTGGGAGAACATGTTCTCAGTCCCCTTCTCAGCATGCCATTGTTCTTTTGCTATGTTATTGCCAGAGATCCATTTCTAAGAATCTTTTTTAGGAAATCAGGGTTAATTCAACACAGAGACATCTTTTGAGGAAACTAGTGATTATTGTCTAGTGTCTTTAAGTCAGAGGGTCTTGTCTGACACTTCAAAAAAGTCTTCAAACCGTAGAACACGCAGAACAAACGGCAGAGGAGCTTGTGCGTGCTTCACTGAGCCATGGATAGCATTTTGGCTGTGGGACAGAAAGAAGAAGCGTTTAGGATCTTGCTGGAGATGCATGAGGGCACTTCAGGGATGCCTGCCCCTCAGGATTTTGTGCCACAGACAAAGTCTTGAAGCCTTTTGAAATTCCTCAGAAGAATCCCATCACCTTTTAAACATCCCTGTTGTATCTGAAGTTTCTATCCTGGTCTTTGAAGATTCATGCAGGTTTCTGTTTTCATGGTAATCAATAAGTAGAGGAGCTGTGGGGAGTGAGTTCTGAGGCCCAGCCTACATCTTTGAAAGACTTTTGTCCTTTGATAGACTCCTGGGCTTAATACCTCAGGCAGGTGTAAAGTACAAGAAGGCGGCACTTCCAGCACCTGAGAAAAGGTGGAAAACATTCAGCCTTCACGTGGCTCTCTTCAGACCGCTGAAAGGTCACTGTTTTGGTAGCAGGTGCTTCTGTACACAAACACTGAATGGAGCAGCTGTCGACGGGAGCCACAGCGGAGGATCTGCTGGCCGGTCGTTTCAAAGGGGAATTCCACCCGGAAATTATGTTGAGGGTTATTTTTTAATTTCCCCCAGTCAGATATCCAGCTCTGTATTAAAATGAAATCCTGTCAAACAGACAGGGAACAGAGAACTGCCTTTGGGGGTTTCACTTCATTCTGTCGTCAGTACTTATAGGCCTTGGGGGTTCTCTAGTGTACGGTGCTCCCAACAGCATTACAATGGCCTGGTATTTACCTTAAAGGGGAAGTTGCCCCTGCCCACGGTGGAGTTTTCACACTGGTCTGTACTGTAGCCAAATGCTCATTTTTTTTAGTTATATGTGAATTTTTGGTGGAATGTCAAGTTCCCTGCTCCAGGAAAATACCGAGGCATTTTATTAGTTGTAAAAATAAGGTGAGAAGTATTTGATGTTTAGACTGTAGCCTACTGGGAGCGCAGAAGCTGATCCAGTCACAGTGACCACAGCCTTTAAAGGCATGTGTGTCACAAAGGTCCCCGAGACCTTTTAAAATCAGCTTATCTACCTTGCGAAACTGACAGCCCATCTAAAGCATGACGAGAACTCTCCCACGCATTTGTGACGAGCTGGAAGTGTGTTTGCACAGTGAAACCCTACTGATGAATGTAGGAGATGGTGGAATGCATCAGAGAGCAGCATGCCAGTGCTGGGAGGTAGGAGCCCTCCTTGCGGTCCCTGGGATGCCAGCCGTTCCGTGTGGCGTGTGCACTGTTGCCATAACACTGAAGGTGTCGTAAGCAGTGTCTCTGACCACGTGAGCGTGAGAATGACACGCATTCCTGCTTTGTGCTTATGCCTGTACCAGCTTAGGTTCCGCCCCCCCATCGCCTAGTTTGCAGCTGCCATTTGTTCTCCTTGTCTCTTGTGTAGGGGGGATTCATCAGTTCAGTCCACAAGGCCAGGCCAGCAGACCAGGATTCCTCCATGAGGAAAGCTCTCTACGCAGCGGCCGGTGTGGGACTTGCTGGGATCACCTTCCTCCTCGTACGCTAGACAAGCTCCTTAACCCGTCATTCAGAAAACTGTTCTTCCTGAAAGATTTATCATCATGTTTAAATGATTTATATGGTTCAGTGGTGCTTCTTCTTGACCCTTTACATCAACATTAGAAATTGTTCCTGTTGGGTTGACAATGAACCTGTAAAGACATACGGCGGTGAACGTTATTCTGTTTTGACTGTAGACTTCTCAGCAAAATGTCAACATGGTCAGTTTTGTATCATGGAAGAAAAAACATGATTTTGGTTTTAATGTTAATTTATTTTTTTAAGTATAACCAAAGTTCTTAGTAAAACTCACTAGTTTTTCTTTTGGGAACAGTTCATTACTGCTACCAGTTTATACTTCCATTGTCTATTGGTTTTAGAATAATAAATTTCTTGTGAGACCCACAGACATTCCTGTTAGAATTTTTTTATTCTTTTTTTTTTTTTTTTTTTTAAGTGCTCTTCCCTTGAAAAACATGCCCGTGGTACATAGTGTCTCAGGCTTTGGGCTGCAGTGTTGTCGCAGCTTTTGAGTGGTGCCCCTGTTACAACGCGAGTGTCTAACAGCCAGAGCACAGTAGGGGCATGTCTACAGCCAAGAGAGTGCTGAGGAATGTGGTGTCAACTGAAAGCTGAAAGGTGAGTATTACCTTCAGTCCTTCTGGTGCCAGTTAATGGCTCTTCGTGTCTGTCGATTTATAAATCTGCTGTGGTGTTCTTTTTGGACTTATAAATGTAATATTTGTATTTTGATCTGTATATTTTTTATTGGTAGCATTATTATTATTATTATTACTCCGATGTGAATTGGTATGGTGTGCAACATCTGGAGTGCAGGACACTTGTTTCTGTGCTGTGTGAGAACGCCTCGACCTGTCCTTTATGCAGTACTACTCACAATTCTGAACACACCTACTGAAAATCATTAGTTTTTCAACACGACAGCCTTGAGGAGTGCTTACGGTCATTATGTAGTGAGGATTATCTTGTGAACAAGGAAATGGATGCAGTGCTGTGACCGATGACTTGGTCCCAACAATCCCTCGACCAAAACCCCAAGGAGCTGGTTTGGGGTGGGATGGATCAAAGAGTAAAAGCAAGGTAGCCAAGATGTGCCCAAACTTCTTCAGGACTTCTGGGGAAGCATTCCAGGTGACTGCATCTGTAAGCTGATTGAGAGAATATCTGTAATCCTGCAATCCAAGCCAAAGGGAGCTATTTTGAAGAGTCTGAAATTTAAGAAAATTTTGAGATGTTGAAGACTTCTTGGTCGTTGCAATATTTGGCATGTATTACTTAATTGCCTCAAGGTCTCTTAAAATATGGTGAACAGCAAAGCTTAAATGAAGACAAATGCTTTAAAAGCAGGTGTGTACTGTATGTTACCATGAAGGTGAGTATCTCCTACTCATCCTGGAACTGCCTGTACTGTGCACCATCCCACCCACTGCTTTTGCCAACAAACTGACTTTTGTGTCCTTGTGAGAGAGGTACTTTGTCTTTCATTTCTTGTACTGCCACTAAAAGTCCCAGACTTTCCACATTACAGTCAGAAAAATCCCAGACATGTCAACAGATGACTGAGATCTCCCCCTGTTCGTGATGGAGACGGCAGCGCTGCCAGGCTCGAAATAGCCGACGACAGCAGTGCATCGTTTTGATCTGCCTTTCCATGGTGGTTTCAGTAACAGCTTTGAATGGAGACCTTTTTCTCATGCGTGTGTGTCTCTGCCCCTCTGTCTGTCCGTGTCATTCGCAGCCCCAAAATTGGTGTGTGGGGCTGCTGACTGTTAACCACAGAGCGCTGCTGCTGAAATGCCCATTGTGTGCAAAAAAACATCTGACTTTTTAAGAACTGATCATGTCTCAGTCCAGCAGGACGTGTTTTGGTGTCTCGGGATGCATGCACCAACAATTGGCTTTCTTTGGCAAAGTTCTGCATGTTCTGATTGGCTGAGAGAGGTGCCACATGGCCGTGAGGACAAGCTTCCCCTGCTCGGTGCCGTTTATAGCTCTCCCTTTTGGCACCTGTTGCTACCTGGGTAGCCGGGAAGTCACACCACAGCTCGCATCAGAGACCCCAAGCATGCTCCATCCAACCTGAGGCAACGGGCAAGGAGACCATAATTCCCGGGGGGGGGGGGGGTGAACTAGTTTACAATGTGCACCACCGGCATTGCACGATGCATCCACTCCAAAAAAAAACGATTTCAGTTCCCAAACCCTCTCCCACCATGCAGCCCACCTTCTCCCACAGCCTCACAGCAGTCCACTGGGACTTTAGCCCTCCATGGATCCAAACACAATGGCACCTCAATGCAGAGGGCGGCTGGCATTTACCGCACTCTGCAGCTCCTCTGCCTCGGGGGTACTGCCATCGTCAAGGATGGTGACGGAGGGTTTCCTCCTGCTTTCTGCGTTTCTAAGAAATCAGATCCATAAAAGCCACTGAGCGGCATCCTGTCACAGCGATGGCTGCTGTCGCCGCCTTTGCGGGCAGGACCATGCAGTCAGACTATCGTGGCGTTCAGATGCTACAAAGAGAAGCTTGTTAACTTCCCAGTTCATTTAAACAGGTCTTTGTGGTGATGATCACGGCGAAAAGCTGGTCTCATACATGTAAACACAGCATCACACACTAAAATCATACATGCTCTCCTCAGAAGGCATTTCTGCCTTCGCCTGATGCCCTCGTTTGCTTATGGTGAGGCTGCTTTGCTTCTTATTTGATTTTTTCCTACAAATAATTTTCCTATGAGTCTTTGGTGATGGGCAGCGTAACCGCTCGGTGTCAGGCTCTGGACGCTGCCATCTCACGGCGTGAAGGGCCTCTTTCTGCCGGGCATTTTGCGTTGGTCCTCCTTGCTTTCCTGGGGGGTGGGGGGAGCACGAGGCAGTCTGAGATGGCTGGGCCTGCGTGGGCACATTCTCTTTTAGAAAATGGCTTCCTGTCTTTTTAAACTGGAAAGGCTTTGTGTTTTTACACTTTTATTAGACCATAAGTTTCCTAATAAAGCTGAGTGAGAAGTATATTTGGGGGGGTGATGTCACATGTCTCAGAGTGATTAAGCTTTGTTGCATGGGTGACCCTTGGCTGTTTGGTAACTCTCTGTTGGACATGGAGATGGTGGTAAAGAAACTTTCTGTGGTGTCTGGAGGTTGAAGTCTCCTGAAAAGAACTCCAAAGCCATTCCCTGAATATGCCCTTTCTGCTGCGTGGCTTCTGCGGGGGTCCCGGGAGTCCCACACTTCTGCTCAGCTGACACATTCATCACTGGCTTATCTGCAGCTTCCATGGCAGGGTGGGACTCCTTTCCGTACTGACATTCCACTGTTATTTCTGGAACAATCTGCAGCATTGTCATATCTTTAACCAGTTCAATACTAGACTTCATGTTCTGCGTGTTTTTTTTTTTAAGCATCTGATCTATGGGCTTAATGAGAAAGCTGGAACCTCTGAAGCTAGGAGCTCCTTAGTGGGAGAACATCCCTGCAGCATTTCTTCATGAAAGACAAGCTGACTGCAGAATTATCTCATCAGTCATGCAACAAATGGCAGTGCGACTAAGTGAGTACCCATGAACCTCAAAAACAAGACTGCTGGATTGGAAGCTCTGTTGGGACCTAATTTGGGGTCTTGGTATCTCCTGGGCTGTGTGAGACCCGCTCCGTGCAAACTGTGAGTGCTTGAGTGTGAATCGTCTTCAGTATTCAGATGTATTCAGATTTATTTAGCTTTTCCTAAAATGGCCAGCTTTATGCCCCCCCAATGTTGCAAGTGCCCTTTTTAGATAGCTGAAGATCATGCAATCCCCACCCCAAAAATTTACTGAGGGGGGGCCCCCAAGCCTGAAGACCTGAAAATTGTCTTTTAGTGGCAGTGGCCAGAAGGA
Source organism: Petrocephalus zakoni (assembly GCA_026774425.1). Lineage (NCBI taxonomy): Eukaryota > Metazoa > Chordata > Actinopteri > Osteoglossiformes > Mormyridae > Petrocephalus > Petrocephalus zakoni. The sequence continues at coordinate 14,378,798 of JAODKN010000021.1, forward strand.
CTATAAGGTGGGTTCATAGTGCAGGTGGAAAGTGCTGTTAAAAGAAGCCTGTTCTGCTACTGTGGCTCATGGCAAGCACCTCGCACAGCCCTGCAAACACCAGGGTTTCCTGCTCCTGCCCCAAATCGGCAAATCGGCAAAGTTAATCCAAACTGTCAAGGAAAACATGGACACATCGTAAGGTTTGGGCTCAGATGGTAACCTGAAGCGCGTGATGTGGGACCTGCTCTAATATGGCAAAAAGGAACATCCAACACTGGGGCGGGAGGATGGACTTTTGGTTTGAAGGAATGTAAACGAACAGCAGTCTCACTGGCTTCAGCAGGAGGGGAATGCCCAAAAAACGTATCGGGCCTCAGGTCATGGGAGAATCAGCCAGCAGAAGCAGACCAAGCAGTCTGGGTGTGTTTCATCCAACAGGCAAAACAAAAGTCACCTATATATTATTGCCTAATTGTCACAGTTGTCTAAATGGGCTTGACACATTTTACCTCACTGTTGGGTGCCAACTATTATTAATGTCAGTGAAAATGAAAGCATCTTATAGACATCAGTCTATAACAACATATAATATAAAATGTCCGAATCTAGTCTTTTCTGTAGGGTACTTGTTCTGGAAAACGCCCCTGGTTGGAATGGGATGAGAGCCTTCCTGTGGGCTGGATAAGGCTGACATCAGTTTGTCGCTGGCTTCAACGCTGCCTGCTCACAGTGTCGGCATCTCATTATTCGTTATACATCAAACATGTTAACCACCAAGGACGTAATCAGGATATTTCGTTAGTTTGATTTTCAGGAACTATGGAGCTTTCTCCTGCATACTGATTATTGCTGCCCGTTTCTATATTTCTTACAGCATTTCTTACGTTTCAGTTTAAGTTGCACCACCCGATTCAACGGAATTCTTATAATTGGTCGTTACCCAATTAAACCCATCTTAGCTGGAATAAACAGTACAGTATTTCTGAGTAATAACTTACCCTAAACCGCGCCCTATATTTCTGGGTGCCCATAATCTAACAGCAACCCTCATGCTGAATAATTGCTGAACCGGGTCGTGTTTCCCAATCCACGCTCAACTGTTAAGCTGACCTCGATAGTTTCCCCGATATGTTATGATGTCTTATAGGGTGCATTTGTGAAGCGAAAAAACGCCCACGGCCATAAAATGAAAGTAAAACAGCGGGCATACACCGCTGGCATAATGGGCATTAAAACCAGGACTGGCATCCAAGGATCGGGCTGCTTATGACCACGTTAGTACTAGTAAGTTTAGACATCTCAAATGCCCAGTTGTACTAATAAGAACTCCGTTTTAAATATCTCAAATGCCCAGTTGTACTAGTAAGAATTCGATTGTGGATATCTACAGTTCTAATCATTACTAGTCAAAATATAATTGCAGATATCTACAAATGAATTGTGGATATCTGCTGAAAGTGACTACATTACAGATATAATCAGTTTTGCATTTTGGATATCTAAATTGACATTATGACTAGTGATATTAGAATTGCAGACATCTAAAAAGAGAATTGTTGCTTGTACGAATGTCATTTCAGATATCTAGAATTCGCATTTGAGATATCTAAGATGGAAATGTTGCACTCTCAAATGAAAACTAATGAATGGGTTCGTGTTAAAATGTTAAAACTGTTTGCCCGTAATTCGCCTAAGTAATTCCACTAATCGCACCTCTTACCGGACGTCACAACCTTTGCTTTTTATAACGAAATAGCATGAGTTTTACTTTCACTTATGTGAGCCCTCAGTGACGGAAATGCTCTTGCCGTGGCTCGGTAAGCGGACTTTAACCCGAGGTGGACGCAGTTTGTGAAGTGCAGCGACCTCTGGCCGCGGACGCGTGTAATAGCACCTGTATCGTTATAATATGTGCCCATGTGGCAAAACGCATGAGTTCGAGTTT
>JAODKN010000021.1:14429678-14450030 GCA_026774425.1 Petrocephalus zakoni
TTCAGGAGATTGTCTTGACCAGGACCACACCCCTAAATGCATTGAAGCAACTGCCATGTGATTGGTTGATTAGATAAATGCATTAATGAGAAATTGAACAGGTGTTTCTAATAATCTTTAAGGTGAGTGTATGTGTATATATATATATACACATATACACACACACATACACACACACACACATAAACACACTATATGGACATACCTTTTAATCATAGTGACAGAGGAAGGGCCCCCGGGGGGCCAATCAGCTTTCAGCTGGGGCCAGTATATACAGGGGCCCTTGTATATACCCCTGCTACCTGAACAAAGCGTTTCTCAGTTTCTAACAAACTTGCCTGAATTTTAACCGCGTCCATACTGCGTGATGCGGCTGTCACTCTGTGCTGCTGGACCGCACAGTCAACACAGGAAACGCATAGCCTTAGCGACACAGTTAGCTGTCAGCAGCTGCTACTGACTACAAAGCCTCAATAATAGCCTGTAAGCTTGTTTGAGACATGTTGAATGATATCTAAAACTTCTAAAAATACACTGTCTATACAATGAGCACTTTGGCAGTTAACAAACAGGCCAGTTACTGATTTGTGGACATGTGCTGATTTTTCCATCCATCCATCCATCCATCCAAACAAACATCTTCCAACTGCTTATCCAGTTTTGATTTTACAGAGATCTTTTTTATGTTTTTTGTGTCTCTCAGTCCAATGAGTGCAAATGAACAATTCTCTATTTTATGGCCTTTTAAGAAATTCAATGAGAGATAAAATAGCTCCTGTTTGGACCTTGATACCGGAAGCTGGGGGAAGGGAGGGTAGCAGCTGTAGGACAAAAGCCCGTCGGTGTCACTGATCTCACCAGTGTGCAGTTAAAGGCCACCTGCTCTGCTTCTGGAAGGGATAACCATCATGCCGAGCTCTCTGGTGCCAGCACTACCGGACAAGCAGACTCCCTTTCAACCTGAAAAGGCTGTGGTCTGAAAAACCGGCTGGGATTAAGGCCTGTATGTATGGGCTCCTGAAATAAAGGTAATCGCATTTCTCAGGCACCTGTGGCCCTGTTTTTCTCCCCTATTATGGGATGGATGTATTGCAGAAAGCAGCAGTGTGCCATGTGGGGTATTTAGCTGGAAATGGAATACTGTAAGTCCCACCTTCCCTGCATTGTTCAGAGTTTCCACCAAGGCTCAAAAATCTTGTGTGATCTGTTTTGTTATTTAACAATTAGAAAAAATGTGCTTTCTTACGGTTTATTTTTTTTTGGGAATTTCTAAGAACAAATGACAACAGGCTCAGAATCGGGGACTATGTCCTTTGCCCCCCCCCCAGTGACTTCTGAGAAGAGCACGGAACCGAATTGTCAGAGCAGTGGTGGCAGAACTTTCTGGAAAGGTCCAGTGGCAGGACACGCACAAGCTTGAGGGATCAGCAGCAGTAATACCACAGTAGGAATCCAAATCACACTCGGATGCTTTAAAATGTAAAACATCTTAGCAGGGACGTGTCAAGGATGCAGTGACGTGTCAAGGATGCAGTGACGTGTCAAGGATGCAGTGACGTGTCAGGGATGCAGTGACGTGCCCTGGCTGCCGGCCGAGCGATCCTCTGCCTGACCCTGAACAATAAAGCTTAATGACCCAAAGCGGCGACCAGCCGTTGGGTGGCTTATGGAAGAGAGGTGAGGCCTCTCAGTTCGGCCGAACCGGCCACATGCTGCCAGGCTGCACAAGAACCAGAACCAATGACAGAGACCCAGAGTTCCAAGAGATACTGATATAGCGCCAAGCCCCTAAAGTCCTCCACTGCTATTTTGATGTAGTTTTTAATAATGCATTCTGCATGGGGAGCGTGTGACTTTGGCCAGCTAGCACTTTCATTGCTGAGTGCTTAGTAGCAGATCACAGGGTGGGTGTCGGATGCTGGATAGTGGCCAGTTGGGGTGGGGGGGGCGTCTCAGCTTGCTGGATCACATGATCCGTGGAAGGATGAAAAAGTGGGCAGCCTCAAACAGGCTTCATAACTGCAAAAACTGCATACTATGAAATTGTGTTTCACTTTGAATTCCCATCTCTTTCCAGAGACTGAAGAAGGCGCTCTGCCCACAATGTCTTCCACCAGAAAACGTGTCCAAAAGAGCAGGCTTTTCCTTTTTGCTGGCCGCCTGCATTCTGACCAGTTTCCCTTCTGTTAGATTTGTCTCCTTAAATATCGCATTGTTTCCCTCCCCTGTTATCATAGTGTTAATAATTTTTGTTTTCCACATAAATGTAAACCTGTGGTCAAGCCTGTGGAGGTTCTTCCTATGATACTGTAGGTACACAAATGGTTTCTGACTGTGCCTCTGACTCTGACTCTGCCTCTGACTCTGCCTCTTCCCTGCTGTCAGTGTCCTCACAGCAGCTGAACACCCTGCCCCGTTTCCGTGGAGATGGGACCGCAGAGCTGTGGCCTCTACAGCCCATTTGTGCCGTTACATGTCTGTTTTCTGTTCTCTGCAAACGGAACTCGAACTATCCATCCATTGAAGGTCATGGGGCGGGGGGGGGGCTCATCCTGGACACAATCACAATCATCTACAGCAGGGCTAGTCAACCCTAATCCTGGAATGCTGACATCCAGCAGGATTTTTGTCCTACCTGGTGAGTTACTATCTGCCTGAGACCAGGTGTGGTTCATCAGAGACCAGGTAGGGAGGAAAACCCGGTGGATCACTCAAGGACCCGGGTCACTTACCCTCAATCTAAAGAATTACAAATGAAAGTACCCAGTTCACATAATTAAATGTTTTGGATTGAAGAAAGTCATGCAACACGGAAAGAACATGCTAACTTCACGCACAGGGCACGGCCCTACCTGCCCCTGGAGGTCGGGCACCGCTGCCTTGTGATGGATCCTTACAAGTTTGTGCCTCCTTAGGTTAATCACTATATGCATATTCTGCTTTTAAATAGATTCCCTGATCCAATACACTGTTTTCTTTTAGCTAATCAACGTATGGCCCTGACCGGGGTAAGCAGTTATAAAATGGATGGATGGGAGGATGGATTAAAAAAGGTGTGAAACTGCATATTAAACATCTATTAGTGAATTCCAAGAGGCAGTATAAATGGCCTGCATGGGTATCATGAACATGCACAATTGCAGTTATTTTTCTCCAGACTCTCTACAGACAGCAGCAGGTGGACATTACAGACAGTGAGTCGCTGCATTGAAGTATACAGGGCTTTGTTACTATCAGCTCCAGATGGCAAATTCATCAGTCTGGGATGGAGATGCTTCACGCCGTAGTAACCAACTCCCGCATCAATTTAGTTACTTAATTGGTTATAGTTTTGGGGTAATATGGAGAGTAAATGGAGGGCAGTTTGTCACTTGAATGAGAAAAAAGCATAGTTTACAATAGGTTTTAAATTAACTATAGATGTTTCTAATCAAAAATACTTCCCCGGTGTGCATCAAGCTCATAATATGTGCAAAAAATGGAGAAAAGCATCGTGGCGAGAGACTCAAGGCATACGTCGGGTGAAAGGCGGACCGCAAAATCCTCCAGGGCTGTTCCCACGGAAACAAAATAAAAGTCAGCTTGAATGAAGGTTTTGTTTTTGGTTTTTAATGTTTTAACAGAATTGACACTCGTAGTACAATTAAAATTAAAATAAACTTGAAATGATAAATCCTACAACAGAGGACAAGTTACAGCAGATACACTTTGATGGTCACATGTTTTGAGTGAAAACATATATACTGCAAAAGCAACAGTTGGGAGACTATTCTCTAGACAAGCAGCCTGCGACGTGTTACATTGTTACAATTCCGGTTGTTACAAACGGTGAGAGAGAGACAGTTCAGTCTGTCATGTGTTGTAACAGATAGTTACAGCACACAGCTGGTCTGATACTCCATTTGTAAATAGTAATAGTGGCTTTTACATTGAAAATGCCTTTGAGAGGAGATTCAGTGTTATTGCAATATTCTTTGAAGTTTATTTGACGGTTTTAAAAATGTAAGGGGGAATCCACTGGAACTGGTGACTTAGTTTTTTGTTTAAATATTTTTTGCCTACATTTACTCCTGCCCCATATGACTTTTTTCCTGCCTCTGTGCTTGGGTACCGGCTGGTCGACTCTACAGGCTGTTGTAAATCCTCCTGATGACCTCACCCTCGTCCTTCCCCAGGATGCCCTTGTTGACGTAGGCATCTACTTGCTGGTCCATGAAGTCCCGCAGTTTGGGCAGGTCGTAATCTGGAAAGGTGACTACAAATGTGTATCTTGCAATGGAACTGCCAACAACATTCACGCAACAATCACACAAAAACCACACAGCATATATCCCACCACCATCATATCAACAGAAAGCACAGTAAATCCTCCGTACCAAATGTCCACTGATCGCAGTTTGATCAGTGACATACGAATCCCACTGGGATCCCACTGGATTTTAGTGCTGTTTATGCTCCCGAATTACTCAGAGAAAACCCCCTATAATACCATGTGATTAAGCATACTATCTAGCAATAATAATGAAACACTGGGTCTTTTTCAATATTTGCAATTGACTGTACTTCTGCTGTTGCAAACCTGTTTCACATCATCTTCCATTGCCTAAAGCAGTACTCAAGAACAAAAGTACAGAGAATGGTAAATATCCCTGGATATTGTTCCTGTTTCACCTCAAATTTCAAGGGTACATCGGTTGCACCCCCCCCAATGAGACCAATCCCATGATTCATTGCAGCCCAAGTTGGTCTTTGGAAGGCAAGTTAGCAAGACCGTTCTTGACAAGACCACAAGTGCGATCTTTGCGTTCTTTGCCTTCTTGACAAGACCACAAGTGCGATCTTTGCGGTCTTTGCCCTCTGTTTACACACCGCAGCAGTGACATTAACGTGCCAACATATGTCTGCAGGCAGCACTGGAGTCAACATCAGGTGGGAGAATAAAACACCACGACTGCACTGGTGTAATTAAGACGGGCCCATAAATATTCACTGGCTCCTGGGGGCCCAAACCATTCCCACTCACACCCTGCGATTAGCATGGCTGTAGAAAAAGAGGCATGTAATTAAGCTGCTATTCTCCTGATCACCAGATCGGCTGTTTCTTTCTACATACAGGATATGAGTCCGTTTAGCCTTCAGCACAGCTGAGGTACGCTGGGGCTGCTTGGCACTAACCCTGAGAAGTGCTGATCGCACTGCAAGGCCACAGCCTCCTGGCTGATGCTGGCCAGCGCCCTCAGTCTTGGCAGCTCGTCAGGCAGTCAGGTGGTAATATTATGCAGATGCCTGGTATCCTCAAAGCATGAGCTGACAACAGTGAGATGTATAAAGCGTATGAATCTGGAACAAGGTTGCAGAGTCAGCAGGACCTGTCTCGGACACGCTTAATAGGTCCAGACTCTGTAACGTATGGATTTTCTTCTGTTTCCAAGTGATGTTCATCTCTTACCTTCCTTGTTGCCTTCTTTATTGTGTTTTTTGAGCCAGGCAATGTTCTTTCTGATGGCTTCGAGGTAGGATTCTGACCTGCCAGAGTTATCTGTGGGCAAGTGGGAGGGTGAAATTACGTCGAAATGTATCAGTCATCCGGGGCTTCTCTGAGTTCAGAAGATTAACATGCCAATCATCGACTCATCTGAGATCCCGACAAAGCCACCACCCAAGGGTATGTCCGCAGCAAATGAATCCAACGCCATCAGGTGAAGTAACTGTGACTGCCTGTAATATTTCTGCCTCAGTTATTGTTCTTCCATTTATATGTAAAATAGTCTGTTCAATTCCTCATCTTTTTCCAGCCAAGCTTATATAGACTTTATTACCATATTAATGGTCATTAGATAGATGGGCTAGAACCTCTTCTGTACTTTCATTGACTTTCATTTCTTGTAGGAACTTTTCTCCTCAGGTCCTTCAAAGGAAAAGCACACCAGCGATAACTGTTGTAAGCTGCCCTCCCTTCACGCATTACTAAACCAAACCTATTCCAGAACTGTGAAGAACAGGGACCAGCCATCCATCCATCCATCCATCCATTCATCCATCCATTCATCCATCCATCCATCCATCCATCCATCTCTCCACACACCTATGGACAATTTGCCAACTCGAATTCACATCACAAAGAACAGACCTAATTTGTTATTTTGCTGACACTGGTCACTGGATCACCTGTTTGCGAACCTGCAGCAGTATTCGTGTAAGTTTGGCCCAGAAATGTTGACGCTAACCCTGGTTGATGTTCTAGCCGGGCGGCTGGTACCACTGTCCTCCAGCAACCCTGTAGCCACTAACCAGAATCCCCTTAGGTCACATCAAAATTATAGCCAGCTTTTCATTTTGAAGGTGCTTAAAGAATGGTGTAAAGAAGCTGAGAGGAAGGCTGCCGTCTTTCATGCTTGAGTGGGAATTTAGGGAACGCGTCAAATAGCAGGACATGGGAAAGCCCCAGGCACTGACCTGTCTCAGCCTGCACCTGCTTGTTCTCGCCTGAGTCTTTCAGGGCTTCATATGCCTTCTGCATCTTGGTGGTCTCCTGCTTTGTGCTGTCCATCATGCTGATGGGTTTCACTTGAGAAATGAGGACCATCGTTAGGAGTTGAAGAGGCCAGGATGGAATTAACCAAGCATGACAGCTCAGCGACACCCCCCTTTCTCACCCCAGCTTACCAGTGGCCGGCTGGAAGTCGGGGGTTACCAGTGATTTCCCTAGTTTGTTCTTTGTCTGGACAGCGATCATGGTGTCCAAGTTTTCTGGAAAGAACAGCAGACAAAACACAGGCAGGCGGAATGAGGCTTATCTCTTTAAAGGCACTATCTCATCTTCAAGTGTAAACAGGCCGATGTTTAACAAGAGAAACGCTGTTTGCGTTTGAGCCTCTTTGTTGAGGTAATGAGGCACGTTCTTATCCAGGTTTTCCCGGGGATGCAATTTCACGGAGACCTGGGATCTGACACATAACAGGCCCTGTGCTACGGGCTGCTGACGCAGACGCTGAAATGTGCCATTTGAATGCCGTTCGCCAGTATCGCTGCCATATAATTACATTCTGCCTGTATTGTTGTCCTATCTCCTGCAGCTGGACATCATCCCCATTAAGCAGATTAAGGACAAGCAAGAGGTGAGTCACCCATGGAATACAGAGCCTCATAAAACAAAGGGGGCAAAGCATTGAGCCGTTACCAGGCAACCAATCATTCTGTGCTCTGGTGGCCGTAGAAGCACAGCCCCGTGATGCTGCTTCCAGAGCTTGATCTGGCTGGAGGTCCTCATTCATCTACATCATTTTCACTGTCTCCAAATATTTGCCTATTCATGGCCGTCACGATCTGCACAATGGCCGCTATCGGCCATCTCACCAAAGCACGTGAGCACCACACACACTAAAGCACGTGAGCACCACGCACACTAAAGCACGTGAGCACCACACACACTAAAGCACGTGAGCACCACGCACACCAAAGCACGTGAGCACCACGCACACTAAAGCACGTGAGCACCACGCACACCAAAGCACGTGAGCACCACGCACACCAAAGCACGTGAGCACCACGCATCGCCAGCTGCTCTGTCAGAGCCTGATGTAGCTCAATGAAAAAAACGAGCAATTAGGGTCAGTTTTAAGAAGTGTTAGGGTCTAACACCCAAGTATTCAGTTAATCAGGATGTTAAGTAATGTCTGTAGAATCCATCCATCCGTCCGTCTGCCTTCCAGCCACTTATTGCAGGTAACCGCGGCCACAGGGTAGGGGAACACCCCAGGCGGGGAAAGTGGGCCATCATGCTAGGAAGCTGGAGTACACAGTACAGGAAGTACATGCAAACTCCACAAGCGAGTGGGACCTGAACCCCCACAATTGCAGGTGAGGCAGCATAGCTACTCACTGCTACACCCCTGCTAGACCATAATAATACATACAGTTCATTCCAGTTGACATTTGTGCATCTAAAACAATACATTCATAGCTTTGTGTTTTAATCACATTTGTTTGTCCAGGCAAAACATCATTTTATGTCCCAGGAGGAAATAACTGTGTTTTTGTCACGCTTGGCACCCCGTTGGCACGCCGTTGGCACGCCGTTGGCACGCCCATGCAGCAGCAGAGATGGCTGCCCACTGCCCCCCCCCCCTAGCAGTACTTGTGCTTTCTGAGATGACCGCCGCATTAGCGATACCTCGGCCCTGGGCCTGGGACACGTCTATCGAGCTGACGCTCCTGCACAGGGTCTGCAGGCTGTGCGGGGTGTAGCAGCATGTGCTGGGGCACAGAGAGAGGCGGCAGGCTGCTGTGCGCCGGGACGCTGATGAGATTAAAGAATCATTCCCTGCAGGCTTGGTGGGTAACGGGAAGCAGGGAGATGCTTCCGTTCCATGTGACGCTGTGCAGCTGCTGAGCGCCTGCTGGCTGCTTCCCCTTGTGGAGGAGGTGACTTTTGGAGATCTAAGTTACCTTCAGTTTCTTTCCTGGTGCTGCTGTCCAAAGATACTGGCCCTGGACACTCATCTGGACATTTTTTTAGGCTTTTTCATTTGAAATGTGGTGCTCAAGAGGGGATATGAACCAGCAGCGAGCTTTGGATTCCAAACCTACACCCTCATCTACACCCGCTGCTCCACAGCAGTAATAATTCACCTGCAGTTCAGCCGGACAGGAAGTGGACTCTTACCCAAGTACGACACCCCCTCCTCGGGTGTGATAGTACCATACTTGACCATCATCTTCACAAAGTCAATCAGGGTCTTCATTATGGTGATGAGTGTTTCTTTCTCCTCTGCGTCCTCCTCTATTTAAAACAGTAAGGGATTAAACTGGGCCAAGCCACTGTGCTCAGAACAGCAGCGCTCTGGAACACCCTCAGCCTGCTTGTTTTTCTGTTGTTCATCCGGCACAGAGATTTCCCTGTGGGCCTGCCATGGGCAGGCCTCCTGTCCAGCCTGTGCTCTGTCATGCCCCAACGCTCCTCTGCATAGACTCTCCTCTTTAAATAGCAAGTCCTAAAAATGTACTGGCCCGTGGATCTGGGGCACCTGTGCTTGTTCCCCATTGGATGGCTGATGCCCAGGCCCGCCCTCCTACCTGAATCGAGGCTCTTGAGAAGGTTGTAGAAATTGGGGAAGTACTGCAGGTCCTCGAGCCCGTCGTCGGCACCCAGCTGACTCCTGCGCTCCAGATCGCTGGGAGGGTTCCATGTGTCTTCCACATCCTCCTCACCATCCTCCACGTCTGGTACCTCCTCAAATCTCCTGTCAGATTTTTCCACAACTTCCTGGAAGAAATTTTTTAAAGTACTGCCACCATTTAAGTTTTAACCTAACACACGATGCCCGTGAAATGCTAATGCGACAAGCTAAAAAAAGCCACACACAATTACATATTTGTCAAAGCCTTGTATCAATGTCCACAGGATAACATAAATGCATTCAGTAGTGACACTTTCCTAGGCAATGCTGATGGTGTTTGCAGACACACTATTGGTTTTCACCTGACTAGCGGCGATAGACTGATTTCCAAGAAACAATCTGTGTTTCACGGTTAAATGCTCATGACAGGTAATCTCACAGTTACAAGCTGGACTCGGAAACCAGCAGCTGGCATTAGCATTAGCTTAGCATTGGGACATGGAAGTGAGCCAAGCCCAGGCCTGGCTGGCGCGCACCCCAGGGCCTTCATCCTCCTCGCCTTCGTCTTCTTCGTCCCTGGCGACAGGGTAGTCCATGCTCCGGTCCTCCGCCTCGTTCTCCCGGGCATTCTTGGAAATGAGGTCCTGCAGGACTTCTGCCACCTCGTACTCCAGGGTTTCTGCTTGGCTCTCGGTGATCTGGGATGGGGAGGAACATCGGGCACTTGGACGGCCGTTTCATCGCGGCCGCGGTGAGTCGATTACCAGTGACAGCCTAAGTCCCTTTCAAGGTGCCCTCCTACCACTGCTGCTTCAGAGCCTTTCGCAAAGCCCCACCACCCTTCTTAAAAACGACAGTATCACTGATTCTAGGAACCTGGCCAATCTTCTTAGCCATACTGTCTCCTAAGGAAAAAAATGGTCTGCAAAATAGTTCTTACCAGTCCCAGTTTCAGGAGTTTGGACACAATCCTGTCGAACACGCCCCTGTCATCTTCCTCATATATTTTGGCTGCGATCTTCTGCACAATGTCCTTGGCTGTCAATGGGGTGCCATCAATTGTATGGAAACTGTCTGGGTCATCTGGGAATAGAACCGAGTCTGTTAGCAAGGTTCACCCTTGCCTCAGACTGACACATTTCAGTCATGGCCACGTCCTAATCCCATTCATTGATTGGTTTTCCTCTGTTCCTCTGCCACATCCAAGAGCACTTTAATCTGTGTGTGCACGTGAACCTGCAGCAGACCCAAGATGTAGAATAACTACTCCAAGCATCTCCTAGCTAGTGTCTCTGCAGACCTGCAAGTTCTCTTCAGCAATGCTGGTACAGAGAAAACTAAAAAAGCTGCGCAAGCAGCCTGCGCATACGCAGCTCTGCTAGAGGCAGTGCTGGAAATCTTGTGCTAGAAGCATCTCAGCATCTCCTTGTTGCCGAGATTGTTTTAGCTCCAGCGTGAGTGATACTTCTATGGAAGCATTCAGATTAAAGGCCTTTTACCCTCCAGCACTCCATTTAGCTATGAAGTCACATCTGCAGTTATAACTGTCCTCTGCGGTGAAGATTGCAATAATTTGAGTGGTTATTCGGTCAGGGCTATGGGAAGGGGCCGCTGTATCCGGACAGCAGGGGGCGCAGGCTCCCCTGTGCTGTATCCGGACAGCAGGGGGCGCAAGCTCCCCTCTGCAGTGCCAAAGGAGTGCGGACAGGATGAGGGGTTAGAGTGGGAGCAGCCAAAATATACTGCGACCAGCAGGAGGCGGACAGGAGCCGTGCTGCATCGCTAACACCCCCTCATGGCAGGAAGCGGTGCAGGGCACACACTGCACCCACACAGCACTGCTCTGCTGCAGGCAACAGTAATAATAATGCGAGTCGATGAAATCATTGAATTACACTGAGCATGTATTCTCCATATCTGTCATTCACTTGGCCACAATGCTTTCCTGTCCTTTTCTGTGGTGTGCATCGGGAATATATTTTAGTAATAAACATGGCAGCTTAGACGCAAATGCCCTGCAGCTTCAGCGTGAGGATGAAAGCGAGCCGCCTGGTCCTTGTCGGGTTTGCCACGTGTACTACGCGGTGGCCGGCACAAAGCAGCTGCCAGTGACAGCCGGCTGACACATAATCTGTCTTTTTCCCCTTTAAACCAAACACTCTCCCGCGGAACAAAGGTGCAGGGCTTCCCACTCCAGCAGGAAACTTCAAAGGGCTACCCTGGCTTGCGTTCAGCGGCTGTGATTACGGGGGTCTCCCAGCTGGCTTCCTTTACACTATAGAGAGCAGCAGAGTGGTGATACTCAGAACGGCTACAGATAGCGAGGGCGGCCTGAGCGGGACCAGTAGGTCACCGGAGCTCCAGCAAAAGCGCGTCCATTTGTCTGGTGGAGTGGAATTATTGATGAGACTGGCAAGTTTGTTATTCAGATAACTTCAATAAAAAAAGTCTGCATGTACACCAGTTGTTCATATAATTGTTCAAAAGGAATTTGTTAAAAATGGGAAAAAGGTCTGTTTGGATTAAACCCTATGCCATAGTTTCATAAAAGTTTTTTTTTTTTTTAGTTTAGTTTAGTTTAGTTCATTTTCAGTGTTTGTTATTTATCTTGATGCTGTATGGAAACCTGCCCGTATTATTAGTGTGAATGGTGATACATGTTGCTGCCTCCGCACCTGCGTACTTGTAGGCCATGTCACTCTTGGTAGAGTCGTAGCTTTCGGACAGCCGGGCGCTGTTTGTGGAGTCCGAATCGTCGGGAAGGTAGTTTTTGCCGACAGCTTCAGCTGCGGGGGGGTTTGAGAGGCTGAAGTCCCGGCTTCGGAGCTCCGTCTGCTGTACCCCCGGCTCCGTCTGCTGCTTGTTACCTGAAAGTGGGACAGCGGGGTAATACAGGTGCCGCTGCCACGTCTGAAAGTAACGATCGATGGGTTAATTATCGGCGGTGACTCACCGGCAGGTTTACCGTCGCCGACACGGTCCGCTTCCGCGATCTATCGCGACAAACACGGGATTATTTCTCGCTGCGCTTCATCGCCAAAGGCAATGTGCGGCCACTGCGCTGCCTACTGTCCGCTAAATAACACCACCCGCTACTTTTACCTGCAGCTTTTATAATACCAGCAATACTGACCCCTCCGCAGCCAAAACACACAATCCACAGATCAAAAGCTTTTCAGCACCAAACTGTGATTTATCACGTTCAAAGCCGACTTCTATGGGACAGCGGGTTTTTAGACTTTGAAAGTGTACCTTATAAAATATAAATTATTGTGCGCGAATCTTATATTTACATTTCAAACGATTTAGTACAGTGCATGAAAATACCATCAAATAATATTGTAGCTTACAATCCTTTTTAAATAACGAAAGGAGACTCTATACCTGTTCCTGCAAAGGTCTCTCCTCGTTCAGTTCTCTGTTGTAGATTGTTTTATCTATATTAACGAAAAACAAACTAGTTAGACTAAAGGCATATTCATTGAATACGTAATATAAAAGTATATAAAATAAAGTAGCCTATAAAAAACACCAAACGGGGCATCTGGTTATTTCCATAAACAAATTAGTTGCGACTTGGCGGCTCGTTGATTTGCCGCTATATATTTTAAAGTCAAACCAGCACATGGATAATATAATCGGATTTGCAATCACAAGATTAAGCCCCCGTGAAAATAGAGCAGGGCTGAATTAGCCGAGTGCGATGGGGGCCAAAGCGGACCCCATGCCCGTGTTCTCCATCAAGTTTCTGAAATTCACAAGCAGATGTTGCGGGACGCTGCGCAGCTCGCCGTCCCTCTTATACTGTCTTTGGCAAAATTACGCGACCGTCCAGAATGAATCAAATGCTATTGTCCATTTCGTGGGTGAACATAATAAGTCGATAATAGATTGCAGTTGTTTTCAACTTACCGCCAGGCACGTCTGGTGTGGGGAAGGTACAGATCCGATGCACGCTTACGGCGAAAATCTGGATGCAGAAGAAGAATCTTATGCACTTAGACGCCATTCTCCAAAACGACAGTGGACAATTAGCGCCCGTGCGGGGTTCCGCTTATAAGGATCACCGGGTGCGGAAAGCTAAGGCTAAGCTGTCACGTGACTGCGCTTATTGCGATCTCTGCGGGGCTGGCGTGCGGCGCCCGGGAGCTGTCAGAGGTGCTGATCGGGGCTGCCGAGGTGCTCTCCCTTCGGCTGTGCCGCTCCCGGCCGCCGGACGCGCCTCTCCTACGGCCGGCGGGGGCGGGGCCCGCTGCGTCACCGCCTGCGTCACTCCATCCGCAGCGTGCATCGGGGGCCGCGGCTCGCCGTGACGGACGGGGACGGCGTTTCGGCACCTCAGCATTTCGCCCCCTGTATAAGTAGCACAAGCAGGGTGCTTAATGTGATATAAATGCATGTAAATCAAAGCACTTCAAACCGTATTTGTGGTAGCCGTGTTTGACTCTTCAACCTCTTTGGAAGTTGGTTTAATAGAGTCCAAGCATTAAAGGGACACATATTGCTAAAACAAATTATGGAACTAGAATTACAGCTTGATAAGAAATAGTATGTTTTCACTCTCGGTGCACGCCCCTATATAACTTATATAAGGTACGCACGAATTTGCTGGAATAATATTTTTTAAAGACGTTTAATGCGTGTACTGATTACATTGAGAGTTTTTTATGGTTACATACAGAACTGAAAGCTGTTTGCTTTTAAACTCACTATTTCTTTTTATGGGATGGTGTTGACAGTAAAAGAAAACGCCCTTATCTAATGTACGTGATTAACCAATAGGCCAGCAAGCGTTCGCCTTCTAATTTGGACATTGCGACTCGGTACTGCCCCCTAGTGTCTGAAAGCGACATGTGCGACACGTGCGCCTGTCCGTGACGGGGAGCGAATAAAGTTCGGTCTTCAAAATAACAGGAAGTAGCGTGACTGTGCAGGAGTCTCTGCTCCCCGGCAGGTATACGACCAGCGCTCACTATATCTGCTTTGCCTCGTTAATATCAGGGAGTACTTGCCTATTGTGTCCCAAGCCAATGTCTTGGCAAGGCAGCTGCAATGAGTGACGTGGTTGAGAAAACCCTGACTGCCCTGCCGAGCCTCCTGTCGCTGGACTCGCAGCCGGGCGCCGGGAAACTTTCTGTCACTTCGAAACTGGGCAGCCTGATCAGAGGCATCACCGAGGTGACGTCCAAGCATGTGGGTAACGCCGGGCGCGCCGTCCTGGGAACCGTGATCGCAGTCCCTGACGGGTAACCGCTGCTCTTTATTTCTAACGAAGGAGGAAGAAAGCCTGATTAAGAAGGAGCTGGCTGCCATCAAAGAGCAGGTGTCATCCCCCAGCACCACGCTGGCAAGTGCCTTCGCTTCCTGCGGTTTCTCAAGGCTTAGGCGCTAAAGCCCAACTTCTTACGCTGGGAAAGAAACGGGCGTTTAAATGATTAATGAGGTGTTTTATGCGATTTCTGATGCAGTGTATAATTATAGTCAGCCGTAAATGACATGAAGCATGTTCATCTTGTGTATTCAGAGACAGATGAAGGAGATCATGGTGAGGGCTGTTTACTGTGAGATGCTGGGCTTTGAGGCTTCCTTTTGCTACATACACGCCATCAAACTTGCTCAGCAAGGAAGCCTGTTTGAGAAGAGAGTCGGTAGGTTATGCTGCTTTGTGTTCTGACACAGTTTCTTAGGGTGTTTAAGTGCTCCCAGTGCTGTAAAATGTATTCATGATGCACACCACAGAAAAGAATTGTGGCCAAGTGAATGACAGTTTTGGCAAAGACATGGTCAGTGTAATTCAACGATTTCATAGGCCAGCATTGTTATTACTGTTGTCTGCAGCAAACCAGTGCTGTGTGGGTGCAGTGTGTGCCCTGCACCGCTTCCTGCCATGAGGGGGTGTTAGCGATGCAGCATGGCTCCTGTAGGTTAATTCAGTGCCAACTTCCCGGCAGAAAGTGTGAATGCTTTTGAGGGATCTGTCCACAGTGAATAGTGTGCTGCTTTGCATTATGGGCTTTCTGTGCTGCCAGGCTACCTTGCGGTTTCTCTGTTCCTGCGTGAAGGTCACGACCTGCTGCTTCTGCTTGTTAACACTGTACTGAAGGTATGTGTGTCCACATAAATCCACAGAATGACACTTCAGCACAAGCATTCAGCACAAGGCCCAACTAGCGTGTGGGTGTCTCTTTCTGTTTGCAGGACCTGCAGAGTACAAACCTCATCGAGGTCTGCATGGCCCTCACAGTGGTGAGCCAGATCTTTCCGAAGGACATGATCCCTGCTGTGCTGCCTCTGGTAGAGGACAAACTGGCGCACTCCAAGTGAGTTATCAGGCTAATGGGCATCTGTGCTGTCATGTGCCAAAATGTCTTTGGGTCTAATATGGTGTGTGAATTACTTTGTAAGGATATTATAAGCAGTTTTCAACAGCAACATGGTACAGGTACTGTGTTTTAGAGGCACTGGTATTTTAAAATAGAGCATTGTTTGGGCTGCTTAGGATGTCTACCCGAATGTCTGTTAAGACACTGTTGGTCTAATTTAAGTATCTGGGTATTTCATTTTTTTGCAATTTGTTCTGTGTACCTGACAGAGTTATTGGATATATACATCATTATACATGTTATTATTATACATGTTATTTCTTTGTTGATTGATTGATTAATTGTAGATGATTGTTACATGGATAGATCATCTGGCTAAGTAAATTCTTATTACTTAACATTTGTATGGGTTAAATTATTTGTGAACCTGTTTCCAGGGAAATCATTCGGAGGAAGGCCGTCCTGGCACTTTACAAGTTTTACCTGATGGCTCCCAATCAGGTGCAGCACATCCACGATAAGTTCCGGAGAGCGCTCTGCGACAAGGACCCCGGGGTCATGACGGCCTCCCTGCACATTTACTTACAGATGATCAAGGTGGATTTTAGGAAAAGTCGCTGTTTTCTCTGCTGACTTGGTGACAGCTGGGTGACGGATAACAACCGTTGTGTTGAAAAGTGATAAATATTCTTAAAGGGACTTGTTCTCTTCTTATGAAAGGGATCTTCATTAAGTCATCATTGTCACACTGGAAGCCCGTTGTATATAAAACCGACCTGATAGCTGACGTGCATGTGTTCTTTCTGTAGTTTTGCGTTTGCTGAGATGTGCGTTCGCTCGTCCTTGAGGCCTTCCTCTTCCTGAGCACCTGTGCTGCTCGTTGCAGGAGAGCCCTGAGAACTACAAGCAGCTGGCTGGCAGCTTTGTGGTCATCCTGAAGCAGGTGGTTGGTGGGAAGCTGCCGGGTGACTTCAGCTACCACGGTGTCCCGGCTCCCTGGCTGCAGATGCAGCTGCTGAGCATCTTGGCGCTTCTCGGGAAGGAGGACCAGAGGTGGGTCTCCATCCCACGGGGGTCTGACTGCACTCAGCTCTGCCTGGAAGTGCCTGGGGCTTACTGGAGCTCCCTTTGAGACTTTCAGGGAGCAGCAGTATCCCATAATACATCCCATAATACTACTCAGAACTGTCTCATGGATACTGTCCTACAGTTTCGACTTTATTCAAGACAACCAATCAATAGCTTGTATTTATAGCATTACATTTCATGCTAACGATCTCTACCATGTTTTTTTAATAAATACCAATGTGGCTGTAATACAGTAAAAATTAAGTACTTACATAAAGATTTGTTTTAATTGCAGAACAAGTGAGATCATGTATGAAGTTTTGGATGAATCTTTACGAAGAGCTGAAATAAATCACAACATCACCTACGGTACTGTATGCCAAACTTGCATCTTTAACAACAATGCATTAAGGCAGTGTTTCTCAAACCAGTCCTTGGGGACCCCCCTGTACAGTCCAGGTCTTGGCTCCCTCCCAGCTACTGGGGAATTGGGAGGGAGTAGAACCGTGGAGCGTCTGGGGTCCCTGAGGACTGCTTTGAGACGCGCTGCATTACGGTCCCCTTTACTAATCAGTGTGTCCTTGCTTTGCTTTAGCTATATTATACGAGTGCGTGAAAACCATCTATACTATCCATCCAAAGTCAGAGCTGCTGGAGAAGGCGGCAGAGTGCATCGGGAAGTTTGTTTTGTCTCCTAAGATCAACCTGAAATACCTCGGTAAGATGCCGACTCCCTCCCACCGGGGCGACGGCTGGTGTTCGCGGCTGGAGGGCTGTGGCCTCGGTGGTGACCTGCTGCCCTCATGCTCTTTCAGGGTTGAAAGCCCTGACCTATGTGGTCCAGCAGGATCCCAACCTGGCCCTTCAGCATCAGATGACCATCATTGAGTGTCTGGATCATCCTGACCCCATCATCAAGAGAGAGGTGTGGCTCTTCAGTAGGGCTTTATTAGCACCAATTCCCCCCCGCCCAAATTTTGTCACTGGTGGGTTATTCAGACTTGATTGGTTGTAATCTGGTCAGTTAATGTTTAAGCCAGTTAGAACATGTGTAGCCCCCTAACTCATGTGTGGTCCTTTGAGACGGAAACGCTAGACTACACACATCAAAGATGCAGTCTGGGGCATGTAATCATACAAAGAGAAAGTCCTTAGCAGGCCTGATAAACAGCGCAGGGTCGTTCATTAACATTAGTGGCAGCTTAAGTGGTTATAGCCTGTTCAACTTCTACCTCAGATTTGTGAAATGCTGCTTGGCATGTGTGTGTGGCGTTCCGATAAAGAGTAGTCTAACACCGCGACCAGGTTTCTTCAACTTCCACTCAGGAGCAAAAATCAGCCTTTAAACTGCAAAGAAATAAAGATTTGCCATTTATTGTGGCAATGATCCATCTTATTTCTTAAGGAAGTTTATAGTGTTAATATTTTGGGCCATATCACCCAGCCCTACTGAAAGTAAAGTGGTATGAAAGTGTGTCTCTCTAGCCATTAGTCCTAGGAACCCCCCTGACTGGGGTATAATTAGCCCCGCCCTTTAGCGTCTGATTGGCTTAGGTAAGGCTCCAGTCGCCACTGAAGGCTTCTCACTCTGGGACTGCCCTGCATCAACCCAATTTCCCTGCAGACCCTGGAGCTGCTGTATCGCATCACCAATGCGCAGAACGTCACCGTCATCGTGGAGAAGATGCTGGACTTCCTTGGGCACAGCAAGGACGAGTACACAGTGGTCGGCCTCGTGGGAAAAGTGGCCGAGCTGGCTGAGAAATATCCTTAAGCTGATCCGGCCGCGTGCTGCGCTGCGCATTCTCTGGGTTTTTTTCTGCAGTCCTGCAGTAATGTTTGTTTCCTATAAGCCACCGTACATATGCCCCGGACAACAGCTGGTTCGTTCTGACCATGAACGCTGTCTTCTCCCTGGGAGGTGACGCCATGCAGCCAGACATCTCTAATAACTTCCTCCGGCTTTTGGCAGAAGGTACGTTTCCTGGATGTGGGTGGATCATTAAGAAGAGCACGGAGAGGTCATCTGGCTAATGGTCTAAGCCGCTGTATATCAGGTGGACTGATCCCTGACATTATAAAGCAGACTTTCTGGTTTCCTTGCTCCCTCTGCTGTCGGTGCCATTCATGGGCCGGGTTGACACCCCCTGCA
Source organism: Petrocephalus zakoni (assembly GCA_026774425.1). Classification (NCBI taxonomy): domain Eukaryota; kingdom Metazoa; phylum Chordata; class Actinopteri; order Osteoglossiformes; family Mormyridae; genus Petrocephalus; species Petrocephalus zakoni. Next base: position 14,448,341 of record JAODKN010000021.1, read on the forward strand.
GGTTTCGACAGCGCTCAGGAGAGCAGGCAGCTACGGCTCCTGGCTGTGGACTCGTACCTGTCTTTGCTGGGGGGGGAGGCGGCCGGCCTGCCCCAGCGTTTCCTGCAGATCATCAGCTGGGTGAGGAAGCTGCACTGCCCCCTGCTGTGCGGGAATGGCGTGTGCTGAAGGGCACCCTGTCGTCTTGGGAATGTCACCCTGGTTTTCCTAACCTTCTGTGTGATGGACATGCTTAGGCAGTGACTGTGCCCCCCCCGCCCCCAGGTCCTCGGGGAATACTCCTTCCTAAAAGCGGGTCTGGACCCCGCGGATGTTCTGGCGCGGCTGGGGGTGCTCCTGGAGCAGCGCGACATCACCACGGAGACCCGCTGCTGGGTCCTGGCGGCCATGGGCAAACTATGCACCACAGACGGCGCCCTCCGGAGGGCGAGGGAGGTGGCGCATCGGTACAGCACCTGCCTGGACACAGTACTGAGGCAGCAGGCGATGGAACTGGAGCTGCTGGGCCAGGATGCCCCACTGAGGGGGCGGGTCCTGTCACAGGATGCCAGCCGTGAAGACCTGGAGGTACCAGTGTGAACCTCGGCTGCTCTGTGCTGAGTGACTGTTTTTATCCGGTGTAATTTTATCCACCAGAGACATTATCAGAGGTCTGGCAACTCGTGGTGCAGGGACCCCTCCCCTGCCGTGTGTTTGAAGGCCCGGGTGACCATGGCCCTCGTGTCTGCAGGTCGACTCCTCCCTGTCCTTCCTGGATGGCTTTGTGTCGGAGGCCTTGGCACTGGGAGCAGCTCCGTACAAACCTCCTCACCAGAGGCGAGAGGAGCTCTCGCAGGACAAAGGTGGGCCAGGTGCATTCTGGGTATATGTCTGCTAGTTACTGCCAAGAGGGTTTGCCCTTATCGATTTCACTGGAAATGGAGAAATACTGCATGATATTAAGGTAGCTCTAGATGGTTTTGAAGATGCCATTGTAGCTCCCAGTGCGTAAGGTCACCTCACTAAGCTTCTCGCTCCCCACAGCACTGAACTTTGAGCCGTACAGCCCCTCGCTGCCCACTAGCCTGTCTGCCTGCAGCCTTGCTGAGCGGCAGTCTCCTACCGCCATGTCCCTCAGCTCGGGGGTCTCGGGGAATAGTGCAGAACAGGCGGCGAAGGCCAGGTAGGTCGGGCCTCCCACCTCTACACCAGAGCTTCTGGAAGTTTTTCTAATGCTGGCAGCACCCATGTCTGTTTGTTGTTTTATGAATGCTGACACCCGATGCCTGTCCACAAAGCCCCTCAGTCCTCCACAGTCCCATAATTCTTTTGTGTGATTTCATTAGGCCACCTGTCCTGATTTATATTGATATGCACATCCTTGATATACTAACCCGTGCATCTTTGATGTATTAACCCGCACATCTTTGATGTACTAACATGCACATCCTTGATGTATTAACCCGCACATCTTTGATGTACTAACATGCACGTCTTTGATGTATTAACCCACACATCTTTGATGTACTAACATGCACATCCTTGATGTATTAACCCACACATCTTTGATGTACTAACATGCACATCCTTGATGTATTAACCCACACATCTTTGATGTACTAACATGCACATCCTTGATGTATTAACCCACACATCTTTGATGTACTAACATGCACATCCTTGATGTATTAACCCACACATCTTTGATGTA
>JAODKN010000021.1:14471142-14481468 GCA_026774425.1 Petrocephalus zakoni
CGGGGGGCCCCCCCCCGCCCCCCGCCCCCCCCCCCCCCCCGCCCCCCCCCCCCCCCCCCCCCCGGGGGGGGGGGGGGGCGGGCGGGCCCGCCCGCGCCCGGGGGGCGGGGGGTTACATGATGTTGTGGTGGAACGTATATACAGTTACCTGAAGACGACACCTTCTAATCAGCAGTGTGGTGGATATTTTGATACAAAGAGGGAAGGGGCAGTTCGGTGTGGTTTCCCCTGAAAGGTGAGCAGTCTGTTTGACCATCTGCTGTCAGACTGGCTGGGGGGGGGGGGGGGGACGTTAAGGATGCGGCCTGGAATCTGTGGTCTTGAAGGGGCCCCCAGCAAGGGCACCTTGCGTTACCGATGCGAATCTCTGCTATAAATGTCCAGAGTCCATAGTGACCATAGTCCCATCAGAAGCAGGATCTACTAATAGACATAATATGATGGATGGATGGGCGTTTTTCATCAGTAAGGCCTGGTTTTAAATGTACAGGCAAGTGGAGCTCGTCTGTCCTGTAAGCCCTCAGGCCTTGTGTTTGTTTTTGTTGGTTTGTTTGTTTGTTTGTTTGTTTTTTCCCCAGTGTAAGTCTGTAGGATCGGTTGATTTACATTCAGTTTCTTGGTATCCACAAGATCATAGCCCTTTGTGCTGGCCAGTGCCTTGCTCCTCTCTTTGACCCCATTGTACACGTGCTCACAACACTCAGCCTGGGGGGGGAGGGGGGCACCCGAATCGATGTGGGCCCTTAAATTAAACCTCAGCTCTGACTTTTAATTGATGATGAGCACTTGAGATGGAGAGGATCCACCTCGTTAACATGGATTTCTCTTCAAGCGTTCCCTGGACGAGGGCCGGGTGCATGGATGTGTCTTGGGGTGGGTGGGGGTCGTTACCTCTCTCGAGCCGTGCCCCTGAACCTGAGCGGGACGCCAGAGTGGGCTGTAAACACGGTATTTTTAGCGGATCGTCTGCTGTGGCAGAAATAGCATCTCCATGCACATTTTGTTTTATGGCATTTTGGGAAAGAGGAGTAGAAGTCAGAAATACGAGAACTTTGTCTCCTGCAAAAGTCATTTATTGATTAATTTGCAGTTTTAAAAATACCCATTTTAACTGGTCCGCACTCCCTTTTGCGGACGCACACAGGGGCCCGGTCCGTCGGCAAAGAGCCCTGGCCTCGCATATGGTTTATCACCACCAGATCCAAGTACACGCTGATAAAACTAACCACGGCTTTAAAATCCCAATTTCAGAACTACGTTTTTGTACAATTGGCTGTGGTATTTCCATCCCAAAGCTCCAGGACGCTTAACGTGGCGGAGCCGTGCTCGTAATCTCGACCGGTCGTAAATCTGTCCCTCGATCCCGGTATCGTTCCCCCAGAATGTCACAGAAGTCAGGCTCCGCGGAGGGGAGCATGTCCACGGCGGGTCTGCAGAAGCGATTAGTGGGGCGTCTTTCTAGAGCCCGTCTCTCTGAGTGGCTGACGGGCTGGGAATAAGGGGGTCCCGTACATATGGCCCTCTCCGTGGCGCGCCGAGATTTGGACGCGCCTCATTAATTTTGGGATCGCCTTTCATCTTCTGTCAGGATGGAAATCTGCTGTGCGCGGGGCGTTGCCGTGCTGTCCCACCCGGCCCGCGCTGCTAATACCGCCACCGAGACGCCTTCAAATTACTTCTGGACCTGTCTTGTGACAGGACTGTCTTCAAGTAGCAGCTCGCATCGCCCATCCTGCAGGCTTCAATTTGGCTTTAATTACTGTGTAAGGTGGCCACTTTCCAACTAATTAACACAATCAAGCAATTAGAGCCCAAGGAACCCTGAGGGCTGAATCCTGCGGACCAGACTGAGCTGGACCTGGGTACGCCTGATTACACCTGATTGGATCCCCTCGAGTGGGGATCATGCTGTTATTAGTGAAACTGTCCATACACCAAAATAAGTGTAGCCCCCTGCACACCACATACCCTTCTTGGCCTTCTGTCTGGTACCCAACCCAGCTCTCTCACCCACGTGCTTCAAAATTCCACCGCTCACCCAAGTTGAATCTCACTTTCTCAAGTCACCTGTTTACCTCCCTCTTACCTGGGCAGAAGACAGCTAGAGGGAGTGGGGTGCTGGGCTACATTTAAGACTACAAGACCCCTGCTTTCACTCTGTACCCTCCTTGCCCCTCCCCCCCCCACGCTGGACAGCCCCCCCCCCCAGGGCAGATGGACACGGTGGGGAGGACACGGCACTCGCAGGCCAGGTGGCCTGTTATGAGAGTCAGCTTCGTTACCAAAGGACGCACAGCGTGCTGGCAGGGGAACTAGGCCACAGGCTGGCCGGCATGTCGTCTCTGCAATGTACATCTAGGTGCGCCTTCGCGGGACGTGGCACTGCTCTGTAACTGTGCTGTGCTCTAACTGGGCCGGCGCTGCTTCTGTGAGGGTTTGCCCATAGTCCTCATGAGTATGCCACTTGCACGGCTTCCCAGGAGACACGGACATAAGGGAGTTAGACCCGCTGGGGCTAACCTCTGCCGTTCCAGGAATAACAACCTCCCCCCTGCCTCGCTGCCAGGACCTGTGAGTGATTGGGTGAAGGGGGCTCCCACCTGGGGGCTGCTAATCACCTGATGTTCATCATGTGACGGTCTCTGGGCTGAGTTACGGACGGTATGTACAGCCCCCTGAGTCCCGGGAACAGGCGGATGGATATACATTGTCCCCCTCCAGGGCCCACCATGTAACAAAAACAAAAAAAACAGAAAAGCTTCCCCATTTATTCAGCCCAGGTTTTTATCCGCTCTGCAAAGCTAAGGGTGGGATCCTATTTGGCGAGAATCCGTAAATAGCTGACAGAATCTGACAGGGAGGTGCCTCTGTAGGGAGAGGAACAGGCAGCTTCTCTAGTGGAAGCACGTGGTGGGGGCTGCAGTGTGGGGGCTTCCACTTTGCTTTCTGACTCACAATGGGCTGCCAACATGTCCTGGAGGCTCCGTCTGGCCTGGCACCCCCACTGGGAATTCTCTGGGAATCTGAATGGAAAAATCCAGCAACTCTTTAGAGCAGTGATTCCCAATCCAGCCTTCTGGGACCCACAGATGCTCCATGTTCCCCCCCCCCCCCCAGCTCTCTACTGGGAAGAAAAGGCATGGACAGTCTGTGGGTCCCCAAGGACCGGATTCGGAAACATTGCTTTTAGTTATTTTATGTAGCTTCGAAATTAAACAAGGTGTGTTCTTGGACGACTGTATGTAGGAATGCCTTCCTGCACCTGGTCTTCCAGCACATGGCGTTTGACCATCTCGCTGGGCTGTCCTCCCATTCAAAGCAGAAAGAGAAAATGAGTTCTTTTGGAGAGCAGCATTTGGGATTCTGGGATATCGACCCCTACCATCCATAGGGGCGAAGTAACTGCTGTTACCACGGCAACTGAAGCTCCGAGCCAAGCAGCTTCTGTTGATAATACCTTTACTGCATCTTAAATACTCACACGGAAAGTATACAGCCCACTGTGCCTCTCTTTAGCTCTGCACCTCAGAAAAGGGGCGCCGTTGTTGATCTAAGTTCTCCTTCGATCTGTCCTGCAGTGCTGAACAATGCGGGCTAAACATCCAGCTGTCTCTTTTTGGAACTGACCATAGTCCACCCTTCTTGCTTGTCCATGTTTTGGGGGAAATAACTGTGGTTTATGAACACTTGGTCCCAAAAAATATTCTGCTGATTACAGCCTGTGTTAGTGGTGAGGCTGGGGGTCTGTGTTTCCCGGCTCTACTCGGATGAAATCTGGCTCGTCGTCCTTTCCGGAAAAACAGCTCTGTCTCCGTCACGCATAGAGTGTCTCTTTAAGTTGCAAGCAATGTTCCCCTGTTCCTCAAACTCGCCTCTGCAGAAGCCAAGAGGGTGCTGATTCCACGGCTATGGGCTGCCAAATGGAGCCTGTAAACTGCTGAGTTTCTCAAGGAGGACCACGCTGGGCCTGATGGGCAGAACATAACGCTGAATTCCACTGTGGCCAAATAAATGAACCTCCTTTATCCCCCTGCATCAACTTTTCCAGTGAAAGATACCCCCCTCCCTTTTTGGAGTTTAACAGATTTTCCAGTCTTGAGTGTTAGCATCTAATCCAGTCACCAGAGTGCAAGTATATATCTGCAGACCAGATTAAAACTGCGGGGGGCTTATAGCGCATCTGCCTGTCAAGCCCTCATTCTTCATATATCTGCCAGGACAACAAAACAACTCTCAACTGTCGTGATTTTTATCGATTGGTGTGTTTGAGGTCAGATTTTGGCTTTGAGGGTTTCAATTTCAGGATATGTGCCATACCCCACATCTTAGATGCAATAGGTGAACATATCGTGGATTTTAGCTAGACTCCTGCAGCTTGTCTTTAGGATTATTTACAACGAGGAGTCCACAGTTTCCACAGAGTCCGTGGAAATGCTGGACAAGAATAAATTCTTCAGTCTTCTCAGTGTTTGTTTTTTGGCTGTACCATGGGCTGGGTGCGCTGATGCAATACAGAGGCAAATATATATAACAGGAAAGTCCCTTAGTACTCCCAGTACTCCCAGTGGATGTGACCAAGGTTCCCTTCGATCACATTCTGTCAGCTCTGGGGAAACTGGCCCCATCCTGCCAAAACACGGCATGCCCTCCCTTTGCAGCTACAGCACACGTATAGAACATGAGTGTGATAGCAGGAGCCATGAAATAAAGGACACTAACGGGGCCGTTTTCGTCACAATTTGTTTTTTGTCCTTCCAGCAAAATAATCATATTTTAATGAAACATGAGTAGTGGAGCATCAGTGCAGGCTGACAAATAGCCGAGACTAAATATAGACTAGCAAAGGGTTTCCTGAAAAGATACTCCAACAGTTTCACGAGAAGACTTTTATAGTCTTTGCAGTATTAATAGCCAAATGCATAATTTCAGAATCATAATCCATTGTTAATATGAATATTTTAACATATACATGCCTATTTAAATCACCAGGCATAACTGGAAAGGCTTCATGGATGTTTTGCAAACATCCACGTTCCTGAGGGTGACTAAGCTTTCTTGCCTGTCTTTTGACGTGTTCCTGCTGTTTTGCTCCTTAAGCAAGTGGCAAAGTCGAGCGTTCAGTGTCAGACCCATGTGGAGGATTTGCTTGGCTTAAGGCTAATGCCCAAACAAACCATTAAAAGTAGCAGGTAGCATTTTCTGCATTTCTGGTGCTGGAAGGGCCCCCCGCCTGCTTCTTCACCAGCACCATATGGGCAGTGAATGTGCATCCTGACGACTCAATCGCCAGCCAATGGCTGCGCATCACATTGCGACAAAGACCATGCACACACACTGCAAGGAGCCGACCAGCTGAAGGAGGGGCACGGCTCAGTGCTGATACCCCCGCCGCCCATTTTTGTCTCCCCTCCCGTATCTCTACCATTTCCTCCTTGGGAAAACTACAGCAGTTATGTTTTACGGCTTTACGTCACTCATTAACAAAAGATTGTGTTGATCATGGTCCTGCACAGTCACCTTGAACTGATGACAAACCCGCCCATGGACGAGGCAGCCACCTCTGAGCCCTGAGCCTCTGAGCCCTGAGCCTCTGAGCCCTGAGCCTGCCTTTCCACCCCCTTTATTATTTTGGCAACAACTCAGCACCAAAATGTTTAGGACAGGCGGCCTGTACACATTTCTGTCTCTGATGTTCAGTAATGTCATGAGAAGGTCACTACTGTACATACGACCTCTCAACAAACAAATTTGTTGGATTTTGGAAACACTATATGTTTTGCTATTGCACACAAATCTTCTGGGTAGATTCACAGTCCTGAATGATATTTATATCTCCAACCCATAACCAAAATAAATAAATAAATAAATAAAAACACAGAGGCGTATTTGTTCTGTATACATTTAACAATTTCTTTACAGTTATATTGTTTACTGTATGGAGGGTGTTTGTGGCAATATTCAATAAGTATTATTTATAAATGTAGGATTTTTGGAAATTAGAATCTATACAGCCCCAGGACGGAACAAAATGTCATTATAAATAAGAATTCAGTCGACTAGGTGAGATCCATCTGTTATGACTGACTGAGTTTGCAATGTAACCAATCAGATGTTTTCTCTTGATTAGAGCCCGCCCACTGAGTTTGATGGGTGACTTTGACAGGTAATTTTAATGGTTGTTGGTATAATTTAAATGGTCATAAATAAAGTTATTATTATTTAAGGAGTAATTTAAATGTCAATGTAAGTAATAATTGAATTGACATTTATTTATTGAATATTGTCACAAAACACCCTCCACGGTATTGGTCTAACAGCTGTGCCATTTTCTTAGTGAGTTTAGATGTGTTCCTCTCATCATCATTATAACCGTCCTGGTGCTCTGGCTTGGTGATCTCAGAGTGCCGTGCGTGTCTGGAACCGAACGTGTGTGACGGTAAGCTGTTAGACACCTGGGCGCCATGCATAAGAGCGAAACCTGCAGGAACGTGTCGGAGCGCTGATAAGAACCCCCCCGCGATCGGATCAGCACCAAAAGCGGCAGAAACATAAAAGCCCAGGTTCATAAGTTTCCCCATAATGAAAGCCCTCTTACCTGGAGAAAGCTCTCCTTCACTAAGCTCTGCTGAATCTGAATCCATCGCTCCGAGTGCTTTGCTTTCCAGAGAGGGCCTCTTCGCCTGGGATGTGAAGTTTTTTTTTCTTTTTTCTTTTTTTATAAAAGACACAGACTGTGGCTGTCTGCTGTTCAGACGGCTTCCGCTGCGCTCTGTCTTTCCCTCTCTTTTAGAGTGTCCCTCTCCCTCCCTCTCCCCTCCCTCTCTCTCTCTCTCTCTTTCTCTCTCTCCCTCTCGCTCTCTCTCTGGACTCCTGTTCTGCAACTCCTTTATTTTTGGGCTCCCCTTCTCTCTCTCTCTCTCTCACTCTCTCTCTCTCTCTCTCCCTCTCTCTCTCTTCACCCAGCCTACTCTGACTAGTGCCTTGTAAGTGCCCGGGGGGGGTGTTGAGTGTCTCTGGCCCCAGGAAACCAAACCAAACAATTGCCAAGTTACTCACGGTTAACCTAGCAGTGAAGTTTTAGCTATGTGCTATTTTTGTCCCAGGTCTGTTTTAATGTTCAGACACAGCTGGTTTCCAGCTGTGCTACAGCCTTTAGAATATCTGTGTAATAAAGTTTTCAGTTCTGCTTAAGTTATTTGAGAAAGTAGTTTTGTTTAATGCATTTAAAAACCATTGAAAAACCACAGAGTAGCCTTTGGAACATTTTTAATCGGTGATAACTGAGGTGGCTCCAGTGTTTTATAGAACGAAGGTAGTACAAGATGCATTGCACCATCGAAGCTGCTGGCTCCTCTAGCTCACAGCAATGAGAATATCTGTGCTGTGAGCGATAACTTTGTGCTGGTTTTACATACTGGTGGCATGTTCCATTCTATAAGCAAAATGTGGGTGTTTTTCACCAATGTAGCTCATTTCCATATGTACTGACTACCATCAAATGCTTATTTTCATGTGGACTGGCCGTCACCCTGGGTCTCTCCATGATAAAATTTGCAGAGTGGAGGGTATGAAATGTATAGAAAAATACAGGAAAAATGCTAAATGATTTTTTCAGGAGACTGAGAGCCCCCTACATAGGCTTTCAACTGCCTTTGTATCACCCTGTACTGGTAGTACAGTGGGGGTTTGGACCAATGGGAGCAGTGAAACACCAATTTGAAGGAGGCATCTGAGAACGTTAAGAGCTTAATGTAGTGTACTTTCATGCAGTACTGTGTATAAGCCTTCGGTAGCCTGAGGAATTGTTGTTTAAATGATTATTGGTGTAAAACTATTATGTGATAGCTGTCATGATCCCTCCCGTCCGATCCTCCTGTGTGCCACGCCCCCTCGTTACCCTGGTGTAAAACCAGCTGTTCCCAGTCTACGTCCCGCTAGTGGTGTATATATGTGCCCTGCTGGTTTTGTCTCGTTAGTCTTGTCATTGACGTCTCGTGTTACCGTGTACTGTTTGCGAAAAATAAAGCTACCGACCGGGAGATTTCCGCAATTCTCGTGTTCGCCTTTTCCCTTGCCCTTGCCTGACGTGACAATAGCACACCTAGTATAGCTAACCAACAGCTAATTGACTTTTTTAACTGATTAAATTAATTAAAAGAGTTGATGATGAAATGTAACAAATATCTGGGATGGCTGAGGTGCCCCTGAGGAGAGGTTTGGGAATCGAAGTGATGTTCATCTAGCCATCCCATATGGGAAAACAGAAGGAATTCTTATTTTTTTAGTGTTACTTTTTTTACATATGTTCTAATGTTAAATTCTGTTTTTTGTTCTGGACAAATATACACTTACACTGCCCAGCCAAAAAAAATAGTCGTACACTTTAATATTTCGTTGGACCGCCCTTGGCTTTGATTATGGTGCACATTGGTCCATGCATTGTTTCCATGTGCTTATGCAACATCTCAGCACTTTTTCCCATCCAGATTTGCACTTATTTTTCACAGAGATCTTGTGTTGCTGATCGGTGAGTTGAAAGAAATACTCCATCGATGGGATAACCTGGCCATTCAGTAGATTCAGGTACTGTAATAATGATCCAGTCACTGGCTTTTCATTTTTAACAGCGACATTTTTTTTGGCCATGTATTTCCCTAGTAAATAGCTTTAAACATGTCCTGTGACCACCTAAGACTTCTGCGTGGTCCTGCATGTCAGCAGATCAGCTTTATGGTCTGACCGTGGCCTCGTCTCCTTCAGAATAACACGTCTAATGACATCCAGTGGGCTCCAGCTTAGGCTGTTGTTTCTTTGATGTTTTACAGGCTGCTGGAAGTTCCCCTCCCTTCCTAACCACCCCCCCCCCCCCACCACACCAGAATTGCCAATAATTTTTGTCAAGCAGAGAGTGAGATATGTACTCCAGTCAAGTTACCGTATGGAAAAGTCTGTCACCAGATTTTAATTTCTGGCTTTAACTGGAGGTGTCTAACATAAATGGATACCCCTTACCCTTTTCTGGTTTTTGGCGTCCGTTTGGCTGGAGCAGCTCTGCCAACCACAGTTTAATGGAAGGTAATTCCTTGATCAGCTGTTTCTCGTGAGGGTTATACTGAAACCCATTCGAAACCTTCTGTTTGAATGTCTGGAGTCAAACACACACACACAGGCACGCATACACACACCTACAAAGAGACAGGCCCATTCTGCTTTACCATTGCTCGTTTCCACATGTTTACAACCGCTGAGATGTTCTAGAGAAGAGAGAAATGTAGTAATGTATGACAGAGATAGTCATTTCTGATGTAGTTGTTGTAGTATAAGTAGATGTTGTGCTACTGTGGTTATGTTATGTTTTGATATAATTATAATCTATTTAACTAAATCCTTTTGAATGAGCACTTAAATTCCATGGTCACAGTGGTAAGATAAACCAAGTGCAGTGAACACTGAGAATTCAGCAACAGCTTAGCCTTAACCAGCTCCATGTGGCACATCAAATGCTCAGTGCAGTATGGGAAATGAAGTCCTATTTGTGAAATGTTGCTATGCCGGAGCTACCATTACAGCGGCATTCACAGCTTTCATTGTGTTTTTGGGGGGCTCCAGCACTGCCCCAACAAAAGCGCCCATTCAGAGCTCCTGCCACTCCAGTGAGCATGTCTCCATGAATGTCGATATTCATATATCCAGTTTGAGCAGCTCTCATGGAAACAACTGCTATGTGAGATATTTATCTTTCTTGTTAAATTAGAGGAAACATTTCCAATTTCTCTTTGTTGTTGGCTTCGGGCAGATAGGTGATAATTAGACTTAGGAATCTAACAGATGAAGACAGGTTTATAAATACATAAAGGTGATAATTAGGGACTTGCAACACTCATGCCAAATGCTGTAGTGTGAGATGACAATGCGTTAGGATAGCAGAGTTATCACCACATCACTGCAAACAAAGGCCAGACGGAGGCTCCGCTCTGTCCAGTGCCTTGGGCCTATTAGATCAATATATATGTCTCAGAAGCTAAGCAGAGATACATTCACACAGTACATTTTTTGATGGACAATTTCCAATCGAGTGCTTGCGGATGGGGTGGTGTGTGGCCCTGCAGGCTAGCACTCTATGCCCACTACTAGGAGGTGGCTGGTTTGAGTTCTGTGCTTGGCAGAGTGATGTCACTCTTAGGTGCCTAACCTCAGTTACTCTGGGCACTGTCTGCCTCAGTTCTGTGCTTGGCAGAGTGATGTCACACTTAGGTGCCTAACCTCAGTTACTCTGGGCACTGGCTGCCTCAGTTCTGTGCTTGGCAGAGTGATGTCACTCTTAGG
>JAODKN010000021.1:14482285-14493912 GCA_026774425.1 Petrocephalus zakoni
CACTCTTAGGTGCCTAACCTCAGTTACTCTGGGCACTGGCTGCCTCAGTCCTGTGCTTGGCAGAGTGATGTCACTCTTAGGTGCCTAACCTCAGTTACTCTGGGCACTGGCTGCCTCAGTTCTGTGTAGCTTCAAATAAAAGCCTGTGCTAAATAAACAAATGTAGTGCCGCATGTGGCTGTTTTCCCCACAGTTTGTTTTATGAGAAACAGTATGATCAAGTTTACGGTTCAGGTCAGTGGCTCCCAAGGAGAGCAGAGAACGGGCAGCAGGCAGAATGTCCATTTATAGGGCGGGATGGTTCATTTATAGGGTGAGACTCATTTGTAGGGCTTATTTTTAATTTGAAAGTGACCCTTTCTCATGAAAAAGCTTTGCTGAATTTTGTGCAGAGTAACAAGGGAAGTTTTTTTTTTTAATTTGTGGCCATTCACACCATTAAAAACAGCCTGCTGTTGGATAGTCTTTTTGGAAATTTGAATAAGTATCAGGCGCACATTATTCAGTCACATTCATCCTGTTATCCAGGTGTGAATTTGAAAGTAAATACGGTACACATCTTTTCCGTGTAGAGCTGGGGCAGGGGAGAAACGTGGGAATAAAGAGGCACTCGCATTATTATTTTAATATGCTGTTGCTTCCCCTCACAGTGCTGCTCTCTGTGAGTCACATACAGGAGATTTTTCTTTTTTTAAGCTAGACATTCTTAGAGAAGATGTCAAGATGTTCAGGACAGGCAAGTCAGTGCAATGGATCAAAAGTGTAACCTTGACTGGCGTCCAAACCAGCAATCCTTGTATCGGCCGTGCCAGCTTTTTAGGAGTCGGCTGCCCCAGCTGGGGTGCCAGTCTGCATCGAGTATCTGGCGCTCAGCTCATGGTGCCCGTAATGCATGTTAGGCTAAAGGTCACCGACGGCAGGAGTTACAGCAGGCTCTGCCCTGGACTTCCTCATGGGGGATTCCTCGTGATCGTCAGCATGGCACTTAGTGTCAGTAACTAACGTGTCTTCGGTATATTTAGAGGCCATAAAACTGGGTCGTTGAAAGTCAAGAAAATAGATGGTAGTTTTACAGTTTCTTATGAAATATGCTTGTATTTTTAGTACCACTTCCCTGCGTCTCTGAACTTGCCCTTGAAGAAGCATGACTCGAAATTTCTGAATACGGCTTGAATTTGCAAAAAGAAAAAAAAAATCCAAGATGAGCCGTGTAAATGAGACACATTTCATAATGCATTTTGATCCTGAACTGCTGGTCATTCAACTTGCTTAAGACACATGCCCACTTTATAGAATCAAATATCTTTATATTTGGGCAGAGGCAACTGGATTGTTTGATAAGGATATATTTGATGTTAACTGTGTACGTCAGCTGACCTACATATACGTATTGTGCCTAACAGTTCAGTGCCCTGGTGTGTAAAAGACAGTGAGATGCAGTGATGCACAGTCCGTGTAGGTGTTAGGCAGTGTTCTGGCAGGACAATTAAGGCAATGACTAAGTGGGTCACACGAAACGGCAATAGCCAATGGCAAGCAGTCTGCTTGTTGGGTACTTATCACAGCAATAAGCACAGCTAAATCTCTATCACTTAAACAGCATGGTTAACACTGCTGAAAATTAATTGATTGATAATATTCTCTTCCATGCTTCATTCTATTATACAAGCAAAAACGAGGTGAGTAATGTAATACAGTAGGATTTAATATAAATATGGTATGTAGTCCATTTAAATTTTTGCTCCAAATTCCCCTGAAAGTTAGTCTGCAAACAAAACTCAGAATGACCCTATTTCCCCCTCTGGATGAGTAGGAGATTAGCATTTCGGGATTTCAGTATTACAGTATTCACATTTACATTTAGCCAGGTTCTAGAAATGAAACAGTAAAGAGCACATTGAAAACTGATTTGGTAACTGTCTGGATCTTTTGCTGACGTTAAGTGGAGTATTTGTTAGTTCAAGATTAGCCTGTTTCCTCATGCCAGCAGCATAGAAGGAAGCCATGGGACCGTTCTACCAGCAGCATAGAAGGGAGCCATGGGACCGTCCTACCAGCAGCATAGAAGGAAGCCATGGGACGTCCTACCAGCAGCTCGCAGGAGAGTGGGACTGCACACATTCGAATAAAATGAGATTATGGCCTGATGCAGAAATTTAAAGGTAAACAAGCCTTTCTTACTTTGCTAGTATTTGCCACACATCATGCTCATTTGTATTATACGTGTTAATAAAAAAAAACGTTTTTCTATGTGCTGAAATGCTGTGTTTATCTTAGCCGTCTAAGTTTATTTGAGATTTTACTCATCTTAGACTACCATCTGCTGGTGAATCTGTGAACTACACATGACTGTTTATTTGGCTTCGTGGACCTGCCTTAATATAGTTTTTTTTATATGTAATTGCCCCCCCCCAGAAATCTTCCCGGCCCACCCTGTTACCGAGAGCTGGAGCCGGGCCTACTTGAAAGCAAAAAAAAGCAAGAAATTTGTAAAATCGTTATCTTTATTATGGATTTATGTAGTGAAGTAGAAAAGATGGCAAAGTACTTAAAACAGTGAATTGTACAGTAAAAATGAGAAGCATTGTAACAGATCTGTACAGAGGGCTGGCTGTGTGTTTCTCCTTCTACACGTGATTCTGCTCCTATGAAAGTTCTGAGATATGTCCAGTTAAACCGAAAAAAATACATGATAATCTTTCCAAAACACTTTCAAAAAAAAAAACTCGCTGTACAATATAAAAGGCAAACAAAAGTCTGTGCGGGACCCCCGAGGGCGGCGTGGGGCCGAGGATGGCAGGGGGCCGAGGACGGCATGGGGCCGAGGGCGGAGTGGGGCCGAGGGCGGCGGGGGGCCGAGGGCGGCGGGGGGCCGAGGGCGGCGGGGGGCCGAGGGCAGGACGCGCGGCTACTTGGCGCGGGGCAGGAAGCGCATGGTGAGGCTGTCATCGTGCTCGTCCTCCACCGGCTGCTGGGAGATGTTGTTGGTCTGCCGGATGCTGCTCAGCGTGCAGCCCGCCTGCGGACACACCGTGTAACGCGCCAGCAGCGTCGCCAGGATGGCCTTCATCATCACCATGGCGATGTGTTTCCCCACACAGGAGCGCGGTCCCGAGCCAAAGGGCTGGAAGAAGCGATTCGGGACCTGGGGGGGCGATGGCAGCACGGCATTATGGGAAGGCACAGAATGAGCCGGCCAGGCAGCCAGTTTGATGCTTATACCCATCAATATATTCATAACAGCTGGGGGTTTGATTGCCCCCCCCGCCGCTGTGTTTGTGCAGAGTCCCGTGTCATAGGGGATTTCTTCCATTCACAGATATGCAGTTAGGCTACCTGGCATCTATGAAATACCCATAGATAGTTAGTTTGTATCTGCTCTGGAATCTAATCCTGAGACAGGCTCCAGACCCCCGCCACTCCCCGTGACCCTGACCGAGAGGCTGGAAGATGACAAAATGGAATAATAAGTAATATACTTATATATGTAATATAACATGTCTTAAAATTAAACTACATGCATTTTCACCGTGGAACAGTAAGGTAATAATGTTTTATAATGTTTTCTGGATTTCTGTGAGAATCCCACAGATGCCACTTACGGTTTTCTCAAAGTTTTCCAAGCTGAATTCGTTTGGTTTGGGGAAGAACTCCGTCTTATGCATACGGCCGACGTTGAGGATGATGTTGGTTCCCTTGGCCACCTTGTAGCCCTCAATGATGTCGTCCGTCAGAGCTCTGCGCATCGTGAAGTCCACGACGGGGTGGAAGCGCAGGGCCTCGTTGATGAAGCTCTCGAGTACGGTCAGCCTCTGCAGGTCCGCGTGCTCCAGGGCCTTATTCCCTGGGGATAAACGGGACACAGTCAACACGTCTGAGGCCGCCTTTTCCGTTTTGCCCTAAATGAACAGAAGCCCTTTGTCCATGAATTCAGGTTACCCAGAGTAGTGTTCCTCAAACCAGTCCTCGGGGACCCCCAGAAGGTCCACGTTTTTGCATCCTCTCATACTCCCAGGAAATTGGGTGGGAGCAAAAACATGGAGCGTCTGGAGCCCCCCGAGGACTGGTTTGAGAAACACTGACCCAGAGAAGTTCAGGTTAGTAAGCCTGTAATGAGGTATGTAAGGTCAGTGAGGCTTTGGTAGGATTACAGTTAACCTTAACCCAATGCTAAAGTAACCAATGAGAGACGAGTTAACAACTGCCAGCAATGCCCCTGCACACCATGAGTGCTGAGGCCCCATCTGACTGTGGTGTGTAGATATGAATGTTCCTCTGACCTGAGTGTCAGATGGAAGCTCTTACCCACGACCGTATCAACTTCCTCCAGGACCTTCTGCTCCTCGGCAGGGTTCTGCTTCAGCAACATTAACATGAAGAACAAGCTGATGGAGAGGGTGTCGGGTGCAGCGATGACCATCTCCAGGATGCACTGTCTGACGTCGTCCGCTGACAGCTCGCCATGACCCTGTTCCAGAAGCAAGACGCCCCCGTCAGCCTGGCCTGCATCGCACAGCGCGCTCCAGCAGCGGGACACCCACTGACCTCTGCAAATATCAAGTCGGCCGCGAAATCCAGCTGGTCCAGTTTCTCCGCCTGGAGGAGAGCCTTCCGTTTCTTGTCGATGAGGATCTCCATGGCATCCTGCAGTTCCTGTCTGCGATTAAAAGAAAAGCGAAATTCAGTTACACAAGGTGAGAAAAAAAATCTGTGAAAACATCTGGCCTTGCTTTTGCTTTAAGACAGTTGTCCCTAACCGGTGACAATATGGGTGTAATGAGTATGTACCACAGCTGTACCACTGGATTAAACAGGAATTGCAGAAATTAACCATGAGAGCACGGGGCAACTTACGCTGAGTTCTTATATTTTTTATAGATCCACTCAAACTTAAAGAAAATGGCAGGCTTGATCAGCACTGTCTGCCAGGTGTCAAAGTATTTCTGAATCTTCAGCAGCAGCTCCTTTCCTGAGAGCAAAAGAGGCAGAAAGCTGAACATTCTGGTTGGATCCCGCATAAACGTGAGCAACATCTGCAGTGAGCAGGGCTGCCAAATTTGGCCAGCTGGCTTTCCAATTCACAAGACAACCCTGCTCACACATTCACATGTATGAAAGAGTTTTATTACCTTGGCAATAGTATGTAGGGTTTGCAAACAAACTTTCCCAACACTTTTGATGTAACTAATTTTAGGTTTATAATGGAATAATATAGATTTGCCATAAGTCTGAAAGCTTGAGGTTGCCAAATGGGGTCAGTTGGCAGCCCTGCCGTAAATACATTACTCTGGCAACAAAGTTTAGCAAATTCTTATTATTAGCACAGCTTGTCCCAGGTTCACCCCTTCATTAAATATTATTAGGAATTGCATATCAATAATGTTACCTAAATCCTAATGTGTGGGTTGTTGACACGTTGCTGCCATACTTAAATGTAGAGCTTATCCGATAAGGACAGGCGACTGGCATTTACCACTGAGGCATAAATGCCAGGACATTACTTCTAATCAGAGTTCTGTCAAGTTCTTACAGTTTTATCCCATGGGACCATGAAAGATGCATTGGGAAATGCAGCCTAACCCGTAAAAATGCAGCTTGCTCACCGTCGAGCGGGACCTTCAGGAAGAGCCTGTTGGAGATGTCCACCACGATGCAGCGCAGAAGGTGCAGCGTGTCCACGTGGCCCCGCGCATCGGTGAAGTCCTGCAGCTGCTGCAGGTGGCTTTGGGTGGCTGCCACGCAGATGCCCATGGTCTGCTGCAGCCCCGGACCTGTCAGGGCTGTCAACAGCGGCGCGCTTCGCTCACTTGGAACGTGCAAAAAGCAAGTTCTAGTTTTCTCCATCTTCGTCCTGCTAGTTACTCCCTCGCGTCATTTTTTTTTTATTTATTTCACGGAGACAAGTACCTTTGGCGAAGTAGGCGCGACATTTTTTCCAGTGAGTAACGTCGCAGTTAAAGATAATGCCTCGTCCGTCCATGCCAATGCACTGCAGACCCTGCTTACTGGCGAACCTGGAGGTGAACTGGGCGCTGCGCAGAACCTGGTAGACGGCCGAGGACCTGCGGAGAGACGCGGACCCGCCGTGAGCGCCTCTCGCACTCTACAGTCATGTCACATAGAATTAACCGTGAGAACATTTTTACTCCAGTTAATGAGTATTTAGTAGATTATTCCGTACTTGTTCGTTAAATATTTAATATAATATTTCTCCAATTCAGTTTAAATTCAATTCAGTTTATTTTATATAGCGCCTTTCACAACAGAGTTGTCCCAGGACGCTTTACATGGGTGTGTTAGAATACAGTGATATACATATAAAATGGATACATTGATATACATATAAAATGAAATACATAAAATGAAAGAAAGACAGAATAGAAAAAAAGAAAAGAAAGAAAAAGACAATTGATAACGGAGGAGAGAAGGGGAATTCATGGTATTTTTCATGGTAATTCATGGTAATTCTTTGCATTTTTAATTAAGTTGCAATATTACATGGGATGCAGGTGGGAAAAATATATATATCTGCACTTGCCTGCTGATGATAAGCGTCTCTTCTCCATTTATCCAGACTCTGACAATGTCGCCATACTTTCCGTTGTAGTAGTTGCAAGCCGTGCCTATTCCCGTCCAAATAAACCTGCAGTAGGTAAGAAGGGGGCCGATCCCCATGCAGAAGGAAGGACCTGCACGCACCAGTCCGGTTAGTCTAGTTAGATACATTTTCCGGACATCAGAAACATTTATCCCCGCTACCTAATGCAAATTTCAGATTAGGTTGTGCACCTTTTCGACGGGAACTTGAACTGGAGAATAAAAGAAATGCGTGAAGCAGAGACATGCGAAGAGAGTTTGAATGAGTGGAAGCTCTTTGGAATAACATTCCTTCCTATTTATTATAGCATTCAAGGACAGGTGCGTCTGCGCAAACGTGGCTTTTTCACGCCTCTGCGTGACAGAAAATAATAAGAAAATAGTAAATAAAAAAGAGATGTGGAGGTGCAGGGAAGTAGCGGAGCAGAGGAGCACTCGCCTGGCACCGCGGACGTGCGCGCCCGGCTCCGCGCCGCCACCAGTACGCACAGCAGCGCCAGCAGCGCGGCCGCCGTCCCGCTCAGCACCTCCGCCGCCGCCTGAGTCGCGTTGCGTGGAACCGGCACCAGGAGCTCCATCGCCGCCTCTCGCAGGTGTACCTGGCTGAAAGGTGCGACATGCGGCGAGAGCGCGTTGGCTAGCATGCTGAGGGTATCGGCAACCTGTCCGGCTCGCTCGCCCCATGCCGAGGCTCTTATAGGCGGCCGCCTTCGCTTAAGAGACAGGTCAGGGTAATGCAAAAGTCAAAACAAAAAGCCAAGTCTTAAACAAACCCGGAGTAGCCTTGATTCATAAAGAACCTTCCAACAAACGCTGTCCTTGAATATATTACAGTAAAATAAAGTTAGGACATATTGTGACATGTGTAACCAAAACAGGCTTGCATTAAAGCTTTTCAGCTTGACCCCTGGCTTGGCGCGTCTTCATCTGTCAGACGGCGCTTTTAATTTGTTCTTCAAAGAATGCTCAAGCCAGACTTTATCGGAGAGATGTGAAACTTGGCGGCGGCATTCAGCTATAAATATCCTCCATACCATATCCTGTCGCGCTTTTCCGACATCGTCCTTCCCCACATCTGGAAATCTAACGTAAACCTCGTCAGTCCGCAGCCAGAGTTTCTTGTATGCAAGCTGCATCTATGCGCTCAGCTGGGAAAATATACTACCGAAGGATATCACATTTAACCCACCCCCTGAAATATACAGTATTTAAAAATAAAATAAAAAACGTTACGCAAGTAAGGCACATTTATTGATTTCTGTAAAACGTTGTTGCAAGACAATGATTACAAGTTACAGTGTGTGGAGGATGGATGGATGGATGGATGGATGGATGGATTTAGGCAAGTTAAGGTTCTTACCCAGTGGCTGCCTGCTATCACCCGGAGCTGAGGTGTACTAAGTTCTAAAAAGCGAATCTGCGTCCTGAGTATTTAAGCCTTAGTCTTCGATATGAGACGTCAGGACCAGTCCCCCTTCTGAATTGCCATTCAAAAACACAACTGCCCTAAGCTGTTAATTTAGTGGTTGCTAGGAAACACCTACAGTTTAGGTTTCAAGTACCATCAAATGTGCCCATCTTTTTCATCACAGCGAGACAATGGGGCAGTAATGCAGGACTCTCCGCGGGTCGGGGAGTCTAACAAGCGGACACCCCAGTATAACGAGTCACCTTGCCAGCCGACGTGTACCCAGCCAAGTCTTAGGGAGCGTAAAAGTGCTGCTCATTCCAATTCTGGGGGGGGGGCTTACCTCCCCTTTGTGGAAAAAACACATGGGCTTGTTTGCTGGCTGAACGGAGCTCTGTGAGGCAGACAATTTGCCTGGGTCACTTTGACCCAAGTAATCATGAATGGCATCTTCTTAAGAATAATGAGCTGGGACTTACTGCCATGCAGCAGTGGAAGCCAGCACAGTGTAAAACACGTTAAAGGCCTCCCCCTCTATCTGCATGGTGGGGGGGGGAGTAGCAGTGCATTGTGTAAATTACATTCAGACTTGTGGAAGAATTGCACAAACACAGCGCCCCCTATTTGCAAAGTCGGCAAAGATCCAGTCCACCAATGAGAGGCCCAGCGGCGGGTGGCCTCTGGGTAATGCCCCCAGGAGAGCAGCCAGGCAGGACACTAATAGGGCTGTCACTGTAACGATGCTCTATATTTTATAATGATGATCAAAAGATAGAGAAGGGAGTAAAAATGCCACAATCAAGGCCATAGAGTCATTCCCTGTCACCAGGCCAAAGGAGACCCAACTGACGAGCGTCCAGAAATGTCATTAACTGAATAAATATAAGCTCACGGAATTAGGCATATCAGATGTGTTTTATAATCTCAGTACGGGATACTTTGATTTCCTAAGATGTATTTCTCACTTGGTCTCAATTGCATGGTTAGAAGTTTATGTTTCAAATTAAGTGTTCCTTCAAAAACTTTCAAATTAGGAACATCCTCACAAAGGGACCTTAATTTAATGTTCAGGGTTTTATGTTTTTTTCCCCAGGCGTTATGACTCACATTGGCCTGCATTCAGCCCCTAGCAAGAAGCAGTTGTTGAGGGAACATGAGTGGAATTCATTCAGAAACGTCATGCTGAATGTTTCTCTAACAAAAAGCACATTTTAAAGCAGCGCTGTAAAAGCCGAGACGCCAAGCTGACAGTAGCCCCACAGTACGTGCCTCTAATTCCCTTCATACATTCTCACCACATGAATATACCTTTTATTCTGTAACATTATTCTTATTGGTTTCATGTATTAAAACTTTCTGTCACAGAAGTCTTTTGTGTGGCCAGAAGACCTTTGTCTTATTTTATCAGAGTAAAAGAACTTGCAAATTCACCCGACGCCCACGACTCTGGAGAAAGAATCCAAATGGATGAAGCAGACGTCCATGTGCAAAGCGAGACCCTGATTATGGCAGGCACTGGGGCATCCATCATAAGCCGCGAGGGCCCTGTCCAATCAGACAGACGCAGCCTCGTCATGTTTCCCTGCAGCTAATGTGCCTTAACGTCGCCTCTTTCGGGCTGCCTGGCGAACCTTTTTCATAATAGCACATTGAGAGTCTACAGCAGGAGACAGCTGCCATTTGTCGGACAGCGTTTAGCACAGAACGTGCTTTCCTGCGCCTGCAGCAAGTAACCAGTCGCATTAAGTTAATAGAGCCGTAAACAGACAAACGCTAAGCCAATTCCACTATAGAAAGAAGCTGAAGCTAAGCTACAGTATGAAGCTGAAGCTAAGCTACAGTATGAAGCTGAAGCTAAGCTACAGTATGAAGCTGAAGCTAAGCTACAGTATGCTCGACGGTGCATTGGATGTCTGGGCGATGTTATAAATGGTTTGCAGATAAAAGGCCCTTCACGAGCATAAGAGATTTGAGGTTCTAGGGCAGGGAAAGGATGGGAGGGGCCATTCCAGCTTCATTACACAATGTTTGGGATCAGGAAAAAAAGTTCCAGTACAAAACAAATCTTTAATTCATTGCCTTCTTTGCATTGTGCCTACAAAGCCGTGTGAATTGGACCATTGTGTGCTGCTCCGTCTGTTTTTAAACAGTTACTGTTATGCAACTAATGTTCCAGCCTGACGGAAGCAAAACGGCTCTAAATCAAAGCCAATGTGATGATCTGTCACAGGATACAGTGATACTGGAGATCAGTGCCCTTGAACTGATGCAGTTCCATTATTTCCAAAACACATGGATTCTTCAGCCCTTGGTGACGCTTCCTGTGTCATTTTTAATAATATAGGAAGATCCTGAGTTTGCATTGAGGTTAAGTGGGAGAAGAGAGGAACTCTCAAAATACACCAGGTTTAAGTGAAAGATTTCACATGGTAAAAGCAAAGAAAACTGAAAGAAACAGAAGCTATTTATTTACAAATTAGTGTGAGTTAGGTCACCTCAGTCACGCTAACTCCAGCACAACACAGCAGCACACTAGTACCGCATGTCCAGCATGGTACCACGCAATTACGTCTATAGTGCTGAGGCATTGTACACATTCATCTTCAGAACTACTGCTTTAGGTGATGCAGATATTTTGATTAATTCAGAAAAAGGCATTACACAAGAAAGATAAAATACAGTCCTAGTGTTTAATATTTATTTATTTTTATTTATTTTATCCAAGCTGCCTGATAGTGTCACATCACATGACCAGACCACCTGACCTAACAACAGAGGAATTATTTTGGAATAGTATGAGCAGAGAGTGATGGAAAAATGGCTAATGAGAGCTCAGCATATATGTGGGACCTCCTTCAGGACAGCTGGAAAAGCAGCCAATGAGAGCTCAGCATATATGTGGGACCTCCTTCAGGACAGCTGGAAAAGCGGCCAATGAGAGCTCAGCATATATGTGGGACTTCCTTCAGGACAGCTGGAAAAGCAACACAGGGGGGCACCTCATAAAACTGGCATAGAGGAGACAGTGGGGGCAGCCAGTGCCTGGGGCAGTTGGGGTTATGGGCTTCGCTCATGGGTCCAGGGTGGGATCCCTCTGCCCACCTTGGGTTTGAATCCGGTCCCAACCTACGGAGCTGCCCCCCCCACCCCCCAAACAAATTGTTTTTTTTATTGTTTGTTTAAAACTTTCTTGATCAGGGATTAATTCCATATACGTTGTTTTATAGTTTTGCTGTCATTAAATTAATTAAAAATGTAGAGAATAGTACAAATAAACTTTTCTATTGGCCAGTGTGTCCAAACTTAATAATAAATCAACATAAACCAGCTGAATAGATTATGATAGCAGATTCTTTATTCCTGGTGCTGGGGACTTATCTCTCTTCCTAAATTGTATTATACTCTCTGATCTTTGCTGTTGCAAATTTTTATTGTATTGTATTATGTTGTGTTCTTTTTTCAAGAACTGGGGACATCTTATTGACAGATTGAACACTGAACATTCGTTAGGGTTTCCTCTGCCGGCCCCTGGAGGATGGGCTTCGCCTTTGGGTCTGGTTAGGGTTAGGGCTTCCTCTGCCGGCCCCTGGAGGATGGGCTCCCCCTTTGGGTCTGGTTAGGG
>JAODKN010000021.1:14572777-14583096 GCA_026774425.1 Petrocephalus zakoni
CTGAGGAACACTCTCAGAAAACACTGAGGTACACTCTCAAAGAAGTCTGAGGTACACTCTCAGAAAACACTGAGGTATACTCTCCAGGAAGTCTGAGGAACACTCTCAGAAAACATTAAGGTACACTCTCAAAGAAGTCTGAGGTATACTCTTCAGAAATCACTGAGGTACACTCTCATAAAACACTGAGGTATACCCTCAAAGAAGACTGAGGTACACTCAGAACAAAGAGTAAAGTAAATTTTCCATCTGCTCTTCATGATCCACCTCACTGCCCCTGCACCTGTTCTTTCATCCAGGTAACCATTGCATCAGCACGTATCTAGACCAAACTGGGCCTCTTGCTCTGTCTGCTTTGCCCTACTGTACATGACGAGGTCTGGCAGCTCCCCTGGAAACGGGGTAAACAAGGTCCATATTTAGAACAGCTCAGAGGGCACCAGTCTGTGCTCAGGAAGCGCAGGAGGTGGCAACAGGTCTTCCAGGGAAGATCATTTAACACCGACTGATCACCAGGTATGTATATAAATCACCTATACACCTATTCACCTATACATATAGCCCACAACTCGGAAACACTTCAAATAAATTGCGGTAAAATTAAGGCAGTAATTATATATCTGTGCTTGCTGTCCTCCCCTGTAACGTCAGGCTATATAGAGCTCTGAGAATCATTTTTGTTGTTTGTTATTTTAACCCAGTGGCACAAAGCAGGGTGACTGGGTGATGTGTGTCCATCACCCAGTCATGGAGGGCGGGGGAGGGGGGGCATGTACGTCCTCAGAAGGAGTTTGAGGACTACTGAAAGGGGACCAACAGTATGGGAGGTAACTTAGGGGTTCTTGAACATTTTCTTTTTTTACTTATCCATCCAAAAAGTTAGATATTTTATAAAGCGATTCAAGGTACCCCGACTTGGAAACCTCACTGGTTGATTTACCACAGTAACCACAGAGTAAGAGGGGGTTATTTCACTGCTGGAGTCCTGAACCAGCTATTTTAACACCTCTAAGAAGTGTAAAAATATCCCATCAGTAGCTGACCATCAGGTAGGAAGACACTTTGGTGAGTCCAATTCAGACAGGAAAGTGTTTGCAAGGTGCACGAAGTCTGGCCACACAATAGCTTCCCTTGAGAGACCCCAGAAAGGGCATGCCACCCAGCTCACATCCCACCCAGTTCACATGCCACCCAGTTCACATGCCACCCAGCTCACATCCCACCATTGCGCATGGCAGTATATGGCTCCAGATGCCTCCCAATTGGTTTCCGGTATCCCCCAGCACAGGACGCACTTGAGCACACAGTGCTGTTGTGCAGTGATCTTGCCTAGACCGCGACGTGTGATGCCCGTGTGGAGCACGCAGACATGGGGGTCTTTGCTCTCCAATGCACAGCCATCCTGTTTGCGCTCAAACACGCCTGCTCGCAGTGCTGGGGAACCGGGCCGCTGCCGTTGGGGGACGAAAAAATCCATGAACCCGACTTCTCTGCTATTTGTGGAAATGTTATTTCCTGGAGTAATTTACCAAAGCTGTTGTACTCTAATTAATGTGGCTCGATACTGACTGGTAATCTCACGCTGTGATAAATAACACTCCACTTATCTAAAACCCATTTTACCTAATTGAATCAACACAGGATCAAAAAGAAACTTAATACCCCGTTTTTAAGTTTCACCATAAAATAGAGGTATCAAGAAGGGTGCAGCCACTTCGATCGAACCACAAGGACCTTGGATCACCTGACCAGCCAGGCTGTAGCATCTGTTGCTTTCCTCGACTCCCATTTGGTCCATGTGGTGCCCCTGCTGATCTACTGACGTCAGGTAGAACACTTTACTGTGACCAGCATAATTGACTTGTTTTCTAACAATCCACTGCATCTCCAGGGCTGATGGGTAGAGAGCTGCTCCCTATACGTAGAGGTTACATTTACTAGCTTCCCAAGAAACAAGTACCACCGGTAGGGTATGAACTTCAACACAGAAAGCTGTGATCATGAGATAGTGAGTGATAAGCAGCTTTGATTATGGTTGGGCTCCTCTGGGGCCATACATGGAACTGGTGTGGGGCACGCTATATCAGTAATCCATCAGGAGAGGAATTCCCCTAGCCCAACCGACCCCCCATGCCCAAACAGAGACGCAGCATGCGGAACAATCAAATCATACCTGTTCACATCTGCAGCAGCTTTGCAGCACTGATCTCTGATTGCCTCTTGTGATTTGCTACCCATGAATCCAGGCGTCACACCAAGCTGATCACAATCTTACACCTCAAGCTCGAGCCAACAGCTTGATTTGTCAAGAGAGGAACACTGCAGCCTGCCAATAACACCAATTCCTACTGAGGAGCAGAAATAATGAAGCCAGCGTCAAGTTGATATTCCCTCTATTTTCTGAGATTAATAGTAAAGATTGGGGACTTTTAATAGAAAAAGAGACGACGAGAGGCCACCCCTAGCTTCCATCCACCATAGATTGTCCTCATCATTTCTTTATTAGAAGCCAGCTGTGTGTGTGGGGGGGGCACATTGTCTAATGTCTGCAAATCTGAAAACTGATAGCATAAATTAAATTTACTCTCGATATACAATTAGTGCCATTTTTTTGGGGGACGCGTGTGTAATATGACGATATGCTGTTCCTCTTGCAATGTACGAAACAATGTCCATCGTAGCCTAAAACACTCCTGCATAGACTATAGCTGTCTGGCCACAGTTCAAAGCACCGCATGTAGGCAGTTGGCGGAGATTTAATTATTAACCATAATTCCATAATTCCAGAAGAAGTATCTAGATGCTGGTGAAGACAGGAAGGTCTTTAAAATTCACTTTCTAAAATTACCCAGATGTATACTTACTTCCTGTGTCTTTTGACCAGTTTAGCTGAATTCATGGTGCTCCTTTAAAAATGTACCACAGTATAGTGAGAAAGGGAGCATAATAAACTGTGGCTTCCCTCTGAGGAGCACTGGACCAGGGTGGGCAACAAGAGTGAGGCTTCCGTCATATCCAAAATGCCAAAAGAGGCCCATCCATGAAGATTAATTATTGCCTGGAGGACTAAAAACTAGCTTGAAGAGACAAAGAGGAGACATGGAGGAGTCTGAGGTCCTCGATGCTGAAGGAGCACCCTGGATTGCCAGCTGCACCCCCAGCAAACTCCCCCTACCATCAGCACCCCTTTCACACGGTCAGAACGCGGAAGCCATGCCTGATGGTGGACGCAGGAAGCGATGGACTTCATGGCCTTCTGCTTCCCTTCAGCTGCCAGCCTAACCTTGTACCAGGAGCAGTAAGGAGGTGAGCTGTGAAATGAGGCTGTACGCAGCCTTCCCGGGGCCGGGACACAGATTCCATAACACTCCACCGGCTCCGGGCCACATGGGAGTCATACCATCAAACCGAAACTTCTGTTTGAGCATCTGAGCTGCAAGATCTTTCCTGGTGCTCGTGGCAAAGAATAGAATCTGTGTGGCACCCGGGAACTCATCCTGACATGTTCTCAAGCGTCAGTGAGGACAGTCAACAGCAAGAAGAAGGGGGCAAATTAAGACGTTCATTTGCAACATTACTTGGAGTTGTGCTGAAGTGGGACTGACTCGGCGAGGATCTCTTGTCCACCACTTAAATAACATCATCATCAGAGTCAAAAGCAGGAATCCACTGGAGACTCCTCTAAGCATTTCATAAAGAACTGATTACATCTCTTTGACTTTGGGGAGGAATTCTAATTGATGATTTGCTCTTGTGTTGTTCATACACATAGACCCTCGGAGGAACAGGTACGCAGCTCTCCTTGTGATTTATCGAGAGCGTCATCATAAAAACACAGCGCTGCATAATGAGATCATCTCCTTAGCTCAACAGTACTGCTTTCCAGGCCTGGGACATGAAGGTTTATATATCATTGACCTTTTTTGTTATTGTTCTTAAGATTTGATACAAGAAAATGCAAGGAAATGCATTTACAAGGACAAAAAGAACAGCATGTAGGACAAATCTTATTACGCTGGGTCCATGCCTACAAAACCAAATGAGTTTGTTTCTACCTCTCTAACATTATTACCAGTCAAACAACATAAAATAAACTAAAACAATTTATTCTAAAAGAAAAAAAAGCCTTACTTTAAGGTCAAGAACCCATTAGCAAAGCCAGATATATTTTAAACAAAAAGTGCATGAGATGATTTGTACAAGAGAATGTATTTCCTGCAGAAGGAGGGCCTATTGAGATGTCACTGGGAAACGCAGACGCATGCACAGAATGGCAATTAGGCAAATACGGCTTCTGAAGGAGACATAAAACGATTCAAACTCCCACAATAGCAAGTCGGCAAAAGGGAATGAATTCCTCATGCATGTGGAGTACGATGTCGGATGGGTAGCGTGCAGCCTTTGTCTGGTTTGGCCTTGCAATTCTGCACTTACACTCTCAAAGAAATGGGCCATACATCAACACACCTTACGGCTTTATACCCCGCTCCCAAGAACCATCTAGAATTCTCCGCAGTTCCTCCTCGGTCCCAATTCCTGTGTGTGTCTTTGTCACAGATAACACCGTAACATTACCTCCTACCAATATCTGAGAGATGTTCCAAGTAATAAAGAAACCGGGGCATTAAAAATAGGAGCTGAACTAACATTGTAAAAACAGATTTGTTTATTCCTTTGTTTAATTGCATTGTTTAAACGTAAACAGTTTAAATCAGCAGCTAACGCGGGAAAGCCTGGTAAACATATCAGCCCAGGCTCTTTCAGGCTCCTGCAACGCTGCCTTCTATGGGGGGGCCATGACCTTACAGCCTGACCCTCTTTTCTTCTGGGTTCTGCTTTTAACACAACAGGCTTGAAGGTGCTGGTCAAGCCTCTCAGGGAATATTCAGGAAGGACTAGGAACCCTAACCCCTAACCATGCTCCACCCCACCAGCACGGTCAAGATCATCTGGCGTTTAACATAACATTCATTCATCCATTTTCTGAAACCGCTTATCCTTCTGGGTCACGGGGGGTCCAGAGCCTATCCCAAAAGCTACGGGCATGAGGCAGGGGAACAACCCAGGACAGGGGGGGCAGCCCATCTCAGGGCATACTCACACACCAGACACTCACACATACACACCTATGGGCAATTCGGTAGCTCCAATTAACCTCAGCATGTTTTTGGAATGTTAGGGGGAAAGCGAAGTACCACGATGACACAGGGAGAACATGCAAACTCCACACGCATGGAACGCCGGTCCCTGAGGTGTCAGGCAGCAGCGCCAGCCACTGCAGCACTATGCCTTTTGTACCTAATGCAGATTTCATTGAGATCCTTATATGTCCAGTATATATATTTTTCCCATCATGTGTAACTGAAATTTCCATTTGCTCTTTTCCAGTAACAGCTTCTGTGGCAGTTCCAGTATAAATCCAGACAGCTTTTCACAGATAAGGGGCACCTGAAGTACAGACAAAATCCCTCCAAGGTTCAAAACAAACATGTTAAAACAGCATAAAATAGGGGCAAAAGTCAGGAGTAATTATTGTTGGCTTTATATGTGCTTCTGCTGGTTTAGGATGCCCGAGATGGAGCTGAGACACGCTTGGGCAGAAAACTTTTTGCACTCTATCAAATTATGATGGTTAAACTCCTAAGTTTCCTGGTCATTGAACTTCTTGGAGTTGGTCCACATGATACCTACACAGAGCAGGCTCAGTGGAAATCAAATGGATTTTTCATCCATTCTGAATAATGTGCATGAGATCACGACTGAGTTCTGCTATTACTTAAGCCTGATTTTAGCTTGATCACGGATGTGAGCAACATGGTGGCCAACCTACAGGAGAGAAACACCACAATCTATCATGTCCACCTGGTCTAACAGATGATCTCTGTGTAAATCAGTGTCAAATCCCCTTAGGTTGAGGAGGTCATGAGAAGGGCAATAGACTGGGAAACTCCTGATGGTTGACTGGTTAAAAAAATGAAATCAATTAATTCAATTAGAGGCACAGTGGCTATAAAAAGTGTGCACACCCGTATGAAGATGCCAGGTTTTGTGTTGGAAAATATTAGACCAAGATAAATAATCTCAACCTCAATCAAACTTTTCCCACCTTTAATGTGCCCTATAACATAAAACATAACAATATAACATAAAAAATAAAAACCATACAGTAAGCTGGCTGCATAAGTGTGCACACCCTTAAGCTAATACTTTGTTGAAGCACCTTTTGATTTGATCACAACATTCAGTCTTTTAACACACCTGCCATCAATTAAAGTGAATCTGATTAACTCCGAATAAAGTTCAGCTGTCCTAGTAGGATCTTCCTGACATTTACGCAGCTGCATCCTACAGCAAAAGCAAACAGGGAAGAGAGCTTACAAAGCATCAAAGGGACCTCACTGTTGAAAGGTAACAGTCAGAAGAAGGTACAAAAAATTTCCACGGCATGAGATATACCATGGAACACAGTGAAGACCGTCACCAAGAAGTGAAGAGAATAAGGGGCAACTGTGATGTTACCAAGAACTGGACATCCCTCCAAAATTGAGGAAAACTGTTCCGGGAGGCGGCCAAGAGGCCTACAGCAACACCGAAGGAGCTGCAGGAATTTCTGACAAGTGCTGGTTATGTTCTAGGTGGGGAAATAATCTTCCGTATTTTCCAAATATATTGTGGCGAAAGGTGGGTGCGCCATTTTCACAAATAAGACGCACGAGTCAGGATAGCGCTTTTAATCGCCAGGTGGCATTTATTAGCACAATGACAAGAGCGACACCTGGCACTCACACACTACACGCACGCACACACACACACAACAATAAACATTACCGACGTTTACACAACCGGGCACACCAACATAAAACCACGCTTCCCCAGAAAACTATTAAGCGGCCGGCATTAACCCAACCTGCCGCACTGGCCGCAGCGACACCCCATGCTACAATATGGACAAAGGGGTAGGGTCGCGAAACTGAAGCCTCTCTTTACAAAGGCCCAGCTAAATTTTGCTAAAAAATCAATCAAGTCTCCCCAAAGTATATGGGAAAATGTGTAATGGTCTTATGAAACCAAGGTTGAACTTTTTGTCCACTGTTTCAAACTGTATGCTTGGTGCCGAAACAAAAGAGCAGCATACCCACGGTGAGGCACGGTGGTGGCAGCATCATGCTTTGGGGTGTTCATGCTCAGCTGGAACTGGGGCTTTAGTCACGGTGGAGGGAATTATGGACAGTTTCAAATACCAGTCAATTTTGGCCCAAATCCTTTAGGTGTCTGCTGGAAAGCTGAAGATGAAGAGGAATTTCACCTTTCAGCGTGACAGTGACCCCAAGCATACATCTAAATCAGCAAAAGAATGGCTTCACCGGAAGGAAATTAAAGCTTTGAATGGCCCAGACCTAAATCCAACTGAAAATTTGTGGGGTGACCTGGAGAGAGCTGTGCACAGGAGATGCCCTCACAATCTGACAGATTTGGAGTGCTTTTGCAAGGAAGAGTGGGCAGATACTGCCAAGTCAAGACATGGCATGCTGATAGACTCCTACCCAAAAAGACTGAGTGCTGTAATTAAATCAAAAGGTGTTTCAACAAAGTATTTACAGGGGTGCACATTTATGCAGCCAGCTTATTGTACATTTTTTTTATGTTTATATATTTTTCCTCCTAACAACTTTGTTTGCTTTTCAATTGAATCATACAATATAAGTGACATTAAAGGTGGGGAAAGTTTTGAAATGATTTATTGTGGTGTCATTTTTATACATCACAAAAACCCGGCATTTCTAATGGGGTGTGTACACTTTTTATATTACTATAAATTCTTTGCCAGGATATTTTGCCACACCTTTTCCAGATAAGTTAAGGCTTAACTGGCTTTTCGAGGCAAGATAATGGTGAGCAAACAAGCCTGGCAGGTACCCAGTGACTTTGTATGTAGACCACAGACGCGGTCCAAGTACTCTGTAGTATATATCATTGCAGAGCTATGAATGCGCTACCCTAGTGGGATCATATTAATATGTTAGCACTGCCGCATGCATCATCTGCAAGTCCCCCGCTAACTGCTTAAAATGCAGCCCCGGGGATCCTCTCAGAGCTTACTGCTGTCCTGTCTGGATGGAGATCCACCTGTTCCAAGGATTTGAAATTCTTCACTCCATCAACAGCCCCCTTCGGTTTGCCCACAGCCAGGAGTGAGAAGACTCCCTCTAATTTATGCATGACCATGTCTTGTGGGACCCAGCTGGGGAGATTCTAGTTCAGGGTGCCGCATGTGGGCATAATTTGTCGCATTTTTGCATATTTGACTCTGCATAATCATAAAGGTATAAGCTGTCCCTCACAGAACACTATCATCTGCAGTAAATAGCACATTATGGAGATGGTGAGGAATTATCACGAGTAAGTGTGGTGCTACAATACAACTCATATTAAACGAGAAAACGTCGAGGAGAAACCTGTAGACTTTAAAAATATTGTTTCAAGACATGCAATAATCAAAACACCCATCCATCTTCCATAAGTGCTTATACAGCAGAGGACTGCAGGGGGGCTGGAGCCTATCCAAAAACATAGGTACAAAGCAGGGGACAGCCTGGACAGGGTGCCTGTCCATCATGGGGCACACTGTGAGGGACGGCCTGGACAAGGTGCCCGTCCATCACAGGGCACAAGGCAGGGGACAGCCTGCATGGGGTATCCGTCCATCATGGGCACACGGTAAAGGACAACCTGAATGGGGTGCCTGTCCATCACAGGGCACAAAGCAGGGGACAGCCTGCACGGGGTGCCCGTCCATCACAGGGCACACAGAAGGGGACAGCCTGGACAGGGTGCCCAACCATCACAGGGCACACAGAAGGGGACAGCCTGCACGGGAGGCCTGTCCATCACAGGGCAAACAGAAGGGGACAGCCTGCACAGGGTGCCCGACCATCACAGGGCACACAGAAGGGGACAGCCTGCACGGGGTGCCCGTCCATCACAGGGCAAAAGGCAGAGGACGGGACAATTTTACCGGCAAACTGATTCACCCTCTAAGAAAATAGCAGAGTACCCAGAGAAAAACTGTGTAAGACAGAGAGGACAAGCTAGCCCAAGAAGCAAACTGGGGGGGGCAGATTCAGAGGCTACAGCCCTAACCTCCTAGGCTCTGTGCTGCCACAACTCAAATGCCAGCTTTTTAGTTTGCACATTTCTGATACTAAACTCGAGCTTTAATACCACTGGATGTATCACTTAGCATGCATCACAGCCCCCCCTCCCCCCCCCCCACTTTGATCCGTGCCACTGACTCTGGGAAACTGCTTCACCTGTTGTAAATATTGCATCTTAGCACTTAATTGAAACAGCACACCACTGCTCTCCAGAGCGAGTATTGGAATTCATTTATGGGCCACTCTTATCAAAGGAGGTACAGCAGGATGTGGAGCGTCATAAATCACAGGAATTAAAACAGCGCAGAAGACACAGCGGCCGGCAAAATCCGATGGAGTAGCTTGTGGCTGAGTTTCGCTGCACTGAATCAGGCTCACTGCCAGCAGGCAGAAAGGCGGAGTCCAGCTCAGACAGGAAGTGACTGCGCCAAAGTTTCTGCTCCCCTGGCATGTCTGTGCATATTCTTCTTCTTATTCTTATGTTATTCACAAGCTGAAAGGGCCTTTAATGTAATTTAAAGGCAACAGATTATCTGTGCAATTAAAAATAGTTACTTTATAATAAGCCTGTATTTATTTGTTTGGAGCCAGACTATGTTGCAATAATGGTTACAGACACAGGTGACTGCACCAATAAAACGATGTTTCCCATGTTATTCTGCTTAAGGCTGTGGAGTAATGCCATGAAATGGCTCGGGTTTAAAAAATTAAACGTGCAAAGCGGGATCCCGTTACGGCCGGTGTTACTAAAAGGCGGCATTGCTTTGGCGGTATAAAGAGAGCAAAGCGGGGACAACGCGTACGGACTGAGGAGCCATGACCTCGCTGGGCCAGGTGTGGGAGCAAGCAACCGGTGGGGACTGAGGCGGAGGGGACTGACCCGGTGGGGACTGACCTGGAGGGGACTGAGCCGGAGGGGACTGACCCGGTGGGGACTGACCTGGAGGGGACTGAGCCAGAGGGGACTGTCCCGGTGGGGACTGAGCCAGAGGGGACTGAGCCGGAGGGGACCGAACCGGTGGGGACTGACCCGGTGGGGACCGAGCCGGAGGGGACTGACCCGAAGGGGACCGAACCGGTGGGGACTGAGCC
This sequence comes from Petrocephalus zakoni, assembly GCA_026774425.1. Lineage (NCBI taxonomy): Eukaryota > Metazoa > Chordata > Actinopteri > Osteoglossiformes > Mormyridae > Petrocephalus > Petrocephalus zakoni. Next base: position 14,583,025 of record JAODKN010000021.1, read on the forward strand.
AGAGGGGACTGAACGGAAGGGGAGAGTGGCGGGTAGGACTGAGCGGGAGGGGGGTGAGCTGGGGGGGAGGGT
>JAODKN010000021.1:14611986-14622768 GCA_026774425.1 Petrocephalus zakoni
AATCTTCTATTGTCCAATTTTGGTGAGCCTGTGCGAATTGTAGCCTCAGTTTCCTGTTCTTTGCTGACAGGAGTGGCCCCCGGTGTGGTCAACAAGCAGTTGGACAGGTGTGCCTAATAAAGTGGCCGGTGAGTGTAAATGGTATTGTATCTCGTTTTGAATGCATATTGACCGCCCAACCAAGCATTAAAAGTCATTTCTGTGTATTGAAGATCAGAGGCATAATTCTGACATTTGTTTCCCGACAAGGCAATAACAAAGTGATTTTACGTCATATAAACAAACCTCTGGCGAGGCCCGACGTGAGTGAGATCCACCACAATGCTGTAAACATTGATGGCTATGACATGCTGTTAACCCGTGTGCCTTTCATGCTACATGGATGTGTGATTCGGGGCATCCGAAAGCCCTAATCACAGGCCGTTTAAGCTGACAGGACGGCGCAATCAATACGAGCCTCGCCAGCTGCCCTTCAGCCTCACCGTGCCCTGGGCTTCAGAGGTACAGCCTGGCTTGGCACACTAATGGAACCTGATGTATGGGATGTCAGCCCACAGCTCAATTTGGCTGACGCAATCCCTACGGAACGCCCCGTGAGGAGGGCTCACGGCCACATGCCACGACGTGACTCGTCAGGGGCATGCCTCCCCCAGTCCGCGCGCCCACATTGACTCTTGGCCTTGTCCTGTGACTTGTGCCAGTCTGGGGATTTATGCCCTTAAAGTCTACATATCCATGTACCCCCTGCACTGCTGTTCCAAAATGTCTGCTGGCTGGCATTTCATGGATTAAATTGTTCACCATTTAATTTTTTATGGCCACTGAGAAAACAACAAACCAGCAATAATCGCATCCAGGAAGCTGCTGTTTGCGATGCGTTCCCGTAAGCGACTGTGTGCTATAAAAAATACCGTATTAATTTTGCTGCTTTTATTATTAGTACCAGAGAGATGGGGTGGGGGAAACAGCGAGCATAGAGAAGCAGCCACATCCAATCCTCCTGTTTTCTATCTAAAGGACTACCAGACAGTTCAGGTGGGGAGCAAAAATGTCTGACAGGGAGCTGGGAGGGAGCAAAAACATGGACTGGTGGAGAGTCTTCAAGAACCAGATTGAGAAACTGATCTAAAGCACCCCAAAGTGTTGGCAGGTCCCCCATACTTAAAGGAGCTTTATTTAATGCTTTGCAAATTCTGATAGGGTTACTTGCCCAATTCTTATGTAAGGGGTGCTTTGGAATAACATTCAAGGAACGGAGAGCAGGAAGGCTTATCGTGTGCAAGGGTCACCAGCAAGAAGGTCACTTTTGCAAATTGGGTTCAGTAATCCCCAAGCATATTGCTGACCCTCTGGAGGCCCGCTTTATACGGCAGATTAAAGCGAGTCACGTGCCTGATGATTAGTTAGCGGCGAAACTTGCGTAAGCGATAAGGACGCCGTAGACAGAGGGTGTACTGGGAGTCCTTTAATAAGACCGCCCCTCCCCCTTTGGCAGGTTCAAAAATGATTCTGGAGAGGATGACGATGCCTGGATGTTTTACTGCATCACGGAATGACACCATGTTCTGGGATGGATTCTTTTAACCAACAGGAACAGAAGGTTTCAAAACAGGACACTAGCAAGGACTTACACTCATGTTTAGCAACATGTCCTTGTCTGAGACAGGGGGCCATTGGCTACCTGCTCAAAACCCAGTTATAAAAACTAAAATCAGGAATTATCAGGTCCTAGGTTTCCCAGAAGGTACAGCAATAAGGGAAATTTGCTTGTGACCAGAAAATTGCGATTTTATCATCGGGGAGTGGTGCTGGACTTGTGTTATTTGGTAAATATTGAGCTGTGTAATAAATTAAGTGTGATTTCTGCTCTGTAACATATGGAGTACAAAATCATTCTCTAAATGCATAAATTAGTTCAACTATTAAAGACCTTACGAACTGGGCTGAGTCATACGTTACAAATTGGTAAACATCTCGGCAAAACTAAGGAAAGCAGGAAAATTCAGACCAATGCTAAGTACTTCGTCATTAGTGATGGGAGCTTCTGTCTGGCTAACTTCAGCTCATGGGCGAGGCATTACAGAGGGGACAGGCCCCACATGTAACGGCGAAGATTCACTTCCCACTGTGCATCTGATCAGCTGCTTATCCTTCAAGTCCTACTTGTAATGACCCCATAACAGGGCTACGCGATACAGCCCAAACACCTTATCGCGATACTTTTAGACAGAATAGAGATACGAGATATATATCTCGGTACTTTCAAGGAGACTGATTTCTTGGACAGTATTTTCCAAACTGGGAAGCATCTCAACATTTTAGCAAAACAAAAGGAAGCAGGATAGCTGAGCCTATAGCACCGATCGGTGCTAATTACTTAGCCATTAGCGAGGGCATGCAATGAGACGTCAAGCCAAGGTGTTTTGTGAAAAGCCAGAACCTCATTCCAGGCAAAGCCAACAAAGCTAAACAGTCACGTTAATTAGACACTTTGTTCTCTAAATAAGGTCATCCAAATTTCATAAGCGGCTTTGGTGAACTTCCATATTGCATATGGCAGGCTTTGTGTGTGGTTCCACTCCTGTGTAATGACACTCATGAAAGATTTAGGCTCTATACAAGGATCGGTGGCTGCTTTGTGTTACCCTGTAGTGGTCATGGCATGCATGATCAGTGGTGTGTGCTGGAGAGTGCTGCCCCGCTGGACCAACCGGACCCGTCACCATTTCAGTCTTTATTCAGCACAACAGTTGGCATACTCGTCAAAACAGTGGACCTTTAATTCCAGGTCCAGGACCTAGTAGTAAATCGCCCGGATTTTTCTCACCATATAATAGTTTAGTAAAGTCTAATTAACGGGTGTCTATTTAACAAGGACACGGTATTTCTTATAAGATTCATTGTCATCCCTGCAATTTCAGCTTCACGAAATACCAAAAGTTTTACACAAGCCACTCAAGCAGGAATGCATTGTTAACATTTCATATAATTGTAGTAATATGGCAGAAAACTATTTCCTTGTTTCCAGTCAGCCACCCCGATGTACATTTGATTAGTCTGATTGAAAAACAAGGTCTATTATCACGATGTAAAGATGTTTTATTACCTGGTTTCTCTAAATAATGATAGACTGACTTTCCGAGGTACTCAAGGGAAATCCAATACACTGTCTCTCTTTCTCTATCAGTCTTTCTCTCACACACACTCAGTGTTTCACCCTGTCCACACTCAGGTAGCTTGTCAGCCATGTTAATCCAGCTGTGCTCCATCAGTGCTGTGATAGATCGTCTAAGCCGTACCTGGAAACATAGTTATCAGAAGCTGACAGCAGCACCAGAGGGTCCGGGGAGGAAAGTGTGGGCCTCTACCCAGTAAAGCTCTCAGATCTCATCACAGCTGTTGATTGACGACATCTGCAGAGGCTAGACCCAGCCTCTCAGTGTGTGTGTGTGTGAGTGTGTGTGTATGCGTGTTACAAAGTATAGTTGTGTCAACAGGAAGCCCAATTGAGCAACCATACACTTTATGTGGTTCAATGGCACATACACTCCAGAAAGCTGTTTCAGTCTGCCATAGGGTCCAGTTACCTCTTGTGTGTGTGTATGTTACATATTGTGTGTGTGTATATTCAGTGTCAGCAGGAAGTCCAACTGAGCGACCTTACACTGTTCAATGGCACCTACACACCTCAAAACTGTGTCAGTCTACCATAGGGCCCAGTTACCTTCTGTGTGTGTGTGTGTGTGTGTGCATGCGTGTCCATGCAGGCCAGCAAAGAAGATCAAATTCACTGCTTCACTGCTCCGGCCTATTAGCTGGAGTTGTGATGAGAATGAGCTGTCATGGAGTCAGCATGCTTTTCTGTAGGATTTCATTAACTGGGTGGCTAAATAAATCATTAAAACAAGCTTTTGCCCAGACTGGAAATGATGTCTTGTTGCTCAAATAAATACCCCGGCCGCCAGAATGTGCTTAGCGCTGAGTGCGAGACAGGAGGCGTGCCTGAGAGGACAGACGGCCAGTTTGGAAAGCCTCCCAATTCTCAAACAGCCGCACACTTCTGTTTCATTACATAAAAACTGAGATGAGACTTATGGCAGACGTGCGCACTGAATAAGGGTAAATGAACGCTTGTATGCTTGCATGGTAGCGTATCAGGTATGACATCATAATTGCGCTGACATCACAACAGCAGACCTCCAGCCAGACTAAACTGCATTATGGATCTCCTGTCGTCAGTGGTGATTCCATCAGCAGCCCACGACCTCAGGCCGCAGAAGGTCTCGGTCTCGAATTGTCAGACTTCCTGCTGTTTCCATCAACTGAGTTTCAAATACTACCACACGTTCTCCGGGCTGTCTCGCAAGTAACCATGGCATGTGACAGATGCGGGTCAGAGGTAGTGTCACACTACATGCACCTGCACCCGCGAGTACACCTAGGGTAGGATCTGCTCCTGAGTTCCAGGTCACAGAGTGATGATGGGGCTCTAGTTGTAACTATGTCAGGCAATCGGGGACCCAGAGGCAGTCCATGTTTTTGCTGCCTCCCAACTCCCAGAGCAAAATTTTGGGAGGGAGCTAGGAAGGAGCAAAAATGTGGACTGTCTGTCAGGGTGAGGTGGGAGGGAGCAAAAACATCTGTGGTTTCCTGAGGACTGGGTTGGGAAACCCTGACATAGGGAATAAGCGGCTTCCCTAATCTCCATCCGCGTCTGCACCCCCATCTCGCCTCATAATGGAAACGGCATACTGGCGTGCAGAGCCGCCGCATCAGCCGCCACCAGCCGCAAAGAAATGACACTTCTTATATTAGGCTGCCAGAGCTTTCAGAACTGTTTCTGAACAAATTAAAATTTCCACACAGCCACGTCAAAGAAGGCCAACGTGTGCGTAGAAGGTCGCAGAGCAGCCCAGAGTGGCCCTGAGGAGCCGCGCACAGAGGAAGATGTGTTTGGGTGATTATCTTTAAAGCATGAACCTTCCACCATCTGAGGACTCTGAGCTAAAGAATCGGCACATCACAGAAGGCAGGGAACAGCGGCCTAACGGGCGAGAGAAACCACACACTCACACCCCTTGCTCCCTTGGGCCAGTCGCTTTATTATACCTCTCATTTTCACCACCATAAATAATTTAATATCAATCATTTGTTTTATGTTATAAACTTCGAAAGATTGCCTATCGCCTCGTGAGCTAAACGTTAATTAGATTTTACGTGGCCTTTTTCCCAGTGCAGGCAGAATCTACGCTTGGCTGGATTCAGACTGAAAGTAAATAAACCAGGCGGCCATTACGAATGTTGTTTACTCAGTCTTTTTTCTGTTTTCTTTCTTTTTTTTGACCTAGTGGTTCTGGTAGTAAGTGAAACCCCCGCTGGGATTTCCCCAGTGGAATTTGGGTGGCTGGGATTAGCGTGGCGGTCACAGCCCGGCCAGCTCCACACGTGGGGAATGATAGCAAGGGGGCAGAGTTACTGGTTCTGGCCCAGGTACTGCGGTATTACCTTTCTGGGCTATCTGGTTTCCTTTTATAGTCCAACGGCACACATTTCAGTTTATCTAGAAGCTCGAAATTGCTATCAGGGTGTCCTTTGATATGAAAACTGGACCTTAGCTAGCTTACCTTCTGTTTGCCATATGCTTCATTATCCATTTATTAGTAAATCTGCAAAGAGCATGCCGTCACTAAGACTACTTGCACTGCTAATCTAACAGATTATCGCTTTATATGGCTGGAGATTTATGCAAATGATCTTCTCTCTCAGCCATGCTTGTCCCAGGATTTGATCCAGCAGCTTAATGCTGAACGTCTGAGATTCCAAAGGCAGCCTCCCCAGTGCTGCGGCAACCTTACAGGAGCAGAAGCACTACTCAGCAGCCCCCTTTTCTCCTTGTCTAGCAAACCACACCAGGTCAATATCACGGCTGTTAGGCGAATTACAACATCTTGTAGACACTGTGTTTTATCGAATGGCACAGTAAGAGAACTAGTGATGAATGGGATGCGGGGGTGCTCAGGAGGAGCTCGGCGCACCTTGGCATGATGTCAAAGGGGCAGATGATCTAAAGGGAGGGTCAGCAGCGTTCTCTTGGAGCATTCTCCTGGAGCGTTCTCCTGATGCATGCCTGCCCTGTCTCCTCCACACGCCGCCCTTCCACCGTGGCACAGATTGCCGAAAGCATGCTAATCACTTCTTATTCAGAGTCACTCTTGCTGTGCAGAAACACAAATAAATAATGAATCTAATTAGCCACAGATTCAGATTTCTTTTTAAAGTGTGGTTTTGAAATTAAAAGGTCTACATATAATCAGCCAGATCTGGGAGAGGAACAAATTGATAAGCATGGAAAATTTTAATTATTCTCATGCATATCTAACGAAAAGAACACAAAGTTTAAAATCAAAACAGGATTTAGAGAGGAGTACCAGACCAGACAGGTTATAATAAGATACCCTTTCCACAAATAACCCAGAAAACAACTGTTCTGACTTTAATTTAAACTGTACAGATAAGTAACCATGAAGACAAAGGAAGCTCACAGTTTGGGTGATGGAGTCGCCGTGCGGCTCTCTTGCGGAGGGATGTAAGTACCGCAGGAAGTGAGTCCGCAGCTGTGAGGTCATTCTGATTCCCGACAGCTCACACTTACAATGAGGGAGACCAAGACGATGCTTCAGAAGAGAGCAGCTAGGGGAGCGGGGGGGGGTCGTGCTCCACCGGCCCACCCCCCCAGCCGGCCCCCACACCACGGGCACCCAAGGCCATTCCCGCCAGACAGCCTGAGGAAAAATACTACAGGCATGTAGCCGTTCGTGTGGGCGGCCTCGGCTGGGAACTTCCTTTGTACCATATTCCTGTTGTTGTTGCCGGGACAGTACAACCGCAGGCCACACCAAACACAGCGAGCGAACTGCAACACAGCGAGCGAACTGCAGACGAGGGCGGGGGGGGTGGGGGGTGTTCGCTCAGGCCCCTCGCGAGTACAAATCATTCAGCGCACATCAGACTGCTCTCGTTGAGTTCACCCAGAGGTTGCGATTGTCGCTCATCGGCATTGCAGTTCCTGGCAAACGCCGTAGATCCGCGATGCCGCGTCTCAGCACGGCAATGGGGATGTCTGATGGGCCCATCGCGGTGCGGCGGCTTCATTCCATTACACGGTGCTGTAGCCGCGCCTTCGGCCTCTCGCGCTCCTGCAGGCGTAAATGAGCGCCACAGTGTACAATAACCAGATTTCAGGTCTATGGGTATCATTTGTGGAGCTGTTTACATTATTGCATTTACAAATGATCTCCATGCAGCCACAAATCACCTCCATCATATTATATTGATTGGACATTATCTCCCTCTTCCTCATACTCGTCCTCAGCGGAAGGCGCGGAATCCCGCCCAGGAAAGCGACGGCATATTGATCAAACCGGCAAACAGAAGCAGACTGACAAAACCCATGATTGTATTCTATTATACTTGTCATTTAGCTGGATACTGTCACAGCTAATGACTAAATGAAAAAGCTAACAGCCTCATCTGCTCTTGACGTTGTGTTTTTTTTTTAGATATTCACATTTGAGGCGTGTCATTTGTTATCTGGGTAATGATAATAGTTGGAGATGCGGCAATAATGCATCAGTTTATTGTTCGGGCATGACTCCTGCATGCCTCATCCCACTGCAGGTAGGCAGTCACAAGGGACAGATAATAGGCATCACTCCAAGAAAATATTTGTAAAAATTACCCCTGGCAGCCATTAGTGAGAGCCCCGCTGGGTGTCATGTGACCATCTCCAGCCTGTAAGGCTGAGCACATCGTATTCCCCAATTTCCTGTAGGGCCCCTATAAATCAAGTGCATGCGTTGTCAAGTACACGTGTAATTCAATTTCCCATTTTGTCCAAGCAAGCCCTCCCTGGTGTAATCCCTACACGACCTGGCATGTGACAGGAGCAGCAGACCATGGAGGAAAGCTGATGGATGTGGTCTTTCTGCATGTGGGGGGGTGGTTGGGGGGGATCCTGGAAACCATGTAGAAGGGAAACAGGTCAGAGTCCTGTGGCCATGTTCTGCTGAGAGCCCAGCAGGAAACAAAGCACCTGAAACAATGAGCAGCGTGGCACTACTCAGTAGTCAGGAGGTGCCTCTGACCGCCCTATGTGGCCGCCCCAGTGCCCGCCCTCTGTGGCCGCCCTAGTGCCCGCCCTACGTGGCCGCCCCAGTGCCCGCCCTACGTGGCCGCCCCAGTGCCCGCCCTAGTGCCCGCCCTATGTAGCCACCCCAGTGCCCGCCCTATGTAGCCGCCCCAGTGCCTGCCCTAGTGCCTGCCCTATGTGGCCGCCCCAGTTCCCGCTCTATGTGGCCGCCCCAGTGCCCGCCCCAGTGCCCACCCTATGTGGCCACCCTATATGACCGCCCTATGTGGCCGCCCCAGTGCCCGCTCTATGTGGCCGCCCCAGTGCCCGCCCTCTGTGGCCGCCCCAGTGCCCGCCCTATGTGGCCACCCTATGTGGCCGACCCTAGTGCCCACTCTATGTGGCCGCCCTATTGCCCGCCCTATGTGGCCAACCCTAGTGCCCGCCCTATGTGGCCGCCCCAGTGCCCGCTCCTCCCACATGCAGAAAGACCACATCCATCAGACAGCATTCTCCTCCTGCAGACCGTGAGAAACAGGCAGGTTGTGTTTATCATCGGGCAGACCCAGTGCACTATGGAAGGAGACACATGCATCCATGTGAACTTTGACCCTAAGGTGCAAAGTTCAACCCGCCTATTCGCCTGCTTAAAAGCTGGACGTGTTTTTAGCTAATGAAGTTGGGGAGGAGAAGGGAATGGAGGTGGCCATTACAAGAGGCACAGTCAGATGATTTGGGTTTCATGTTGATTAGGTCCACCTTAACCTTGCTCCCCGTAAAAGGTCTAGTCATATGGTGAGCTTCATTCATCTGCTACCCTGCAATCATTAGCCATTGTTTACGTCCTCTTCCAAGCTTTTCCGTCCAGGACATCAGCTCGCTAACATGTTTGTTTGTGTGGTCAGTCGCCGTCACGTTGCAAGTTTCTGTTGCGGCTCGCAGGGATTCTCTCGTTAAGGTGACACGCTTAAGCATGGCACGCTCGTTAGCGTTGACTTCCTGAGGCATTCCCAGGCTTTCCCTGCATTTTCGGATCACATCTGATGGTAGCTGCGCTTGATCCAGCAAGCCTGCTTTTTTCTGTCTTCCTATGTGCTGGGTGCTCGTGTTTCACTCTGAAAGCCTGTCTGTGCCGTGTCCTGGGATCATTAAGAGCGGATTCATCCCGGGAGGCTTTGCCCTTTAGTGCACTCCCCACCTTGACCTCTCTGCAACAGAGGTTGCCCTCAACAAAGAGCCGGCGTAGAAGGCAGGGAGTGGAAGGTCAGCAGGGAGGGGACACTAAAACGAGGTGTGGAATACAGGGACATACTGGGAACCAGCACCAACACTGATGCTTTAGCCATTAGCCTGCAAAGCTAATATGATCTATAATATAATCTCTGTGAATAGCACCACACCATCACTGGCTCCGACGAATATCTACGGATGTCTTACTAGCCTCTATTATTTCCCAAATAAGTTTACTATTGTGAAAACATGAACCTTGATTCTCAGAACGCACTGCAAGCCGAGAAGCCATGCCTAAGGCTCTCCTCACAGGCGACAAAGCTGAGATTCCACAGGGGTGGGAGGGCAGTCCGTTTCTCTCCCTCTTTTGTGGTTGCAAACTGTTGTGGCAAGCTGTACAATTATAGAAACATCGCAGTTGTAATGCAGCTCTTTATCAGCCGTTTGGCAGCTCCTCATGTCCAGAAGAGTAAGGGCTAATGCAGACGGTACCGGCAGATTCCCGGCCGGAGTCAGAGCTCCACACGGCCCAGGTTTCCCATTTGGGTTTCTGCTGCATTTACGGCAGGACGCAGATGACCCCGCTCTCCTATTACCCCACAGTGACACTGCGGGGGGCGGGGCTGGGATTTAATTAAACCTCTCTGGTAAATAAGGAGAACAGAGCAGTTTCTTGGGCTGACAGGAACTAGTGTGGCGGTGTGACGTCCCATTAATGGTGTTTCTTTCTCCTCAGCACTCTTATCTACACAGAAAAGGCAGTTTCCTTGGGGCCGGGGGGGTCGGTAATGTCAGGAATATGTCATTGTGCAGCGATGTGTTTCGGATGGAAGTGCCGTCTTGTGAACTCCAGCAGATGCATCTGTCTGCTTTTTGCTAATCACTCAGCACCTGAGATTAAAAGAGGCAGAAAAGGGCTCCCGGTGTGACTTGACGGCCTTCGCCACTGACAACAGTCTCCGACAGATTATCGTAGCGTTGTCTTGGGAAGCAGCCAGGTTACGCGTGGAAGCTGCAAGGCGTCTGATGGAGGCAGAGTGTCCCTCTGATGGCTTTGGCTGATGGGTTCACTGGCCTTGCACAGAAATGCCTGATTGCTGGTGCTGGGCAGGTGCTGGTGCTGGTGCTGGTGCTGGGCAGGTGCTGGTGCTGGTGCTGGTGCTGGTACTGGTGCTGGTGCTGGGCAGGTGCTGGTGCTGGGCAGGTGCTGGTGCTGGTGCTGGTACTGGTGCTGGTGCTGGTGCTGGGCAGGTGCTGGTGCTGGTGCTGGGCAGGTGCTGGTGCTGGTGCTGGTGCTGGTACTGGTGCTGGTGCTGGTACTGGTGCTGGTGCTGGTGCTGGTGCTGGTGCTGGGCAGGTGCTGGTGCTGGAGCGGGAGCTGGTGATGGTGCTGGGAGGGTTCTCACTCTCTTCCTTCAGTTCAT
>JAODKN010000021.1:14650684-14667442 GCA_026774425.1 Petrocephalus zakoni
GTGTGTGCGGGGTCTGTCCGCGGTGTGTGTGCGGGGTGTGCATGCCGTGCCCCGTTCGCAGCAAAGTGTGCAGAGTGTTACCCTCCTGCTAAGCTGCAGGGATCGCCGTGCCAGAGCTCACTTTGTGTTTTGGTAAATGGTTTCGTGAACTTAATGGCTGGGGGATGGTGAGGGGAAGGGGTAAGGAGTGGGGGGGCGTTCGATCGGTCCCGGGCTTTGAGGATTAGAAAGCCTTAAACCCAGCCTGAGACCTAGCGGACTGACGAGTTTGCGGCAGAAAGGTGGTGTTTTGGGGGGAGATAAGAACGGAATTGGTGTGATGGGTCCGTAACTTGGACTGGGAAAGAAGCGAAGGCGCGCAGGGGAAGCCAGGAGGAGAAACTGGGATGTCGGCAGCTCCTGCCACGGATTATTAAAATAAATTGAGTATACGTCCGAGAAGACCCGATATATCTCATGATTGTTGGGAAATCTCCAGGTAGGCTGCTAGTGCGTCTGTCCCCCCGTTTGGATCCGAGGAAAACCGATACGAAGTTCATTAGAACCATATAGGGTATATGTCTTGATTTATGCTGCTCTTCCCCGTATTAGTGGTCAAATTTGTCCTTTTAAACAGGGATCCTTCTGTGACTGGTGATAAAATTGATTATTTTAACTCGAAACGCAGTGATAAGTAGCCTACTTTGCTGGCGGTGTGTATAATAAGTAGTTAATATGCCTTCGCAGTTTGAAGATTGTGTAAGCAGACCGCCGTGAGTTATTGCATTCTGGACATGGTACAGTTTTCTGTTTTTCAATACGTTTCGGATCATTTACATTTGGACGCTTTCCGAAAGCGGTGGGATGCGTTTGAGTGTGGAGCTCAGGGTGCAAATCAATTTTGGCACGGTTATAAACACACGCTACCCATGCACAGGCAGGCGGCTGTGTGTGTGTGTGTGTGTTCCTGCAGATGCCCGCTATTGGCACGGAAATGCTCCCCATCGCCGTTTAAAGAGCGTCTTCGCGCGTCCTGCGCTGTTACTGGCGACAAAGTGGCCGCCTGTTACGGGACTCGCTGGTAAAGTTTGCGCTCCCGGCGCGGCGGCTCCTCTGAAATCCCTGCAGGTGATTTCATTGTGACCGGGTGTGTTGGGGAGCGGACCCCCTCGCAGGGCCGCCCGATCCAGCGCTGCCAGCCCCCCGTCACTGTGCACACAAGGCAGCCATATTCCGAGTCGCTGCCAAATCTTTAGAAGTATAACATTTGTTTTGGCCACGTAGCGAAGAAGTTATTATACCTTTTCTGTGCATCGTGGAAGCGCGGTCGACTTCAGATTGAAACACGGCTTGCCGGTGATTACTATTTAAAAGCCGAATATTAGCGATGGTTATGATGGACTTTAGTATGTTTGTGTAATTTTACAGCTGGTTGCTCTTTAAATTCAGAGGGCCAGTGCAGCACATGGCTAGTAGCGGGTCCGGGGAAGTGTGGGGTATGCTTGCCGAGTGAAACACGTCTCCTCTGAATAAGGCTGTTTCAACACAGTGGGCATTTTAACCAACCTCAGATTAAGTGTGCTCACTACATAATATAGTGACGTTCATTTGTTTAATGACTCTTTTTGCCACGTTTATTGTTAGATGGCCCTGATTATCATATCAAAGGCCACCCAAATGAACTTCTCTTGTTCGTACCCCAAACACTATGTGAAAAAACATCAATCATCCGGTCTCTGGCCACAACAGGCTACTGGGCCCCCCGGCCATGGTAGCAGACATGCAAGATGGGGCGCCTCTCTTATTCTGGGGCCTTGTGGTACTTGGACAGCTCTGGTACAGCCGCATCCCCTTATAAATGCACATTTGGTGCGGCTGCATTACAGTGGGCACTTGAACTTTAGACCTTTAAAATGGTCAGATGTTTTGCGAAACCACTTAAATATTTTGCTCACTCAGTAAATAACATGTTTGGTTTTTGAGGCGGGACTCTTCAGTGTTCATTTTGAACCACTGTTCTGTGAGTTTGGCCGACCGCATCGGCACTGTAAAGGCGGGAAGGTGCAACTCCAACTCTGATCTTGCTGGTCCATGGGGCAGGACGAGGTCTCCTGGCTACTGTGGTGAGCTTACCACTTTGGACAGCGTGCCCGGTCCCCCACCCTGTTTTCTAAGCCCCTACTTATCTCCTCGTCCACAGTTGAATGGAGTGGCCACATTAGCTCACCTCCACACATTCTTCTTCACCTGCAGGGTGCCCCTCCCTGGTCTCACATGGCCACTTTGCCATTGTGTTCCTGATCCCAGCAAACAGCTTGGAGGCCAGGCTCAGGTCAGACTCATGTAAACTTTTTGACACGCGAGGCCTTGTTAGGGCTGCGTCAAAGCCGTCCCGGAGCAGGCGGGAGTGGCACGTCTGTGGGCGGCCGCTGAGATGTGCGGTGGCCACACCCCTCGGCAGGCGGAGGCAGGGCCCCGAGGGCAGCGCGTCGCGTGACTGGGGCCGCCTCCGTCTCTGGGCTCGCAGAAGCCGCAGCACCTGAGGGCGAGAGGCGGGGCCCCTTCCCCACTTCAGAAAGACGAGCTTTCGCTGGCCTGAATAGTCATTGTGTGCATGAAATCTTCACCTTTCACTCCTGCTTTTATTGGGTTATTCAAAACCCAGTGTTTGCTCCTTCCGCTTCAGCGTTTTGTGACTAACGCTTAAAGTGCGCTCCTTGGACAAATGGTCCATTTTGATTCCCAGGGGCCTTTGAAATAATAATAGTGCTCCTTAGATCCTTCTGTCAAACAAAATGTGTTAAGAACCCAAAGAAGAGTCCAGCCCAGGCAGATTGAAAGCTCCTAATGACTGAATAACTGCTGTTATTTATCCAGTGGGTTCCAGCGTGACATGTGTGGCAGCCAGGGCTATGTGAACTTCCAGGGTCTGGCTCTTACTGGCTCAGTGTCTCATGGTGTCATGCTCGTCTTAACAGTGGTTAAATGTTTAAACTGAGGCTTAATTAGGGTGTGCAGGCGGCCACCAAAGCCGAGTATCTTTGTACCCTCCCTCTCAGTGACCCCCCCACACACACACTCACCCCGTGAATAACTGGTTAGTTTTTACACTGGTCACTTATTAAGCTTGCTGGTTTATGTGCTCCCCCACTGACACAGTTCAAGCTTCTTGCTGAAATCAATGGGTCCCTTAAAGGGTTTGAGAGAAGGTTCCTCCTGGGGATGTCACCGAGCAAGAGAGGCTAACGCCTGCCCACACAGATCTTTATTGATGTATGGGGGGGGGGGCATTATCCCCTCGCCCATTCAGCTTGTTGCTGTGTCACCACAAAGCAGAACCAAGCACAACCGCAGCTGGCCAGCTTTAGGCATGGGGGGCTGTGGGCGAGCCCTGTGAGCAGTAGCAGGAATTTGAATTAGCACGTCGTTTACACCTGAGACCCCAGGTGAAGCACCTCTCTACGGCAATAAAGAGCTGAGAAAGAATTAGAAATGGACACACCCTGACGGCCCCTGGGACTGGAGCTGCCCGGTACTGGGGGCAGGGGGTCGGCAGAAGGGGGGGGTCCAGATCAGAGCTGGGGCCGTTTCGCACGTCTTTAAAAGTGCTTTATTGCCATGGAGGGGGATGACGGTTACAAACGAATGCAATGGAACCTGAGGATCTTCGTTTAAATAAAGGACACCATTCGTTTGGCCCTTGGCGCATACTGAGCAGGCAGGGGGCCCCCATTGTAAAAAGGCAGGAGCCGTGAGCCACACTCAGCCCCGCCCATAAGCTTCCCTCACCTCACAGGGGCTCGTCAGATGTGTCAACAGGCAGCCGCCAGCGTAGGGAGCCGGAAAGCTCAGCATAAAATTAGCATGTGTCATCATGGCAAGCAGGAATGCTAATGGCAGCCGTCGGCCATGGGGGGGGTCATCACGTCGGCCATGGGGGGGGTCATCACGTCGGTCAGTCGAGGCGCTTCCACGGTGGAAAGCTGGAAACAATTTTTTTTTTTAAACATCCTAACATCCTATTTTTCCCTCCCAGGTAACGTCTGCTCTGTTTGTGGAATAGAACGTCGGCTTCCCACGCCACCATGGGCCCCAGCGTCAGGCTGCTTGCTGTGCTGCTGCTGACGACCCCGTGGGCCGGGGCGGCCGGTTTCCCCGAGGACAGCGCGCCCATCGACACTGTGGATTACCACTGTAAGTGCTGCCCGCCGGCACCGCCGCGGGGGCTCCCTCCGGCACCCAGTGCCGTTTGCACGGCACACTACGGGTTTGTTTCGGGGGGGTGGCAAAAGGCCGCATTGTGTAACAGCTTCATTTACATGAGTTTGGAGGAACGTGGGTGTAAGTTTGAGTATCGGGCACGCCGGGCACGCAGAACCCTCTCCTCTGATGTACCGTGAGAAAACCCTGCCAGCGCGGTTAGCGAGAGGATTCTGGCTCCCAGCGTGCCGCAGGTTTGCTATTCATGACTGCATTTGGGGAGCGATTTCTCAAAGCATGTGGACCAGTCAGTCGATAGCTGATATCAACAGTGAAGCTCTGTCATCCCAGATAACATGGTGGCTCGTTTTCCCCCCCAGACTCGAAGCAGTACCCCGTGTTCAGGGGTCGCCCCTCGGGCAACGACTCTCAGCACAGGCTGGACTTTCAGCTGATGACAAAGATCCAGGACACGCTGTTCATCGCCGGCAGGTAAGAGGGCCGTCGCGCCAAATCCCACCAGCTCGAGCGTGATCTCACGCCCCGGCAGGATCGATCCGACGGGCTGACTTCAGAGCATCGCTTTAAATTTGCCGCACTAAAAACAGCCTTGCCGTTGCTCTACAGGGACCAGGTCTACCTGGTGAGTTTGCGGGAGAGCTACAGGAACGAGATCATCCCATACCGGGTGAGTGCGAGCTTTGTTGTGTCGCATTTCTGTGCTGGAGATGGGGAATGCTGTTTATTTTTTAAAAATGGCTGGGAATAGCTGTGGAACCTAGATGGGTGAAGAAACAATCATCACGCGATCCATGCTCGGAGCCAACGTCCTCCCCATCTGCCTCTTCATCACAGTCATCCTCTTGTGAATCTCACCACCTTCACATTTTCCTCCTGCTCTCAATGTGTCCTAAATCCATCCTCTGCGCCTCCTTTAATCACAGACAAACGGCCATTTTCACTCCCGTCTCCTTCACGCTGACCTTTTGCCTTTTCGGTTTTCCTTCATTGGGCCATCTGCAGGTGTACTGTCTGGTTTCTCACCGTCCTTCGGGACAGGGGCGGAGGGTCCAATGTCCCCCGTTTCACTTGACGGCGAGCGACAGCGAGTCTCGCACAACCTCGCCGTGTCCTCGTCCCTCGGCACATCCCGTCCTCCTCTCCCCTCTGCCGCCTCGCTGGCAGATCGTGTCCATCTTATTCACTCTCCCCCCTGAGCTTTGCCATTTAAATCCATCTGACCTTCTCCCCCCCCCCCAGTTTCAATCGTTTTGCATTTGAAATTTAAATTTCAGTTGTGCTCTGTATGTAGGCTGCGAAACGCATCTGCTGCCTAATTGTAAAATAATATTTATCGCATGGATGAAGAATTATGCCAGCAGACATCCATATGCTTCGAATAGCCGATAAGTGTGAAAATGAGCGTTTGTCAATTTACTAATGAACCGGCTTCTCGAATCACGTCAAAAGTACTGCAATTATTAGCGCCGTTCTTTTTCTGCTACTGCAGAAGCTAACCTGGAGGTCTGGACAAGGCGACCGGGAAAACTGCGCCATGAAGGGGAAACACAGGGTAAGCGCGGGAAGCCGTGGCCTCCCTGCAGCCTCACCACGGTGCTTGCAGCAGCGTGACGCTCTCCATTAACGCCTCCTTCCTCCACCCCGCCCTTCCCCTCCGACACAGGAGGAATGCCACAACTTCATCAAAGTGCTGGTTCCCCGGAACGACGACCTGGTGTTCATCTGCGGCACCAACGGCTTTAACCCCATGTGTCGCTACTACAGGGTAAGTCCCCAAAGTTGCCACAGGACCGTTCTGTTCTGGTTTTATGGACCGGCACACTGGATGCCTGATCCTACAGGCCCTACAGGCCCTACAGGCCCTGGCTCATCTGCATGTCGCTATGTCCCAGCTGGACAACCTGGAGTTTGACGGCGAGGAAATCAGTGGATTGGCGAGGTGCCCCTTCGACTCCAAGCAGACCAATGTGGCCCTCTTTGCAGGTGAGCTCTCCACCGACCGCCTCTGTGAGCACCCGCCTACGGGGAGCTGCTGGTTTGGGATCCATGGTGATCCAATGCTCAGAAATGAGCCACCATAAAGTATTTCCATTGGCGAAATAAAAAAATAAGACGGAGGTTCTCATCCAGCCAGGGTTTAACTAGAATGTCATGTGCCGTTTCAGAGGGGAAACTGTACTCTGCTACAGTAGCCGACTTCCTGGCAAGCGATGCGGTGATCTATCGCAGCATGGGGGACGGATCTGCACTCAGGACCATCAAGTATGACTCCAAGTGGCTAAAAGGTAAAAAAAAAAAGTTGCTTATGGTTTACATGTTTTTCTTGTTATGGAGCAAAATATGGGAATGTCCCTCAGAGCACTGATGGATGAACCAGGGCGTCACTCCTGTCATATGTGAAGCAATATCGTTAGCTGAAAGGTCATTCCAATTGCAGCAAGTTACGATGACAAATGGCATTTGCTGTAATGGCCCGGCCGGCGCTTAAGCCACGCGTGGGCATGTGCGAGTCGGTTCTGCACAAAGCCAAAGACGCATTTCCATTGCGCTCATGGCTCGCTGCCTTCCTCTCTCCGCTGACACTCTGTAACAGCCACCGCGCCCGACTCTCTTTCAGAGCCCCACTTCTTGCACGCCGTGGAGTACGGAGAGCACGTTTACTTCTTCTTCAGGGAGATCGCGGCAGAGCACAGCAACCTCGGAAAGGTATGATCCTGAATAATGGATGGGCTCCTGTTAGACTCATTTTATTGGAACCATAAACCAAAAACGCCCATCTGTCCATATGTCCAGTAGCCCGTTTCCATGGCACGTACCCTCCACACCGGCCTTCCAGCTGTGCATCATGGGAATTTCACACTGGATTGAACCACTTCCTCTTCACTGATAAATATTTCAGCGGCACTAATGCTATCTGTGCTGTGATGTGGGTTTGCCCTGATGAATTATTAAGGGAGTTCCACGCATTTAACTTAAGCACAAAACTAAAGACCCTAAATTGTCTCCTCCTGTTTATTTTTGCCTGTCCCCCCACTGGAAAGCTGGGGCTGTAGCTTGCAAGTCACCTACTGGTTCACTTCAGACCAGGCAAGCAGGGAGTTCTCTGGCTGCTCCCTGCGTGCAATGCATAATTCAGAGGCATTAGGTGAGCGCACCCCTCATAACTCTGAAGCCTGGCTGTTTCATATGCATCTGCAGGCCGTGTATTCCCGAGTGGCACGCATCTGCAAGAACGACCTGGGTGGCTCGCAGCGGGTGCTGGAGAAGCACTGGACCTCATTTGTCAAGGCACGCCTCAACTGCTCCGTCCCGGGGGAGTCTTTCTTCTACTTCGACGTCATGCAGTCTGTGACGGACATCATTGACATCAATGGGACGCCGTCCGTCGTGGGGGTGTTCACCACACAGCTGAACAGGTACGGGTGGGAGGATCTCCTAGCTGAATGTACATGCAAAGCTTCTCCTGCTCCAAACACCACCCACAGTGTTTGTGTGTAATGGTTTTGTCCAACCCCCCTGGCCCAGCATCCCTGGCTCAGCAGTTTGTGCATTTTCAATGGAGGACATCGAGAAGGCCTTCAGGGGCAGATTCAAAGAGCAGAAAACCCCGGACTCTGTCTGGACAGCCGTCGCGGAGGAAAAGCTGCCAAGACCCAGGTCAGAAGTAGCTCTGCGATACCGTATCGCTCGTCGGCACTTTGAGGCCGGGTAACACTGCCCAGGATAGTGCAGACGTGCCGCATGTTTAACCTTGCCTTTGGGGTGTGGTGTGCATGCACAGGTGTATGGTTACAGGTATGTGGGGCGCTACAGCCAACCCCTGTCATCAGTCCTAATAAGCAGCCGTTCCCGGCTGCTTTGAAAGCCGACTCCTTCTGGATCTGGGGAATAATGCACCCTTGTTCCCTCCAGGCCCGGTTGCTGTGCGGGGCAAGGCCTGGCCGAGGCCTACAAAACCTCCATTGACTTCCCAGATGAGACGCTGCTTTTCATCAAATCCCACCCACTGATGGACTCCGCCGTCCCATCCCTCGGCGAGGAGCCCTGGTTCACAAAGACTCGTGTCAGGTCAGAGCGGGGTGGGCACATCTCCCGCAGACGCTGGTTGGAGGAGGGGATGGAACCTGTTGGGTGACTGGGGCTTAGCTTAATGGAGCATCCACTCGTGATCGCAGGTACAGGCTGAGCGCAATAGCTGTGGACACGGCTGCTGGCCCGTACCAGAACTACACTGTCGTCTTCATTGGCTCTGAAGCTGGCGTGGTCCTCAAGGTCCTGGCCAAAACGTCCCAGAACTCACTGAACGAGAGTGTGGTGCTGGAGGAGATGGACGTCTTCAATCCAGCAAAGTAAGAAGTCACCCAAATTCATACGCAAAGGGTTCAACCGCTATCCTTTTACCAGTTATCGCCAATCACTTCTGTGGAAGCATAACATTCATTCATTTTTCTTAATTAGAACGGTACAGGGGGCATCACAAGCTTAACGATGCTTTATGACAGATTAGGAAGCCACCTAAAAACATTAAAGGAGATTGAGGCTGATCCTGCTCTTCTTCCATCACCTGGCAGGTGTGTCTCCAGCAAGGACGACGACCGCCGGGTCCTGTCACTGCACCTGGACAGGGCGAATCACGGCCTCTATGTGGCCTTCTCCAGTTGCGTGATCCGGCTCCCCCTCAGCCGCTGTGAACGCCATAGAAGCTGCCACAAGTGAGTCTGCCCTTCTACACAACTCATCGCTGCGATATCGCTAAAGAAGGGATGCTGGAATGATGCCTCTATCCAATGCAGCATCAACTGACCACAGTTCAGCTATTCCCTGAATACTTTGTCAGTTAGCTTGCTAAAGGCCAGAGGACAGTAATGTAACCACTAGGTGCAGCTAATATAGCTACATCAGCTATTTTCTGGTAGAAGCCAGGGGGAAATTCTTCAGCCCTGCCTACACTGCACTGTAACCACTATGAGTCAGGAATTTTTGTAGATGAACGGAGACATCTGATGACCATGACGATGACTTATGGGAATTTCAGGGCTTGCATCACTTCCCGGGACCCTTACTGTGGATGGATGCCCCAGGGCTCCTGTGAGAGGATCCAGCCAGGCCAGCTGTGAGTTACTGATCCATCCCATAACAGAGCAGACACCAGCACCACATCCTACAGATCTAATGCTACAGTCTATAAATCCTCCCCCCGCTTAGGTCTGGATACGAGCAAGACGTGGACTACGGCAGTGAAGCAGGGCTGGCAGATTGCCACGGTATGAGCCTTGAGCTGAATCACGTTCATTGCCACCGTTTCTGGGCCAGTAATGATCTCCACCACGTTCTCCTGCACACACACCTTCAACGTCAACTAACACCACCCCATAGCACCCACCTGAACATTCCTCTGGAATACAGCCACAGCCAGTGACTTGGCCCTCACAGAACATCATGTAAAGTCTTTTCCCCCCAGTGCAGAGTTAATGCTTCAGTCGGGACTTTGGTCTGACGGTTTCTTTATTTGGGTTTTTTTCCTACTGATTTTTCTTGTTCCTTTAATTCCTTTAGAATTTTTGCCTACAACATCTACGCCAGATTACAAATCATTTGGCGACCCAACATCTGGTTAGTTTTTTCCTCCCCCCCACCTTCAGTTTTTTCTTCTTTCCTTGATTTCAGCACATCTCAAACCCGGTCACCCCCCCCACCTGCCAGCTGCTTGCCAGCCACTGGTCTCATTTGCTTGCCTTTGTCCGGGCTCCTGAACATTAGCCACCACCTAGCCATGCTTAAGATCTCCTGCTGGCTGACCATCCATTTCTCCACCAGCATGTCCTGCATGATTACTGAACGTTTCCCCCACTCGCTCTCCATACAGCTTATACCTCATAAGTCTACAAAAAAAGTTTCTTCTAATGCATTTTTCGTAGTAGCAATAAACCTTTCTGAAATCTGGATAGAGCAATGGAAAACCCCCAATTAACTGCTTCGTATGCCATGAAAAACCAAAATGACTAACCAAACCAAGTGATTGGCCACCTACTAACCAGCCCCTTTCCGTATGCCTGGCCCATGATGTTCGTGTGTGCCATTTTTGTTAACGGTTTGTTTGTTACCACAGACATGGAGTTGCCATCACCTTCAGTCACCACCCAGCCATCTGGCCTCATGTCATCACCTCAAATCACTGCCACTCAGAAACCTGAACTGTTTGGTTCAAGGAAGTCTGTGCTCCGAGATGACCCAGCCACCTCACATTCTTACGAGTCCTTACCGGTTGTCCCAGAGGGTAAGGCCTTTGTAAGGAAGTGCCCCCGAGGCTGAACGCAAGGCCGGCTGCTAACGGCCGGTGTCTGACAGCAAGTTGTAATCCGAGACCAGGCGCCACTGGGCTCTTCCGAAGAAGAACGCCCAAGCGCTAACTTGCACGCTAGTCATAAAATATCTGCCTGGAAATCACCCGAAAGATGTTATTCTATCAAAAAACATCTTCCATTAGCGCAGACTTAATTACAATTATAGCCTTCCAGGAATTCTAGCTACATGATATGGCAGTGATTTCATTTTCATATATTTTTTTTACCCATATGTTCTGTGATGTTTGTGTTAAGCATTTTTTAATTAAGATGTCAGTGTTTTCATTTATGTGGTATAATTTAATCACTGAGACTTCCTTTCTGTCCGTTTTCACTGCCGGTGGAAACCTGCCATCGTAGTATTCTGGATCTTTCAAAACACTTCACCTAACATCTTACCTTTAGTTTAGAAGGCTAGAAGACTAACTCCTTTTAACGTCTGTGGTCATTAACAAACCTTCAACGCTAACCCTTTCTTATAAAGGCTACACACTAACCTCATTCGGTTTCTCTTCTGCATTTTTAACTGCATGTCACCTCTCAACTGAATTTTTCAAATAAACCTTCAGTGAAATAGCTGTGCAACATACTTTTAGAATGTTTCTCAGAAACAAAAGTACGGTGCTTTAGTTTCTAATGTCTGAGTACTTTAAATAAGCCACAACTATTTTAACTGTGGGCTTCTAATGATGTCCGTCTTGCACTAACACCAGCGTTCACATTACTACCCGACTTATGGTACATGCCTGGAATGCCGTCATCTGATATCCCATCCATTTGCTGTCATTTGTACCCAGAAATCCAACAGTCTTGTAGAACCAAGCAAGTTGCCCTGCTATCTCGATGATAAAATTGATCTTCTGTGTTCCAGGTGTGTGGGAGGTTCAGTCCGGAGAGTCCAATCACATGGTGCACATGAATGTGCTGATCACCTGTGTTCTTGCTGCCTTTTTGCTGGGAGCACTGATCGCAGGAATGGTAGTATATTGCTACCGGGATGCCTTCCTGCAGAAGCCCAGGAAGATTCACAAAGACGCGGAGTCGGCCCAGTCCTGCACAGACTCCGGGGAGAGCTTTGCAAAGCTAAATGGCTTGTTTGATAGTCCAGTGAAGGAATACCAGGCAAGCGTAGAGTCTCCAAAACTCTACACAAATTTGCTGAGGAATGGGAAGGAGCTTGCCTCCAATGGTGACACGAAGACCACCATCTTGAGCGGACAGTGTCATCCACCAGAGCTGGCTGCCCTTCCCACACCAGAATCAACACCCATCCTTCCACAGAGGAACCTGCAGCCAATCAGGAACCAGTGGGAAAAGGCTCATGGCAAATCCTGCTCTTCCCGCAGGGCGTCGCATCCAAAGGGCCCCCATTATTTCTCCTCAAGTCCGCCTTCCCAGTCGGTGCCACCACATGGCCCAATTCCCAGTGCTGTGGTTCTGCCCAATGCCACACATGAATATCGGGCTTCCTTCACCAATGCCGACACACCCCGGTCTGAAATCAAAGTCCACAGTGGAGATCCACACACAAGCGGCAAGCATTGCAAGAGAGACCTGCGGCATTCGGTGGATGCCAGGAACACCCTGAACGACCTCCTGAAACATCTGAACGAGAGCGGTAGCGGCCTCGGCCCTCAAGCCATCCTTGTCGAAGGGCCGAAATCCCGCCCCCACATGATGCTGGACCCCATGAGCGTGAATGAGACCCCACCAAAAGTCCCCAGCAGAGAAGCTTCACTATACTCGCCTTCCTCGTCCCTGCCGAGGAACAGTCCAACGAAACGCATGGATGTGCCCACAACTCCAACAACACCCACAGGTCAAATGAACACTTTAGAGAGACAGAGGGGCTTGCACAGGACCCCCTCACAGAGGCACTCAATGTCAGCACCACCAAAAAGCATTAACTCTCCCACTGGGGTTGGCTTATCACGCCAACCCAGTATGAACCGCGGCAGCTACATGCCTCCTACTCCTCCTTCAAGACTTGACTCCCATGGAGCTCCTCTGGGGGGACACAACCAGCCATCTGTGTCCCGGCAGAGCAGCTACAGTGGGCATGACTCCCTACCTCGAATGGGAGTCAAGAGGACACCCTCTTTCAAACCAGATGTTCCCCCAAAACCCAATGGGTTCCCCCCACAGACGGCACAGATCCGAATAGTCAACAAGTACAACTACTAACAAGAGTGTTTGGTGGGGTTTTGGTCTGGGGAGCAAACCGTGAGGCCTAATGAAGACCTCATTCTGGCCAGGAGGCCTGGCTGATGCACCCAGAAGGAATTCAGTGCAAGGGAATATCGGAAATCGCTTAGGGAAGATTCCTTGGGATGTATGTTGGTGATGGTGGACAGAGCCAATTATACCAGGGAAACTGCTTTGGGCTGATCTGACTACCATTCCAGCTCCAGTAATGGGGGAAAAAAAACTTGAAGAACGGGTCCTGTCATTTTCTACCACTGTCTTCCCATTAAATGTGAACAAAATGTATTTTCTGGGTGTAGAGACTTGGAGGAGCCCGAGGACAAACCCATCCTGGATTTCAAAACAAAATGCACCTATGGTGGGTGGCAGAACGTGCATTGGGGGAATAGGAGAACCCGCGGGCCAGCTATATCGAACAACCAGGGGTGCAGTACACAGTGTCTCATGCTTAAAGCCAGAACAATGCAGCACAGCTATTCAAGCACTGCTTTCCAATAAATATGGGTATCAGATTCTCAGTGAATGTCCAGGGTTCTATGGGGATGAGTTTCAGCTCACTGGAAGATCGTTAATCATGCTCGCTGCTATGGATTTAATCCCAAATACAGTCCGTGTCTCCTGGACTCCAAAGTACCTCTGCCACTGAGGTCTGGCAGCAGAATGCCCTCCATCATGATTCAGCTGTGAGTATGGCATGTTTTGTGTAGAGCACCAAGGTAATGTAGGGGCTGGTCAGGCGTCACAGCAGGCCTGGGGCTCAAGGGGACAGTCACGCTATGCGAGGTCCACACGGAGCTGAACTGAGATTTCCGGTGAATTCTACAACCCCAACCCCCAACGCTGAGAACATCTGTGAGCAGCTCAGTATGCCAAAATGAAAAAAAAGGCTTTCACCATTTTATTGTTTGAGAACTCTTTTTTTTCATAGATACTGCAAAAGGTGGTTTGAGTTTCAAGAAACCGTTTGAGAACTGAACCCTTTGAACGGTGATTGTGCAATGTCCTAAGAGTACTAGCCGTGCCCCGAGAAGTCATGCCGGTAATGACAGAGCTGTATATACAGAACCTACCCCCCCCGCTTCCCTGAATCTGTGCATTGTGTGCCTTATACAACACGTGTCGGTCAGTCGTTAAAACGTCAGCTCCTCAAAGGCTTCCTATGTCTTGGGTTCGTTTTTGGAATTCGGAGGCTGAGCGCTCATAGCTGGAGCCGGCACGGACAACGGTGGCGGCTAGAAGGAGCAGTCTGGTCAGGCACAAAAGCCCCAAGGTAAAGCCCAGTCCCAAAAGACATCGCCACAGATTTCTGACACTTTCTTGGCAGAATGTAATTGGCATATTATGCAATGTGTGCCCTTAACAGCCAAATCACGGAAAGCAGATTTTGCTCCACCATCCCTGTATTCTGCTATTGATATGGGATTGTAATGGATCCCAGCAGAGAGACTGCAGTGTGTCAGGGGTTACTTGCAATACTTGCATTTGCTAGCCAAATACCGGACAGCAAACATAAGGAAGTGTCTAATGAGTGTACTTAACTTCCGGTGTGTGCCTACACGCATGTGTGTTTCCAGATGGCCCCTGGGAAATCCTCACACAAGACTGGCTACAATGGAGTTATTTTTTTAAATTGAGGCCATGTATTATATTTCCAGGATACAGACACCACTAATTTGCTTGCCTGTTTAAGCCCAAAGTTATTTTGTGGACAGGCATTGTGTGTATTTAAAGAATCGCCTGTTCAACAAGACTGGATGTTGCTACCTGCTAATAACGTTCTCTAGCACAACAGGAAAATATGTACCATTTTCAGAGCTCTGTATGAGTTCAGCTACCCTGTAGATTGCAGTATGAACCCAGGCTTATTGCAATTGGATCTCCAAGTCTTTACATTTCAGTCAATGCTTTATGTGAGAACAAACCAGACTGACTTAATCTTTAATACTGTGCACATTAGTGGCCGAAATAGTGTGTCCTAACGTGTAGATATTGTAAAACTTGTACTGTGAATGTGTAAATAGTTTTGTTTTTTATTTTTTAAAAACAGCATGTATAGTCCAAATAAACCATTACTGCCCAGAGAATCTGGTTGTTTCAAAGAGGGATGCTGTGGCTTGCTTTTGCTTGACAAAGACACCAAGCTGGACACAGGCAAAATGTGTGTGGGACACTGACGGTCCAGGCAGGAGCCAATCCGGAACCCCTCGTTTTGGCACGATTTAAGGGGGACTATACTTTTGGCCCAGTTTAAAAGATCTCTTGCATCCTCAAAGCATCGAGTCGGACGCAAATCCTTCCCATTAATCTGTAAATATATCGGTTTTTGCTTAGTTGGTAGCCCAGGCAATGCACTACACAGGTCCATGTTCCCCAGGAAGGCAGTGGGAGGGCACAGACCAGCACAGGCAATGCACTACACAGGTCCATGTTCCCCAGGAAGGCAGTGGGAGGGCACAGACCAGCACAGGCAGTGTTTGCAGCTCGGAGTCTGACCTTAACAGAACGACACCAAAGAAATGTGTTTGCAAAGACGGCCTCCGATGCACATCGTGCTGCCAGTTGTATTCATCCCCACAGACCTCAAACAGTAAATTGAGTTTTGTAAATCCAAATGTAACATGTTTAACAGTGTTTAGCAGAAACAGAGCTTGGCTGTGTATATGGGGAGGGGTGGAGTGACAAGCAAAGGTACAAATCGGTACCCCATTTTTGAGAGTCTGGGCGCGGTAAGAAAAGGGTGTGTTGGCAACTGACCACGAAATAATGATAAAACTGATAAGTTATTAGTCCTGGAGTTTTAACCCAGAACTCTACATCGAAGGAAAAAAAGAAAAAGAACATCTTAAAAATTCAAACTATCCACCCATTCATCCGTCTTCCAGCTGCGTATCTAGCACAGGGTCACAGGGAGCTTCTGACTAGTTAGAATCCTAATAAACAAAACGTGATTTTGAGCAGAGACTGTTTAACTGAAAGGAGGTTTCTTCCAGTTAAAAGCACTGATTAGTCCTAGAGAGGTGCTTTAAAATGTGAGCAGCACTCCATTCCTGACAGAAAAAGAGCCTGGGCCTATAAGGCTGCCGTGTGGGACCGGAGCTGCACACGGAGAGCTCATGGTCCCATCAATTCCAATGCAGTGAACAAGCAAGATGACAGGAATGCAGCAGTAACACCCACGGCAAGGTCAGATCACAACGCCAGGGAAAGCATTTAAGGAAATGCATTATGTATTACTTTCTAAGATGTATTCTGAAATGTTGGAAAAGGTTGCGATCCCATCACTATAGTTAAATATCATGCAACAGTTTGAATTTGAGACATTGAACATTTGAAAGTTTTACACATGCTGTTTCATCACAGAAACACTGGTCGGGTGGCTCTGCTCTCGCAGGGTGTAAACAACGGTATGTGGTGGAAAAAGAACACATGGGGGCGTACATAGACAGATCAGAGTCCTGCTGACCTGCGGTACGAGCAAGGGGCCCCTATGCACAGAGCGAGGCACGGCAGGGAGGCAGAGCACAGCACAGTAGATGCATTGTGACTGCACAGCTGGCAGGGCACAGCAGAGATGCAAGGCACAGCACGGTAGACGCAGTGTGGCAGGGAACAGCCGGCAGAGCACGGCAGGGAGGCAGGGCACAGTGCAGCAGAGTACAGTACGGTACACGCCGCGTGGCAGAGCACGGCAGGGCATTGCATGACAGATGCAGCAGGGCAGGGCACAGCATGGCAGGATGGCAGAGCACAGCGAGGCACAACAGGACAGCAGAGCACAGCGCGGCACACATAGCGTGGCAGAGCACAGTGAGGCACAGCACGGCAGGGCACAACGTAGTACACATAGCGTGACAGGGCACAGCATATGAGCACTTCTCACAGCATGGCAGTGCACAACGTAGTACACATAGCGTGACAGGGCACAGCATATGAGCACTTCTCACAGCACAGCAGGGCACAGCGCGGTACACATAGCGTGGCAGGGCACAGCATGACAGGGTGGCAGAGC
>JAODKN010000021.1:14673327-14684189 GCA_026774425.1 Petrocephalus zakoni
GGCATAAGCGAGTCGGTGCTTGGGGAAGTCGCTTCTGGAGTGTGGACGGCATAAGCGAGTCGGTGCTTGGGGAAGTCGCTTCTGGAGTGTGGACGGCATAAGCGAGTCCCTCTGCGGCTGTGAGACTGTGCAGACCAGCAGCAGCGATGGCGCTCACATTTCCGTGCTCCGATACCTCCCCGTCGGAGCTGGCCGCTGAAAACAGCCTCACCTCCTCGCCGTGTTAGGCCCCAGCCCCCAGCCCGTCTGCTCGGAGGTCCTGTCCTCCTTCTCCTGCCTGAACCTCTGAGCCCCAGTGACAGGACGAGCGGCGGAGCCGTCGCAGGGGGGTTCCGGAGGGCCGTCGCAGGGGGGTTCCGGAGGGCCATCGCAGGGTGGTTCCGGAGGGCCAACGCGCTTTTATTCCGAATCTGATCGACTGGCGTTTACACGGAAAATACAGCAGCAATCATACATAAACTGTGTATGTCCCAAGTATGTCCCGTTATCCCGCAGCACACACAGTAGTGATGTCTGCTGCGTATGTCCCGTTATTCCGCAGCACACACAGTAGTGATGTCTGCTGCATATGTCCCGTTATCCCGCAGCACACACAGTACTGTATTCTGTTCTGTTGCTGCTTTTATTTACAGAAATGTTATTTTTATAATGTTACAATGTTTTTAATAAAGGAGTTTAAGTACATGGGATAATCAAATCTCAAATCAGGTATTGAGAATCATGAGATTCTACTGGTATGGGTACAGAGCACTACATTTCCGGTATGGTGACGCGCACACATCCCTGTCGCACACGTGTGGCTAACCTCCCTGACCGAGCACATGCATGGCAGTCAGGACTACCCTCCCCTCCATTACTGCATCTGCATCTTGATCACATAGCAAAGGTGGTTTTGAGTGAATTTCTAGATATAAACGTTTCTGACTGACCGTGATCTTTCCTCCAAAGTCTTCACGTACTCAATTTTTTTTTGTCATTTACATTCACAGATTAAATTTTGTATCCTTGGTTGATCACATTAAACTCAAAACCGGAGTGAAATTACACTGAGCTGAAACCGGACTCCTTGGTTGCTGGCCTACATACTGCACGGCCAGCAGCATTCAGGGTGGCTTTCAGAGGCACGGGTGCCACAATGATTAGGGAAGCGACTGGGTAATCGAAAAGTTACCAGTTCGAGTCCCCGACCTGCAAGTACGACTGAGGTACCCTGAGCACGGTACCGCCCCCAAGCTCTGCTCTCCAGGCGCTCAATTACAACAATGAAATGTGTCCTCTGCATCTAACCCATGTGGTCTGTCAGCAATGACAATCACCTTTCTTTGGTTTCATGCTCAACTGGATGGGACGGAATGGGAGGTCATGGACTGGAGTTTCCTTCTGGTCAAGTACGTGACCAGCGAGAAGGCAGCTGGAGGCCACCTCTCTTGGCCACTCTCAGTTCAGTTTAGAGCTGAAAATGGCTTGTTTGGGGAAAACAGCCCTTCCCCAGACCTTAGATGTTTAATTATGTGTCCATCAGTGAAGCCAGTCATACCCGATGCTGAGCACACCTCCCATTTCTCAGAGGATGCATTTCCCATTTTGGCGCTGATGTCATGATTTTCTAGGAGCAAAAATGGGAAGGTCGGACATTATGGTAGCCAGCAAGTCATTACCACCACACAACGGAGGGCAGTTTCCTTCGTGTGGCTTCTAGCACACATTAAAAAAAGAAAATCACATACCGCAAGATGGCTGCCACATAAAGACAGGACCGAGATTCAAAGAAAGGTCGGGATCCATAAAAAAATGCTGAACTGCCCCAGTCTTTCCCCATAAATAGCATCAGACATCAACAGTTCAAAGCATTTATCCACGACCACTTAAGCACTCATTTAGTGCAGGGCTATAGTGAGTCTGGAGTCTAATGTGGGGAAGCAGAGGGCAGGAGACATCCTGTATGGGACAGTAGCCCATCACTGGGTCCCCACACCACACACTATGGGCAACTCTGCACTTCACCTAGAGGGCATGTTTACCCCCTGTGGGAGGAAGGCCACCATTACATGCCAAAGCGACAGAAGCACTAGGTGGCCCATTTCACAGCACGTGGCTTAAATTATTCCTCAATCCTGTTCACAACCCAGCCACGCAATATGGCGCCCATTCCAGCTTACTTACTAAGCGTGGAGAGCTAACAGCTGCTTTTTGCTTTATTGCATTATTTGTAGTATGTAGTTTGTCTTTCAGCTGGTCCAATGAGAGTTTAGACTTAAATAATGAGGGTTTAAGGTAACAAACAAAGAATGCTGACTATAACACTAAGTGTCATGTGAGTGCACACAGCCACCGCACACTGAACCCGCACCTCACCCACCAGCTCCCACCAGCTCAAAGTCCATCTCGCCTGCTTTCGTTTAAAATTACCACCCTCTTCCACGGGAGTTTGTTCCTGTGCCGGCGAGGCCCAGATTTGATTTTAAATCTACTGCCATCGGTGCCACATGATTTGCACAGGAGACCTGGCTTCATGTCTGCTGTACCACAGACCAATAAAGGGCCTGATGCAGGCATTTCTTTGGAAATGCGAAGAAAACAAACCTTTTAGCCTGAAAAACAAACCGCTCCTATGTTTGCTCTCATACCATCAAATTTAACACCTGTGATGAATAGATGTAGCAAAGGCTCAGAATTGGAGGGGCACATGCAGGCTAAGCTGAGAGGGTAAGCAGCAGATGACATTTATTAGTGATGGGGTGGGGCAGCTAATCTGATCCAAACATGATCCCAGAAACATCACCAGCACACCCCCGGTTAGTCCGAGGAGGTCACCTAACCCCCAAACCCACACACATGTACAAAAAGCTTGCTGGGATTTCATCTGCAACAGAGATTCCAAAGAGAAAAGCATGTTACGTATCGCCAGTGCACAGGGTCCAGGCTGGATCTTAAGCTAAACGCAGCCTCACACTGTACCTGAACTCAACACTGTTCTCTAAAGCAGCCCCTTAAATAAGAGATCTGTACCATTTAAGTATGTTCTGGTCTGAATGTTAGGCAGTGGAACGCAATAAACCTCCCCAAAAGACACATCATTTGGCCATTATTATAATATAAATATATTTTTATAATATTTCATAATTATTATAAAGTGACCATGATAATGATTTTGAGAAGATGGACAGAACCCAAACCCATCACACACACACACTTTACCGTAACCAGCTCCCAAACCTGTGTGTTTGCATCATCACGCCAAAGTGTGCTGCGAGTCCTGATGGAATTCAGACCAGTTTCCCAGAAGCAGAGATTCCCAGACTTCCCAGGAGTGCCGAGCCCAGCCGTCCCTTACGCCAGGACTCCACCTCAGTGGTGAGGCCTCATTTGAACCTTCAGCCCACCGACTCGTCTTTCACAAGCACAACGAGTTCTGGCAGGGCGGCCGCAACATGTGCGCAGTCATCAGGTGGTCTGATGGTTCGGGACCGATGACCGCGGTGTTGCCAGGTCACATACTGGCACGTTTCTGTCGCACCCTTGAGCTACAGGAAAATTAACCCAAACTGCGGCAGCAAACACGTAACAAAGCGGACAGCAGGGGAAGGGATGGAGGCCACAATCTAAGGGGCCTCCGGCCCATGGAGGAGAGACCCCATCAGAGAAGCGCCGGTGCAGACTGCGCTGCCGTGGCCCCGCTCTGCCCCCAAAAGCGGGAGACGTGCTAACGCCCGCCGGAGGCGACGGGCGGAGCAGCTGCCGGCACAGCAAGCCGAGCAGCGCACATTAATTATGCTTTTAAAGCAACGGACGCCCTATTTCTAGGGAGATGTTTATAGCCCTATAAATATAAACCATTTACCCACAATTCCCAAGATTGAGTTTCACAAATCAATCCCTTAATCAGTTTCCATCGCTCCCACACCAGCATGTAAGAGCCAGCTAATAAGGCCGTCTGACACCCAACCACATCAGCCTCTACTCCAGGGTAAAGGATGGCTGTCACCCGTGAACACGACCGGGGGACGCCATTGCAGGGTGACCGAGGCGAGCCCATCACCTTATCGCCGGGTGACCGAGCCGCTCCCGGAGATCGCTTACGAAAGATAAAACTGCAGCTCCTTCATCAGCGGCACAGGAAAGCGCTGTCCGTGACCTTGAAATTGCTCTTTAAACGCTTTCATCATCAACAGATGGTCCCTCGGTATAGGAGGTCTAGGGGCCAGGTGTCACCATAGAGTAGATTCAGCAAAAAAATCATAATAAACAGACAAAGTCGCACATATCTGAGCTAAATATACATTCTCCATGACAGGCCACTCATTCACTACGATTAAAAACAAAAATAGTTATGCATAAACTCCAAAAGCGCCATGAAAATACATATCGGGCAACAAACCCCAATTCCGTCTGAATCCCCAAACGCCACCCCAGCACACTGGCACGGCTGGCCCGAGCGATTAAGCGGCACCTGTCTGGTACCCGGAAGTCCAAACGCAGGTGCAGGAAGGAGGTGTAGCCGATTGCTGCCACCGTTCTACTGCCCAGCCACAAGGGGGAGCCTGTCAGTCACAAAGCTAGACCATCACTTTCAGTCACAGTCACAATGGGCTACAAATTTCCCAACTTATTTAAATATGACTTTCCATTAAGATCCGGACAGCTGGCACAGAAGCGACAGGACATATGGCCAGCTTCAGAGTCCACTGGCTGGCTGCGTTCCTCCTGTCAGGACACCATAATGGGGGATGGGTGTAGTCTTTATTCTGTCAGACTAAAAAAGCCTATTTGGCATCATACTGAATATCCCCTTCACTGTGTAGCACACACTCAGAGATGCAGTGTCGCATAACCAATAGGTGTCAAATGAGGATACTTTTTATTTGTGGGAGGGGCCTGAAAGGGGAACCAGACGGCAGGGAGAACAGCCACACCCCCCTGTCAGAGTGCCACAGCCTACAGATCGATGAAGTTCCCATCAGCAGTGCTGCCATCGCAGGGGAAAAGCCGCACAGCAGACGGGGGCCTCACCACAGAGACTGCCTTGCCGTCTGGGCTGACCGCTCTCAGAGCTGCATGGAGGTCAACAGCAACAGACTCGGGACTCCCCTGCCGAGTCTGTCAGAACAAGAGGACCGGAAAACGGCATTAAGGATCCGGGTTTGTGAAGAACCCCTGTCCCGTTGATAAATATTCTAAGCTTTCAGTGTGACGACTTCTTCTCATGACAGCAGGCAAGTAGCAGAAGAATCGAGCTTAAGCGTCACATGCAAGCTTCACATCCCCAAAGGGCTTCACAGCCCTTCATGCTCTCGTAAACTGAAAAGACACATTTCGGGAATCACTCAATATATGGCACCTCACAAAGCCTTCTCCTGCGCCATGCAGCGCTGAGACTCGCCATGTCTGCTGTCAGGACGGTATAATAGAGTGTAAGGCGGCACATAATGCAGCAGATGTAGAGCAGGGCGTGGAATTTGCTGTAGGGTTTAGACAGTGTTATGCTGGAAGCACAGCAACACTGATCTGTGCTGCTGATCTAAATATGTATACACACACACACACACACACAGTATTGATAGTATAGACCAGTGTTACAGGCCCCTGGAATCAACTATTTTCCATCCATCTATCCAGCTGACTCGTAATACAGGTGATACAGGTGAACCAAGAGTGGCAGACATGCCAGAGGGTGCCAGCCTTACCATGAGCCAGCCAGCGATTCCCACAGAGAAGCTGGATCTCCATGAAGCAGTTCTGGATGGATGCTCCTTTGGAAGGTTTACCAGTTTCCCCAAGGACCTGACGCAGCTCCTATCTGGCCAGCTCTTACAGCTGTAAGTACATGCTCCATCCTCAGAGAGGGCACTGCAGCATGTCAAATGCACACTGTGACAGATCGCAAAGGAACATCATAACAATTGTTGGGGGTTGAACCAGAGAAGGAAAGCAATTGCCCAAAGAGGATATGCGCGTGCTGATGCTCCTCACACGGGAAAATACTGATAAAAGACTGAGGGCAGCAACTGATACACCAGTATGGAATCAAAATTTTTTAAATCTAAATGCCCAGCCCATTAGCCTTGAGACCGCCGGCCTACTGATATCATTATAAAGCCTGTTCACATTTGTCAAGCTCTTTGTGTCTTAATCACACTTATTTGTTCCACATTAGCCTGATGAATTTGATTGATTTGATTGAATTGATTTGATTGGGTGCCTTTGACCCAACCCACATCCCGGCAACAAAGCATGGCCCCCAGTAGAATAGCGCCCCCTGCATGTAGGAGGACCTGGCATTGGGTGAGGGACACAGACAAGACGGCCCTGTAGTCAGCACAGTGGTTGGGCCTCAACTGGGGGCCATCAGCCCTAATCGGTCAGCACAGATGGCATTCAATATCTAGTAAAAAGAATAAAACATAGCTAAACTGACATAGTTTAAACTGTGTGGTATACAGCAGCATTTAATACGCAAGTTATTTTATTTACTTATTAGCTGAACTCTCTAGCAGGTCCTGGGCGCATTACGCACAATGACATCAAATTTACAAGTAGAGAAACAAAGACAACACATCTGAAATAGGACTCAGACCAAAGATGAGAGCATCACAGAGAGAAAGCAGGCCAAACCGACCAACGGGGGTCTTAATTGATGGCGGGAGCCTGCGCAGGGCAGGCTGCAGACACTGAGCTGCATTTTCCAGCAACAATGATGATGCCTAATTGCTACCAGCCCACGTGGAGCAGGCTCTTATTGGACTGGGTGGAGAGGACTTCAAAAATAAGAGAGGCATTTGGGCTTTGTAAGGAGGAAGGGGAAGAACAGAGCCCACTAATCGGGCCAGAAGAACCCGGCTTTATATCTTTTGAAATACATTTGAAATGCTGCTCTGAAATGTCTGCACAGCCATTTCATACCGCACAATCCCATCAAGAGCTTCTCCACTTTAATCTGACTTCCTGAGACAATCCCAAGCTGCCGCACCGTGACAGGGCCGGTGCGAGTGTGACCTCAGCCAAAAACGGTCCCACTGGGGACCAGAGGTAGAGGTGGAAAGGGCAGGAAGAGCCCCATGTGGTGCACGCGTTTCCCTGTAGCAGATTGTGTGTCGAAGTCCTGCACGATGCCCTGCTGCAGCATCGATGTCACTTCCTGTCAGGGCTTGTCGTGTTTGCGTTTCCGAGGGACGATTCTCCTTCCGTTTCCATTAGAAACGTCATTGTCCTGAAGGTTAAGCTGCACTCGACCGCAGAATGAACAGCAGGCAAACCGCATCGCATGAGGAATGCAGTCGCATGCAGCATGCAGCTGACTTCATCAAGTCTGGTCCCAGTCCCATGTACAATACAGCAACTACTGCATGAGCGGCTCAGCTAAACCCTTTCGTTGTAAGTTAAGAACTCTAAAGGTTCAGTTCCAAATACCGGCATCAGCATTTAATCCGCAGGAAGGCATTTGACATTAATTCTTAGTGCCATTGTCCAAGCACCCTGAGCCCATGAAGCATGAATACACACGACATCAACACGCCAGCTGAATTGGAAATAAAGACGAAGGCTTAATTCCGACGTGTGTGTTCCTGATAATATAGATTGTTACTCACCTCCTGCAAGCTCCTACTGAGCTTACAGAGAAAGCTAAAAGGAGCATCTGGTTAATGTTTCTGAACACAGTCCTGCTCTGCTCCTGCTTACTACAAGCACACACTTCACAGGAGTACAGCACGCCTCCCCACCCCACAAAAAAAGGCTTCGGGAAATAGGGACGAAGCACTGCCTTGCTAATTAGCTGCCAGTTTGTGGGGTGAGCGTCAAACGGGGCGAAATCAGCAACGTAGCGATGTGCCAGCAATGGGGTTCAGCGGGGATGTAAAGGACATGATCGGAGTGTTAATTAAACACCAGCTTGCATACAACACATCACATGCGGCTTGGAACAGCTAGTGACTTCTAATCAAAGTATGATCACTGATTGTGTGAAATTAAAATGAAATCCTAGTACGCTACAGATTGCAATATTACAGGACAATCATTCCACATATGACAAAGGATCGCTTTTTGTAAGCTGACGTCAGATAATGTAGGTATAAGTACTTATTTCAGTGGACTGATAGAGTGGTTTAATATGACATGCTCTTAAGAAGGCTCTTACTGCACTTACTGCAGCCTCCGACCTGAGAGCTATCCCCAACACTGGCCATTGCAGCTCGTGGCACCTGGGCTGACTGCAGCCACGGCGCCTCCTAGGGGCAAGTGGGGGGATTTGCATGTTGCCAACATCCTACATGGTACACACATGCTGTTTACACAGCCATTCCTAACAGAGCCGTGAAGCTCAGTGGTGAAGCAGACAGCTGTCATTTACCAGGCACATATACACCCCACGCACATCAGGTTGTCAGTCCACTGTTCAGTCAGGTATTACTAACCACTGCAGACCACAAGAGACAAAGAGAAGCAAAAAAAAAAGAGAAAACTCACCCCCCCCCCAATCCTCCCTTTTCAGTCTTAACACTTCATTGCCCGGATTCTCCCTGCATGCTGTTCCTCCATTCGTCACGCACAATGCCACCAACATCGTCGTCTGGCACTCCTGCAGTCTCCACAAACACGACTGCAGAACCAAAGTTCACTTCAGGTCCTGCAGAGAATAATTATTTTTTTTCTTCCCCGTGAGCAATTCAAGAGCAGACAGCGTTTCACCTATCAATAAGAAACAATTCAATTTTTTGCAAGTTTTAATGTTTACATTACAGATATCTTAATTTCCCCAGAGGTCTCCGGGTATCGCAGGGCAGTCGAAGGGCAGCCAGGACTGCTAGAGGCAGCAGCTGTCCCTGCAGTAGGCTGTGGAGAACGTAGCAGAAAGACGGTGTATAAACCACCAAAGAGGATACCAGCTGGAACTGAGCCCTAATGCAGCACAAGAAAATTAAAACTTACCTGTTGGAACCACACCTTTTCTAAGTAGCATGGAAAGCACTTCTTTCAAACAGGACTTGCTTAGATTTGCCAATGTTCAATTAAACTGTCAATATTATTCAGTGCTGGGGAGCCTGATGTCTTATTGTGCAAGGGGTGGGGGGAGATTATCTCCACATAAACCTGGTGGACAAAAATGGAATGTAACCAAAATGCAAAAATCACATACTTCCACTTCATCTGTTCACCATTATTCTCTCGGTCTCTCGGTATAGGAGGTCTAGGGGCCAGGTGTCTTTGCCCCCCCGCCTCCTCCGGCCAGTAAAGTCAACTCACTCCATAAACACAGACACAGCAAAGCTGTAAACCAGGTCAACTAATCAGCTTAACTCCACTCTTTAAAAGGGGGACATCTGATATACTCCACTGTGGGATTCCAAGAGAACATGCAGAGTGAAAGAAAAGGCTGCTTTCCACACATCTCTCAGGAATTAAAGTAAAATCGATTTCAACTGATCTGCCTCTGTCTGTTTTGTTTTTCCCCTTAAAGGTTTTTGGAACAATAAGTAAACAAATTAATAGACAAAAACAGTGCTCACAACAACTGTATATTCGAATACTGCCATTGTCTTGGTTCTGCAGAAAGTGTAGGGATTAAAACAATGCATTGGAACAGTCCAAAGTAATTGTAAAGATTGAATGTTCAGCCCTGTGGCTCATGTTTAAGGCTAAACATTTCTTAAATTCCACTGCCACCTACTGGATGAGGGACAACGGGCTTAAATTAAGATAATAAAAGTCCTTGTTGGTTTCATCCTGTTGTTGTTTATTCAAAATGCTATTGGCAAGTTACTTTCCAAAATTATCATTGTCTCCCTTACAATATTATAAGGCATGTCAGAGTAAATGTATTCTAATGTGGCAGCTATGCAATGAGGATCATCTCTCTTACACAAGTT
This sequence comes from Petrocephalus zakoni, assembly GCA_026774425.1. Lineage (NCBI taxonomy): Eukaryota > Metazoa > Chordata > Actinopteri > Osteoglossiformes > Mormyridae > Petrocephalus > Petrocephalus zakoni. The sequence continues at coordinate 14,683,191 of JAODKN010000021.1, forward strand.
TTGCAGTAAGGTAGCCAATATGTTATCAATTAATGCAGTTAAGCTAAAAAGCGGACATATCTCATGAAACGGGTTTAAGGTAAAAGCAAACAGTTATGGCCCGAGAAATCACGGTGTGTAACCGCGGCGGACAGTCCGCAAACGTGGAACGTTTGCTGCAATATGGCCCCCTGCCGTCCGCTCTCTGCCATTACATGTAGACAGGACTTCAGCTGAAGTTGAATACGGTGAAATAAAACTTAGTGAAAATCACAAATTTCTGCAGCGCATTAAACATCACGCATTGAACCATCTGAGGTACCCCAGCTTAAATGTACCTTATCTTCCTTCACTTACATTTAGCCCAGTTATCCGGCTAAGCAGGAACTCCATGGAGTTCTGCAGCTTCGTACGTGATACGCGCCCAGGTTAACAGCAGGTGCATATCTGACACTTTGTATCTTTATAGTTTTCTAAGTTAAAGTAACAGGGACTACGTGGATATTACATTTCAGCGTGCTTTGCCCAGTAAATGCCAGGCATCCATCCCATCGTCTAGCCATGCTGATTTATATAATTCAACAACTGATGCATTTTCAGCAGAATTAAGGTTACTCACCCGCCGGAATATCTGAACTACTGCTGATGCGGAGACTGTTCCCCATGTCCCAGCTGCATGCCCTTGTGTCGGCTTATGCGCAGCCTCCGTGCCCGCAGCCTCCGTGCCCCGCAGCGTCCGTGCCCTCCACCCCGGCCGGCCGCCGCCACTTGGTGCGGACTGCATTGGCAGGCGAGCGTGGCAGTCTCTGTACCGTTACTGCACATGGACACGCGGGGCTGGGTTACAGGCGAAGCGGCCGTTAGCTGGGGCGCGTTTCTCCGCTCCCCTCGGGGCGGCTTCCCCAGGCACGAAGCTTTAGGGCCAAACACCGGACCGAAGCTATCATACCTGTCAAGGTTTGGATTTGAAAATAAGGGAAATTTCCCGGCACCCACCGCGAGCCATCCCACCACCCCAAC
>JAODKN010000021.1:14761222-14781855 GCA_026774425.1 Petrocephalus zakoni
TGAGGGACGAGCACTACTTACTGACTATACACTGTGAGGGACGAGCACTACTTACTGACTATACACTGTGAGGGACGCGGACTACTTACTGACTATAGACTGTGAAGGACGAGCACTACTTACGGACTATACACTGGTTGCCTCCTGGCAAGGTCTTCCATCCAGGGCAGCAGTACGGATTGTAACGAGTTCCACAGACATTGGGACTGAAACCCAAACAAAGTGCATTCAGTTTGTGCATTGAGAACCCAGCACACAGCTTATTTCAGTACTAGACAGAGAATAGGCCGAGGTGATGACCACCCACAATGCAAGACAAATCGTGATACAAACACAAATAATAAGCCAGGATTTTATTATGAAACACTCAGATAACTTCCTCCACGAGACGAGGCTCATTCCTCATTCTCCAACAGAGGGACATTATGTAGGCAGGCCACAGCCCTTCGGTATTTGACCTGTACATTATACTCACCATCCTTAAGAAACTATACCACCTAGTGGCATTGAAATGAATACTTCTTAGAAATCAAAACACTGCAGATGTATAACAAAAAATGCATGTAAACGTCTAATTCACATTATACAAACTAAGAAGGACTATGTGGTTTCTAAAAGTGGTGTCATTTCAGTTAGCACGTAAACAAAAACTTTCAGCAAGTATTTTGTTACTAATTAAGTTTATCTGAAAAACATTAGCGACAAAACAAATGCCCAACAATAAATGGTAATATTTTTACCATGTTAGAATTTGGCAATCGAATAATGATTCTGAATTAACCCCAGGAATAACTTTATACTACTTACTACTAATAATAATAATAATAATATTAATAATAATAATAATAATAATAATAATGTCATCATCAGCGCCACCCTTATTTTTAAATTGTGGTCCTGCCCTGTAAATCCTGGACTCAGGACCTGACCGATTATCCCTCATACCGACTGATCCGAAGAATGTTGTCCTTCGTCCATATAAGGGGTGCGGTGTTTATCAAGAATACCAGCGCGGCGCAGTATAAATGGTCCTACAGGTCAAATATCACTCAGAAATACAAGATGCGCTCACGTTTCAAGAAGTCCTTCCAGAAAAAGGACAAAGGGTACGGACTGTCCTGGTCGGTATTTCATTTAGGGCCACTAACCTCTTCCATTAAGATCGGCTCTGGACAATTTACGGCCTACAAGTTTATATGCCTATAAGCCCACCGCCATACTTTCCAAATTAATAATGGGGTAAAATATCCATCCTCGTTGTTTTTATTAGACCAATAAATAGATGGCACCATGGGAAGTGAAACAGGTCCGCCCGAAAGCCGCTCGGGCTGTACTACATCTTAGGGAATTAAAAGAGCCCCCCCGCCCCCCAGGGGACGCGCCCCGGAGCGCAGGGCTGCCGGCTGCAGTCCCAGGGCGACACAGCCGCTAAGGAAAGGCTGTTTGACCGAGAAGCCATGGGAAGCCGCAGCTGGATGACAAACTGCACATCCAGACAGAGACACAGACAGCACGCTGCCAATCTAATTCATTCGTGGCCGTAATTTGCATTAGTATCCAGTGAGCAGCTGCGCCACACGCATGTCAGGCGCGTCCGCCGGCTTCCGCGGCTCTCCGGGCGCTGCCCTTATTCGTCTCTGAGACATCTGTCGCCGCAGCAGTGAGGTTACAGTGAGGTTACCCCTTCAGCGCGTCCTGGCTGCCGCCGCGCCTCTTCGCCCTGCTGCTGACGGGCGCGGCGCCCCGGGGTGCCTCGCCGCCCCTGGGAGCCTCGCCGCCCGGCGCCGCACCTTCGGCCGCCGCGTCGCACAGCCACAGCACCGCCGCCAGCCCCAGGCACACGCTCAGCAGCCGGCCGGCCCACATACTGCTCGCCTGCTCCCTCTGCAAAGCCGGTCCGCTTCGGGGGCTGCGAGAAGCGGCAAGTGCTGCACTTAAGAAGATGCCTTTGGGAACCACCTCCTGGCGTAAGAGCGAAAAAAACATGTTAGATAGTAATACTCTGATATTAATTATGATTATTATTGTTGTTGTTATTGTTATTATTAATGTGCATTGTTTTAATAATAATATTTATTTTAACTTTCCACGTACGAGGTTTCAGAAGATGCCCAGAAAGTCATATCGCCGATTTCCCCAGAATATGCAGAAAGTCGCTGCTTACTGTATGCGAGTCCATTCAGTGACGCGAAAGTTTTCAAAGTTTTAACATTCTATTAAAAGAGTATCCGCTTTACAGTCATGACATGACAAAGCTGCCATTGCAATAGTTTTGGAAAACAAAGCTAGATCGTGCATGAAGGAACTACCATTTACACCCCCCCCTCCTCAAAAGCAAAGAATGCCTGCAAACCCACGGAAGAAAAGCACATAGGAATTAATGGCACGGCACTTCAGACAATCGCAGCAGGGAGAGGAAACCACAAGCATAGCGCGGTCCCAAAGCGCCCGTCCTGCTGCCTTTGCTGCACCCAGGACCATACTTATGAGCGCATTACCTTGCCAGCGAGACGCCTCACAGTGGTACCCGTCTCCGCACTGGGGCGCATTCACAGGAGCTGGGGCATTCTGCAGGGACCCGCGGCGCGAGCGGCTCTCCTCTTTTCACTCCCTCCCTCCTTCCCTCCCTCCCCTCGCCTCGCCATCCCACCCTCTTTCCCCGTCCCTCCCAAGCCCCTGCCTCCTTCTCCAAAACTTTTCCTCTTCTTCTCGCGATAGGGAAGTCTCCGAACCCCCCCCGTTTATTCGCTAAAGGGGAACGAGCGACGAGCGTGCTGCGGAGCAGTGCGGCTGCCCCGGGGCGGCTCCCCTCCGCGCCGGGCCCTCCAGCCGGGGATCGGCGGCCGCTTCCCCGCCTTCGCTGCCAGATGCGCCCTCTTACTTATTACGCGTTGTTTTCCGGCATCGTTATTTTTTTCATGGCCCAGTGGTCCAGTTTCTTAACCGCTACATCATTTTCTCATTCTCACATATCTTCAAACGAAACCAGATGTGGAGCCCGTCAAACAAGAATTTTATATACCATGGTGAATTATTTACCGTCTTTATTTGACCTCACTGTGTTCCTCAATCCCGACAGGAATTTTATTCTATGATATGAAGGAAATAACTAATAATAGCCTGGATATAGTGGAGGGCGGTGTGCTTTTCCGCAGCCAGCCCGCATCCCGCAGGTCCGGCCGAGCTGCGGCTTGCAGCCCGCGTGCTGCGCGCCGACGGGATGCAGAACCCATTCTCTCGCGGACACTGACTCTTAATGGTGTAAGATGGAAAACCAAAAACGATTAAATGCACCTCCCACCATCTGCTCTTTCATGCCCACTGGACAATGCTTCCTCTTCTAAAGGCACTTGTATGATGCACACACAACATTCGTATAACATCCATTTCACACTGGAATTTCTTAGGGGTTCATTGTTTGCACAGTCCTCATTTTCAAAATTAATTTTATTACTGCTCGTTTTTCTTTGCATATATGGTCTATTTTTACTTATGGTCTCATTTCCTGTATGTATTTCTGCCTACATCTCCCTTTATCCAATCAGTGATATTGGACATGGAAATGTCCTCTCACAGGGATCACTTCTAGTTCTAATTCAGTCTGAGAGGGAAAAATTGTTAGATAAAAAAGGATTGGCAGGTCCTTTCCAGAAAATGATTAAGGACCCCTAACGTACTGCAACACGGGGTGCAGGCATGTTTTAAAGGCCAAGATGAGGTTAGGACAAGTGCTCACTTAACACCAGTATAGGTGTTTTTTCTCCCCACAAGGGCTAGAGATAAAATATTGGTTTATATTGCACTCTCAATTAATGGTGTTTTCTCCATTTTAAAACCCACCAAATTCATGCCCCTTCTAAGGCATTCCCCACATAATCTAGGCCTACTAGTTATTACAGTTAAAACACACATGTAAAACATGGAGATTAATAGTGTACCTGACATTCACTCACAGATGGCCTCATGGCACTGCATGGGAAGCCATTAGCATCCCACGGAGCATCTTTAACAAAGGAGGCACTGCTGTGTTTCGTGGGGGGAGCTGTAACGTGCCCCACAGAGCAGCAGGCATAACACGAGGCCGTAGCTGGAATGTGCCGTATGAAAAAAAGGCAGAGACTTATTTTGACGGAAGTGATCATTATCATTGAATGATCTTAGAACAATTTATGAAACAAAAAGTATCAAGAGGATTAGTCATGAAATCCTCTACAATATATAGAGTCTAAACACTCGAATATCAAATCATATAAATTTCTACATCAGTGTGAGCTAAATGACAAATAATTCAGTTCCCCAAACTGCCAAAGTCTAATATTAGTGTGACTTAGTGCCAAAGCATTTTCGGCCACATGCAGAGCTTAACAGCATAAAAAGCAGATCCCTCCTCTCGTTCTTGTGAAATCGTATTCCAGGGCTGTTGTGCTGCTGAATATTCAGCTAATCTTGCTCAAAGGTCACTAATCTTGCACTAACAGTTGCAGCACAATCCCCTGCAGAGATAGTTGGGGAAGAGGAATAAAGCGCATGGTTTTAAAGCATGGGAATGTGTCGCCCTTGCCAGCCACGCCCACGTGCCGCTGGTATGTTTTCTCAGAGTGACTTCAGTTCTTCCACACTGACTTGGCATATAAAACCCACTAGGAGGTCAGAAGCCTCCCATGTTGGATGAACATTTTAACCCTGGTCTCGCTTCCCAGGGCTTGGGTCACAAGTCACAGATCACCACACCAGGATCCAGCACAATATCATCCATCTTAAAATTCCCCATTTGCTCAAGTGTCAAAACAAAGATGCAGGCCTTGGGGAGTGACTTCCCCGGGCCCGGGAGGAGTCAGACATGTTTTCTTCTTTTACAAAATGGACAAAAGCTGCAACCCTTGTCCGGGGTTTGTTCTCCATCAACACAGAGCAGCCATCAATAGGAAAAAACTGAAGAACACCATGGTAATTCAGGAAATGACTATGTATGACGGCGTCATATTGCTGCCTTCTCTCGAGGTATGGGTAGGTATCTGGCACAGAGGACTGCAACGGTTTCACATTAAAGGCTGGGACAGACACCATAGTCACTAGCTGCCGTGGCAGCTAATGCCACTCGCCACCTCCTGCAAGGCGTTTCCTTTCAGCTGGTTCTGTTAAAGGCCCACTTCTACCAAGCCTCGCTGCCATGACATCATCTGCTGGGGGGTGGGGCTAAATAAAGGCTGTACTCCACTATAAACATCTCTGTGTTCTGTTAAGGTATTTATACTAGGTCTAAAACTGCTTTTTGAATCCAAATGAGGGTTTAAAACAGCAGGGCTGAAGCAATGAGGCTGGAATTGTTTTGTGATGATGTGTGCCTATTCATAGAACTCTGGAATCTGCTCATTCCAGAAATATACAGGTATCTCCTGACGGTTTTGGGTACAGCCTCGTGTCCCATCGTCTGGGATGTCATTCTCTTTCCCACATTCCGGCGCCGTCTGCCCCTTTGATTCTGCCAGACATTCTCCATCTCCATCTTCGCTTGCAAGGAGACATGGCCAGCCTCCCCACAGACTGCCAAATTCCCGCCGAGAGTCGGGCAGTGATCTTCAGGGCATGCAAACCGCTGGGGAAACATCAGAGCACATCGCGAACGAGCAACTACCAGTCACAAATGGACGGAAGGCCCAGGGACATACTTGTTGAAGGACGCCCACAAACTTAATCATTAGGCAGCGTCCTTGTGAGGCTAACAGGAGACGAACACTACCATGGTTACATGGTTGGTGGTTAGAGTGGCTCCCCAATGGTTCTGTAAAGTGCTTTGGGTGTCTTGAAAAGCACTATATACATTTAAAATTAATTAATTCATTCATTGTGCTTGAAGGATCTTTGAACAAAGAATCAAAGTACCTGGCACAACATATTTGATTGAAACCTGTCAGAGAGATCTTCTAACTAAACTAAATTCTAAAATAATGGGCTTCCTCTAGGGGGGGGGGTACCTCCTATCACTCACTGGGGCTCTTCATTCTGAGGCAGACCCCATACCAACCATTTTACTTGTAAGAATGTTGATGTTGACATTGAACAATCCAAAAAATAGTGGGGTTAGGGAGCATTGTGGTTGGGGAAACAAGCTTTTAAAGTCTTACCTTTGGACTGGTGTTGCCTTTTCGCAGGTCTATGACCAACTGCAGGCCGGCTCTGGGCTCCCAGCCAGCAGTACTAAGTAGGTGTTGAGTGACCTCCCTACGGTACACCTACATGTGCCGGTAGGCCTTGGCAGCTCGAGATACGTAGGGGATTCACCATATATAACCGAGCTCAGGACAGGCACCTCCTGGGAGCATATGAAAGCAACGAAACCTTGCTATCAACACTGGGTCCTGCTCATCCTGTATCCACACTATACAGAATTACCTGTCGTCACAGGCCTGACCTGAGAGCTTGATTCTTGCTGTAAGTTTCTTCATATGACAGATTTGACAATTTAATGCAGTATTTCCCAACCCAAGGGGTGGAAATCGTCAGCTTTTCCTTTGTGTTTCCTTTGTGTCCCCGGCACCAGCGCATGACGCTGCCCCGGGCCCTGGGCATCCGAGCAACACTCCATGTGTGCGTATTGGCAGACGGCCCCTTCACAGGAAACCCCAAAAACAAAAGTCCATGGGAAGCAGGACCTGCGCGGTCCATCCATAGGTGGCTGACCTTAATGACAGGAAAGAAATGGGATAGAGGCGAACATTTCTGGGGAGGGGGCCTACAGAGATATTTCCAATTCTCCCCCTGCCAAGTCCTGAGCGCGCCGTTTGTACTGGGCCTAATAAGGCCCCCACCCACACGTCTCGGCTCGGGACAAATTTCAGCACTTAGAGCGAACGGTTCTGTCTGCCGCCCCCAGTCTGACATGCCCCATGTCGATTCATTGTTTTCAGTAGAGAGCCCAAAAAAGTACTAATGAAAGCTCTAATGACAAAGATCAAATATACGAGTCGGCCTGCAGCCGACCTTCAGTCTGGAAGGTCTCACGGACAGCTCATCTTCCCAAAAGCCAAACAAATCAACAATCCTCCTCCCCAGCCAATCAAAATCAAGTTTGACTCTTTGGCCCCTTCTTCCGTCCATAAGCACGTGGCTGTTGGGAAGCAGGAGGAAGTTTGGACCGCAAAGTCTGACAGACGAGGGGTTATCTCTCCAGGGCTTGCGGTTTGGCGCTGTGGTGGTGGGGCTGGGGTGGGATGTTTAGGGCGTGTCGCCCAAATCCACCCAAATCCTCTGACAGCATTGAGGAACGAGGCTCTCCAGTGCTAGCCCTGAGCAGCCCTCACCCACCATTGCATGAAGTTAGACATATACTTACCCAAAAAGGCTTAAGATGAGACATTGGATAATGGAGGGAAAAACCACCAGCAACTAAATTTATTGGTATTTTTACTTTTCAAGTTATAAATGCAAGTTCTTCAAAGTGCTTGCAGCAAAGGCGGGCCTGTGTTGAGGATCTCGCCGAGGATACCGCTGGAGGAAAGGCCCACATAGGCTATTTGTGGCACAGCCATGCTAATCGTTACATCGTGAGACAAAATGATTTTATCCTCCTGGGATCAAGGCTGCTTATACGTCTTTGGCCTGGAGCACAGGACCACTGGATGTTTGTTCTGCTCTTTCTGGAGCAGCAGCCCATTTGCTCGCGGGCACAACTGGCTCTTTACTCCTCAGCATGGGGACCCATCCGGGCCGACACAGAGGCTGGGACCTTACCACAAGGCAAAAACCTGAAATGGAGAGGTTCTCCAGTCTGAGCGCAGCAGAGGATTCTGGGTTGCATAATCACTCCCATCTCCCATCACAGTGAAAAGCAGGCCACCAATGCAATGATAAGTATGGCTGGCACACTGACACTCCACCACACCAAGCATGTGGACAAGCACGCATTCACAGCTGCCGCCATTTCAAACCAGCCTTCAGCTGTGGATAATAATACCTGTCCTTTTGTAATGCCTTCGCCCAGTGTGGATAACTATCTATACGCTTTCTGTTACCCAGATGAGTAGGTGATTTATGAACAAATCCCCATAAACCAACAGAAGAGCAATACTTTATTCCAATCAGTCACTTTACATATCACAGGTAGAGACGCTAACCCATACTGCTCCCCATTGCACAATGACTCACTGGACTCACCCTCCTGAGAACCGTGAGCCTCTCGTCATCTGCTCGTCAACACATCCTAACAAGCTGATGGGTAACAACTGAAGATTTAGCAGTCAATCTTGCATGAATCCCTGTCAGCTGGACAGTGTTAATAACTCACCTTCCCTGGGGGGGCATTAACTGAAACAGCAGCATAAATAAAACATGAGGGAAGGGGGCCACATAGACGAACTGCATGTATCACCAGGCATCTAATGACATCATTCCATAGGTCATTGCCGCTGCTGGTCATTTCGGTGGGCGGGGCACAGATTCGCACATGAGTTAAGGGAACAGCTGCGAGGCCAAGCCTTCCAAAGCCCTCCACAAGCTACAGAGCACTACCTCTGTGCCCGCAAAGAACACTTTCAGAAGCAGAGTCCAGACTGTCGCAGTCTGCCACTCAAAATGCACACTTTTTGGCTGCTTCCCATCAGGTGACAATCCGCCATAAAATGTGGCCGATAACTCAGCAGTGGACCTCGCAAGGATCGTTATGAAACATCCAGTGTTAATCAGCCCCTGATATTACGCAAGTCACTTAGAAACGCCGCGACTGACCTGAATTCTCCATAAGTGCATCTTTCTTCATGAGAATGCTCTTTGATGTCATCCCAAACAATATGCTCCCCAAGCCTTCACATGGACCCACAGCTGGCTGGGGGGGGGTATTTCGGCTTGTGAATGTGCCATTCGCTGTTCTCAGACTCAGAACAGCCTGTTTGAGGAACACTGAGTCACGTTAGGTAGCGTGCTCCAAATGGGTCCCAGTGGAACAGCAGCGTCTCAGCCCAAACCATCAATAAAAACCACTTGCTAATGACTCACTCCCTGAACGAAGACCAGCAGAAGAGCTCATTGACAGCTGCCAAGTCCCCTCTGACAGAGTCTCCTGGAAGGGCTCACACAAACAGCAGGTGGGTCAACATGCATCAAGTCTGTTTAAGTTACCAACCAAACATTCAAGAAAGCGATAAATAAAATCATCACGTCGCGTAGTTTATTTACGAACAAACCCATTTGCAAGGACGAGTGCCACAGGAGCCCTGCACGGGTACGAGTGCAGCGGCTCATGTAAACAAACCGGATCCCCGACCCGCCCGTTACAATTAGTCGATTGGCTTTCGATCGACCATCCAGAAAAATCAAATCTGTGAAACGCATTGCAAATAAAAACGGAATAGACTCCATGCGGCTTGTTAATCCTTCATTTTGGAAAACAAAATCACGGCCTGAAAAACGCTCAATTTTATTGACGAACCCCTCCGTCCTGCAGGAGGATGCCAAAGGGGAACCAGGGATGGACTTAATCACCCCTGGACCTGCCGATGCCCATAGCTAATTAGGGTGAGAACTTGGAGCAGCCAGACGCGGCCCGTCCACACCGCTGCACGGGTCAGATGCGGCCCGTCCACACCGCTGCACGAGCCAGACGCGGCCCGTCCACACCGCTGCACGAGGGAGCCGGCTGACTGGGGACTGGCTCTGCTGAGGCGCTGTGCCTTTGCCGCGTTTGGCAAGATCAGGGCCCTTATCTGGAGCCTCCAAACTGCAAATCTCAGGAAAGGCCGCCAAACATCTGGAGAAACCCACCATGTGCAATTAACAGTCTTTAAAAAAAAAGAAACACACACACACACACACACACACACACACACACACACACACACAAGCATCAACTACTGACACCCACCCGTGCCCAGAAATCGCAGCAGCGCAGCCAGACAGCGACGCCCCCCCGGGGTGCTGCTAAAGGGTGACACGGGTCAAACTCCCCCCAAACTATGCCGAATGGCTACAGTATTCTGGGTAGGGACTAGCTCAGGTCAGCGACCAGGCCGCAACTCAGCCATTTTCAATGAATCCAGCACAAAACAGCAACAGAAGCAGGTAATTATGGGAAAAACCATACATGAAAAAATAAATTTATTAGATGCATGTGAAAATTATATGCACATTATGTGTAACAGCTGGGTATAAAAAAAAATTCACACAGTCTTCACAGTACAAGCAGATGTGACAAATGTATAAAAAAATGACACTTAAACAAACAAGCAGATGGTTTGCGAGGAACATCGCGGCACGACGACCCGGGGCCTTGATAGATTTGTTTACTTCTGAGGGAGAGACACTGGGCTGTCAAACCCACTGTCCTGCTGAAAGGCCTTCATTCCTGAGAACAAACTCTTGGAGCAGGCCCTCCGGATCCGCTCCCCCTCAGACCCAGGAATTGGCTCTCGGGTCTTGGCCGACTCCGTATCCCGCCCCCCTGGAGCGGCGCTGGGGGGGGGCTTTGTTCTGGGCCTGGTCTGCGTGGTCGGCATGTTCTTGTAGGAGCCCCAGCTCCCAAAACAAGACGAATCGTCATCAGCATCTTCGGTCTTGGTAGTGGAGATGTTGGATGGGATGGGGAAGGTGCTGACAGACTGCGGTGCATCGCCGGGGATAGAGAACGCAGGGTTCTGCTGGTCGGAATGCGCTCCGACCCCGAGCAGGGCCCAGTCATTCTGGCCTGCATCCCTGACCGGGGCTTCCTTACTGAGCGCAGACCCCGCAGGGCGCCTTGTGCCCACTTCTCCTGGCCACATCTCCTCGTTCTGGCCGCGCAGGGTAACGTGGGCCTGCGCTCCCCCTGACCTGCTAGCAGAGGGATGGCATTTCATGTGTCCCACAGCTCTCTGTGCCAGGTGGCCTGCGGGGTTGGGTGGACCCTTAGAGTGAGCGCCATCAAGCACCTTCCTCTTCCCCGATGTTATCAAAACACGATGGTCTTTGGTGGACTGAAGGTCACGTACATTCTTCTCAATCCCAGAATGCTCTGCTGCAGGCCTCCCATCACTGCCAGCGAGAGAGAGAGCCTGCTGGTTGGTCTCCGCAGGGACGCCGAGAGAGATCACGTCTTTAGCTGGCGGGCTCTGTCCAGATGACACGTGTGAAGCTCTGCCTGGTTCCTCCGCAGCAGGCTCCGATTTCGAAGTGCTCGCTTGTTTACAAAAGAATAAATCTCCATGTAAATCAGACGCGCAGCACCGTAGGTGGATCTTCTGTGCATAGGAGCAGAGGCCTGCACTTACTCAGAGCCGTGTGACTCCTTCCGCTGGCTTTCCGGGACACCGGTGTCTCCAGCACCTTGGCCATGGCTGCCAGCTTGCTCGCAGCATTGATGATTTTCTTCTCTGCCCTGCAAAGGCGGTTAGACATGTGGCCAGGACAGCGGGGAGCGAGAGGGGCCTCAGAAAGGCAGAGGGTAAGCCACCATAATCTCACCCTTGGGCCTTGCCGCTGTCCTCCAGGAGCTCCTGCAGGCAGGTCAGGTAGTACCTCCGCATCTTCCTGGCCGTGTCCTGCCTCTCCCGGAGCACCTCTGCCCGGATCATCTCCGCCGCCCTGGTCTTACTCTCCTGGATGTACCTCAGCATATCACCTGCCCAAGAGAGTCACGCAGCGGGACCCAGGTTCATGGGGCTGTACAATCCACACGTGGTGCAATAAGATTCTCCCCGCAGGCCAGAGGGACCAACACAGTAACACCAGACAGAGACAAATGCATGTATGTGGGATGGTTTGGATGACAAACCTGAGGAAGAAACTCAGTGTAAGCAAGCGAGGCACTGAACTGCCCGCTGGTTACAGCCGTCCCTGATACGGCCCCTAAGAGAGTGCAATGCTGAGCGGAGATCCACTATCATTATTAACTATCTAAGGAAAAGCATTAGATCTGCACAGCTACCTAAAGTAATGGGCTCCCGGCACAAACGCACCCGGGTCCCACCCGGGTCCCGGCACAAACGCACCCGGGTCCCACTCGGGTCCCGGCACAAACGCACCCGGGTCCCACTCGGGTCCCACCCGGGTCCCGGCACAAACGCACCCGGGTCCCACCCGGGTCCCGGCACAAACGCACCCAGCTCCAGCCAAAAGATGCACGTTAATGACGTTCATCTTATTTGCAAGAAACCATATAAACAGCTAAGGAAAAAATTAAGAGAGTGCAGCAAAATTTGATTCACTTATTTCTCAATTTATGGGTATGCGTCTGAGAATAATATATTATATATATATATATATATATATTTCTTTGCAAATTTACAGTTATGCTTCAAGGCCAGATGACACGATTAAATCTGATTTATTACTACAGGCAACCCTTCTGCATTATGACTTTCCCCATCGTGGGTCCGATATACCGCATAAGAAATTAAGCATGAGAAATTAAATGTAAATTTTCGGGAAGTCTTGCAAAAGGTTTAGACGATACACAAAAGTAAAATGCGTAGAGTAGTGGCTGGGAGGACGCGGGACATGGCAGCCTCTCACGTGACGTCTCACGCTGATCGCTCAATCTGGCATCTCTCAAAGCTTTCCGCTTCGCCCCACTCCACTCGCTTGCTTGCTTTGCTCCTCAAAGGGACTTTAACACCAACCGCACCGTATGCAAACAGACTGGCAGCCAGTGAGCACGCCATCTTAAACCAGAAGTGCAACAGTGTTTCGTGCGAGTGCTGCATTTATGGGGGGTTCATCGTTTTTTTTGTGATGGAAACCTTATTGAGATGGGCACCACGACCACGAGCGTGAAAGACGGGCACCACGACCACGAGCGTGAAAGACGGGCACCACGGCCACGAGCGTGAAAGACGGACACCACGACCAGGAGCGTGAAAGACGGGCACCACGACCACGAGCGTGAAAGACGGACACCACGACCAGGAGCGTGAAAGACGGGCACCACGACCACGAGCGTGAAAGACGGGCACCACGGCCACGAGTGTGAAAGACGGGCACCACGACCAGGAGCGTGAAAGACGGGCACCACGACCACGAGCGTGAAAGACGGGCACCACGACCAGGAGCGTGAAAGACGGGCACCACGGCCACAGGCAATCTGCCTGAGAGAAGGAGAGCTGCACTGGGGGAATGATTTGGGGCAAGTCAGATACATGAGGATGATAACTGTCAGCGATGCCGTGACCTTCCCGCAGCCCCCCCATACACCGCATGGAAACCCCCCCACGCACCTCGTATCTTAGCCACGGCTCTCATGTACTGCTCCTTCATCTCCTCCAGGCCGGCCTGCAGGACCTGCTGTCTGTCTGGGCCTCCGTCACTCGGGGGCCTGATGATAAGAGAGGCTGTGAGTGCAGGCAGGCCTCCTGCTGGGTGTAGAGAGGCCCGGGACAGTGGCATTAGGGTGCGGCTACACACTGGGAGGAGTCTGTACTGCCGGGACGCCGCCATTCGCTGGCTTGTCGCAGGGCCGCCTCCCGCTCCTTCTGCAAAGCGGCCTCGTGCTCCTCTGTGCAGAGAGACTTCACAGTGAGACATCGGTGGCGGAACCCTGAGGATCAGGTGGGACTCGGGGGGCGGGGTCACCTTTGAGCCGCCGCACGGCGGCCTTGTGCTCGCAGACTGTCTGCTGTAGCTGCTTGCACGCCTTCTCCAAGTGCCTACGCAGGTCCCGACACTGTTTCTGCAGCCGCTGCAGCCGGTCTGCGCAGGCCGGCCCACACTGCTGCTCCCCGGCCTGCGGCGCCGACGCTGGGAAGACCATGAGGATGCGTGTGAAGCAGAGAGTCACTGCAATCGCGCGCATGTGGCTACAAAGCCCTCCTGACTCTGGCGAGAGCGGTTAGGGAAGGAGACAGAGAGAAGGTCACCAGGAGACTTTAGGTGTGTGCAGACCTGCACATCTCACCCACAAGCGATATAAAGAGCCACAGTCACAGAGTACTCAACTGGCTGGCAGCAACAGAGCCCTGGTCTGTATTTGTGCTTTCTGAACCTGAACTTTTCACCTCTGCTTAACACTCGGGACTAAGGAAGGAGGACAGGAATCGGCAGCTCCTGGTCCAGTGAGAGATGGGAGACACGGCTAGTCTGGTAGGAGACCTGCGAGCTGTCTGCTGCAGGGGGCCTCCTAGGGGGCGTGCTGGGAGCAGAAATGCCCGAGAGCGGTGCCTCTCCGGCTGGGTGTACCGGCACCCCGGCTGTCCTACCTTGGAGCCCGTTTAGCTCCTTCGCGTGGTGCTCCTGGGCTTCCTGCAGTCTGTTTCTGTTAGTCTGAGAAGACAGGAAACATGCTGGTCACGATGGCAGGCCTGGAGACGTCCCCCGAGCAGGGGACAGGACATGCGGGAGCCAGGCCCACCTCTTCCCACTGCTCCCTGGCCTGAGACACAGCCTGGCGAAGCAGAGCTCTGCAAGGAGCCTGCAGACAGCTTGCAGGCAGCCTCCCTGCTCCTCCGGCACCGGAGCCCAAGGTGCTGCTGGGAGCTTGCTCCTCATTCTGGGTCAGCCACTCCGGGTCACTCTCAAGCCGGTTCCGGATACCCTGGAGGGTGGCGCAGACTTCGGCCAGAGCTGCCTCCCTGAATCGCTCCTTCTCCGTGCTGCTCCTGGCCTCCTGCAGGGCCTCCCACTCCTGCTCCCTTCTCCTGAAGAGCTGCCGGAGGTCCGCCTCCTTCTGACGGACGGCCTCTTGCTGGAGGTGCCCAGCCTCCGCACTGGCGAGCGATAGCGCCTCCTCCAGCTTGCCGCGCTGCTCCTCCAGGAGGGCCCGGTACTCCTGCTCATGGCGCGCCTGCAGGCGTGCGAGCTCCTCCTGCTTGTCGCGACTGCAGACAGCCTGCACCCGCGCCAGCTCTGCCTTGGAGTGGGCCTCCTGCTCCTCCCTGCTCTGCTCAAGCTGCCTTTGCAGCAGCCTCACCTCCTCCTGCAGCTCCTGCCTCTCCCTGCAGTCCTGCTCCTGTGCCTCTTTCATCGCAGAGGAGACCTGGCCGGGGAGGGGGGGCACTTTGTCATACTGGCACCACCTCCCTTGCTGAAGGAGAGCCCAGTTTCCATTGTGTACACAAGCACCACCCTGTGGGTCCTGAGGCGCTCGCGGGGTCCACGTGGGATCCCTGGCATGTACCTTCTGAGCCAGACTCTCCTGCTGCTGCCTCTCCCAGGCTTCCTGCTGGGCCAGGAGGCCGGCCCGGTACTCCGGCAGGGACGTCACCTCCTGCAGCCAGCGGGCGCGGGCCTGGGACAGGGCGCTCTCCACCTGGGGGCAGCACCGCGCTCAGTGCCGGACGGGTCCGGCTCACAGCAACACCACCCACCATTTAACACCTCTGCCTATTACTGTTACTGGAAGTACCTTACTGCCCTGTTTATGTGGACCTAGTAGCTGTACACCAAGCGGCCAAGCTGAGACCGGCCACGCATTTACCTGCTGCCTGGTGGCTTCCAGGTGCTCGCTGTGAAGCTCCGCCCTCACCCGCTGCCCCGCCTCCAGCAGTGCCTGGGCCCGCCCCCGCTCCGCCTCCTGCTGCAGCTCCAGCCTCTGGGCACGCAGCCGGGCCTCCAGCTCGGCCTGGGAGAGGACCTGTCCCGGCCCATCTGTCTGAGAGGCCTGCTCGCTGGCCTCAGCGCCTCCTGTCCCGCCTGCCCGCTCCAGCCGCTGAGCCCACTCCTTCTCCACCTTCTCCACAGCTGTCCGCATCGCCTATGGGGGGTGGAGCCAAACATCCTCAGGCTCGAGGATGTGCCAGGGGTTGGCATGCTGTCTCCGCATTACGGCCCCACTCAGCTCCAGCACTCACGGATATCGGATTTTAATAAAATTGAGGACTGACAAATGGTCCCCAGAAGGTCAGAATAACAGGTTCTTGTCACATTTGGGCCCCACACACATACGGGCACACTCTCTCGAACGTCCGTGTACCCCGTCAGCAGCCAGGGCTCATTTGGCGGGGTTGCCACGGCGACGGCGCACCTCGCTCTGCTGCTCCTCCCAGGCACTCTGCCGGAGGGCCACTGCTGCCTCCACCTGCCGCTGCAGCTCCTGCTCGCCCTCGCTCTGCCAGTGCTCGCTGGCGGCCTGGTGCTGGGCCTCCAGCCGGGTCAGCGCTGCCTCCCTCTCCTGCTCCATCTGACAGCGCAGCTGGGGGGGGGGGGGGGGGAGACCGAGCGCGTTTCAGCCGCTCGAAAGCCAGCGCCGCGAGAATGTCGCAGAGGAGTGCAGGCCAACCTCCTCCTCCCGCCCGCGGGCCTCCTCCTCCATCGCGGTGCGGAGGCTGTGCTCCAGGCCGTCCTTCTCCCTGCAGACGGCGATGTAGCACTCCTGCACGACTCCCATCTGCTTACTGACATCCGCCAGCTTGGACCTGCGGGTGAGCAGCACACTCGTCCCCGGCCCAGAGGATTTGCACGTCCTCGCTCGCGGTGGCTTAGCCGATGTCCCTCATGACGCACACAGCCGGGTTTTTAAATGGACCAATTAAAACGGACAGAGCACGCCCCCTGGTGGCCACGCCCATATCCGCCTTCTACTGGCCGCTAATGTGACTCACTCCAGATGCTGCACCTCCTGCTGGCACTCCCTCTGCAACGCCTCCATTTGGGCGGTGTGCTCCTGGGTCAGTTCTGCACGTACATGGTTCACCACGTCGTCCCGGAACTGCTGCTGTGTCCTCTCATACCTCCACCAAACCACCCACAACACGGGATTACCACAATGTCCCTAAAATAGCTGCCGGTATCAGGCGGCTCAGTTTCACATTATCAGTTTGATGAGCCATAACTACATTTAAATGCATCTTAAGGCTTAAGAGCAGGTCCCTCGTCGGCACTGCCCATCCAGCACGTCCTGGCTACCTGGCAGTGGTCTCCTGCTTCTCCTGGTCCAGCTCCTGGATCATCTCTCGCATCTTCGTGCACAGCTCCAGATTGGCTGCCCGCACCTTCTCCTCATTCTGCTTAAGCTCTCGATTCTGTTCCTCAAGTTTCTGGTCGGGCAACAGGGCAGATAAGCTCACTAAGTGACTTCCCGAGATAGAAGTTGCACATCTGCTCAGAACGCTGCCAAGCGGAGAAGGACGAGCCCCTCAGCTCCACGGCCTGACCTCCACAGAGTGCTGGAGATGTTCCTTGTCTTTCTGCAGCTGTTGAAGCTCCTCCTGGGATGGTGCCATGCTGGACGCTTCCAGATGCTTCTCCAAAACGGTCTCCCTCATCTACATTGGGAATAGAATAGAGGGCCCCCCACATTTTAAAACGGTTCCCCGGTTCTACATGAAAATCCCTGCAGATGGGACATATTTAGGCTGCAGTTTGACCCCGTAGCCTGCATTCTGCCTCTCCCACATTCACCTAGCTGTAGGCCTCCTCGTAGCTTGAATGTTTCGGCCCAGCCCCAAAGCACCTTCCTTCCCCGAAGTCCCTGAACATGACTGCACGTCACCATCATAGAGCCATTCTGAAGCACCTTACTTGGCTTTTGCCTCCTGGTGACAGTGGAGCGTATCTGCTGCTGCACACAGGAGGTGCGCCTCACCCTGGAGTCGCGAGCGCTCCTCTCAGTCCTGTCCAGCTGGGCCTGCAGCTCCTCCGTCTGCATGCGTGCCTGCTGCACCTCCTCCTGCAGCTCGGAGATCTTCTGCCTCTTGCTCTTCAAGCTGACCAGGAGGCGCTGGATCTCCGCCGTCAGCTTGGCTGTAAGGTCCTCCTTCGAGGAGGTGCCCGTCACAGTGGGGGCCACCCCAGAGCCGCTAAAGGGGAGGTGAAGACAGTGAGACGCCCAAACAGACAGTGCGGGGGACACAGGAAGCTGCGCATTTCGCGGGGCTTTGCGTGGCCATGCTGGAACGGTGAGAGGGGACTTCTGGGTGCCCAGTCCTGTGTTTTTGACCACTGCTGTCCCAGGACACACTCGCAGTGCCACAACACGCTTTGTCACTTAGTCACCAATTGACCAATCATTTTCCAAACGCCTGCGTACCCTTGGCAACGGCTGCTTTTCCAGTTGGCCCTCTTTATTCCCAGTTCGACATAGGAGTCTGACAGCTGGTTCTCCCATCCTCTGCTGGATTCCAGGGAAATCACCCCTAATCCCACGGCCGACTCATACAGTGCGATCTGTTCCTTCAGCTCCGTGAGCTCTTCCTGCGACGGAGACAGACACGCCGCATCAGCACCCCGGAGCGACGTCCTGGCGGTGTGTGTGTGTGTGTGGGGGGGGGGATGCCCTGGGGGCAGGTGGCCCACCTGCAGGGACCTGGTCATATTCTCGCCAATGCTCTTGGCTGACTGCGCCTGCTGTAGCTGAATCCGCAGCTGGTTCACCTCCAGCACTGCACCTGTGGGGGCAGTCAGACATCCATGTCCTTGGTGAGCAGAGCGACTCTGTGCTCACTGCCATGTTTGAAAGTGCCCTGAACGTGGGGTAAGTCAGACCCAGGAAGAGCACAGTGCTCTCTGGCAGATAAACAACCCTTACAATGGCAGCTATGAAAACACAGTAACACTATATTGATTTGACTAAAAAAAGGACAAAAAAATATGGGGAAATGGTACAAATTGCTTAGCAAAACATCTGCTCCGCTCAGGGTAGCTACAGCTGGGGGCTGAAACTGCCACAGTCCTGTAGAGAAAGGTGGACCAGTGTGGAAGACATACACCAGGACTGGGGTGCCAGAGAAGCCCCCCAAGAGATAAAGTCAATGGTTTTACTACATGGTGAGGACATTTGGTGGTAAATATAAATCCATCCTTCCATGCACCCATCCATGCATCCATGCACCCATCCATGCATGCATCCGCAGGTGCGCACCGGTCTGCAGCAGGCTGGCACACTGCTGCTGGCTCTCCTCCAGGCGCTGGCTCAGGGTGTTGACGATGGCCGCCCTCTCTAGCCTCTCCGTCTCCCTCTCTCGCTCCAGCTGCTTCAGCTGCTCCTGCAGCCTGCGGCCGACCTCCTCCTGACACACGCGGGCATTTTCGTCGGCTTGGTCCAGAACGACGCAGACGCGGCATCACAGAGATGCGCACAGTGTGACGCAGCGACTGCGCGGCGGTAACGGCGATTCCCCCACCTGCTGCTCCAGCGCCTGCACCTGTGCGTCCAGCTGCTGCTGCAGGGCCAGCGTGCGGGCCTGGTGCTGCTCGTGTACGGCGGCCAGGTCGCGGTCATGCTGCTGCCGTGCGCGGGCCAGCGTCTCCGAGCGGCACAGCTCCGCCATCTGCTGCTGCAGGCTGTCCAGAGCCACCTCGGCCGCCCGCTGCTGCTTAGAGCTCTGCGGCACACAGGTGCACGGGCCTTACTCCAAGGGGAGCAGATCCCGCACACGCCTCTCACAGACCTCTGGCTTTAAGGCAGAGCCCTCACCTCACGCTCCCTGTCGGCTGCCGTCTGCACCTGCAGCTCCAGGGCCTTGACCCCGGCCTGGAGCTCCAGCTCTCGGTCCTTGGCCGCCTCCAGCAGACAGCCAGACTCCTTCAGGCTCACTGCCAGGCCATCCTTCTCATCTGGGGGGGGGGCATGGAAATGGAGATAAGTACTGCAGCGGGAGATAAGCACGGCAGGCTCCGAAAGTGCCGTCATTCCGGACGCCAACTGCCGGGGTCCTAGCGGGCTTCGCGGAGCGGGCCCCCTTCCAACACCTGCCGCTAAAGCCCACCTTTCACAATGGCCAGCTGGTGCTCCAAGTATCTCATGCTACGCCTGCTGTCCTCCAGCTTCGTCTCCAAGTCCTCGATCTGCCTCAGCTGAGCCTTGTTCAGGATCTGCAGCTGGGCGACCTGCTGCTGATCTGCAGAGCCTGAACGGGAGGAAAGACCACCAAGGGGTTAGGCCGCAGCTGCTTGTTCTTATTGACCCTTGTGAGCCACCGTATAGGAAATGTCTTGTCACTCACCATGGGTAGAGTCCAGGAACTCTCTCTGCAGTTGGTCAAACCTGCCACTGGTAGCTGCGACCTCGGGACTGAACACCCTCTGCTGAGCTGCAGGCTGATACGGGTTGTAGTTGACCTTGAGATGCGCCACACGGTCATTTTCCAAACCCTTGGCATCAAAGGTCTACAGAGACAGGGAAGGGGAGACAATCAGTATAAACCAGAAGCATTTACTATTAATTAACTATTAGTATCCATCAAGTCAATGGCATTATCATACCAGTTTAACCTCACCTGAACATGTTCCCTGGTACTGGCCTGTTCCGAGTAGCCTAGGTCCTCCCTCCGTGGAGCTGTGTGTTGGTACGGTTCAAACTCCCCCTCACCAGTGGACTGCTCCGGGTCCATGCTGGGGTAGGCGTATCCCCGGTGGTCATACATGTAGTGGTGGTCCTCCTCCCGGCTCTCAGCCCAGCCGTGGTGCTGGTCCAGCTGTCCATTGAAGCGCTCTGCCTCATGGTCATAGGCATAGTCCCCGTGGTAGGGGCCCTGCTCACACTCACTTCCGCCGTTCTGTGAGAAAACGCACGCATTCCGCTGAGGCAAGGCCAGCCCCTCCACATGGACGGCCTGTTGCTGGAGAGCCTAGTGGGCTTACAGCTTGGCACATTTACACAGCAGCAGTTCAGATGAAGCAGCAAGGCCATAATACCGATTTTGGTCAAGAAAAGCTTCAGTGAAATCAATGTTCACACAGTCCACTCTGAGCAGATGGGGTGTCCTGGGATGGGGTGTCCTGGGATGGGGTGTCCT
>JAODKN010000021.1:14782549-14801677 GCA_026774425.1 Petrocephalus zakoni
GGGAGGCAGCTGCGGGAGAGCGCAGAGTCAGAGCCGCGTAAACGCGGCCGGAGGCAAGGCCCGAGGGAGGCAGCTGCGGGAGAGCGCAGAGTCAGAGCCGCGTAAACGCGGCCGGAGGCAAGGCCCGAGGGAGGCAGCTGCAGGCCCAAGGGACACATGGAGCTCCGAGTCATGAGTCACGCATGCCCCTAATGAAGCTCAGATACCAGATACGCGTGTAAAGCCGCAGCGTCTGTGTGGAAGAGTTACTGTTTAACTCGATCTCCGGAATAAGAAAAGGGAAAGAAACCAGCCGCCATTATCCCTGGAGGCTTCATGGGAAGCAGGCGGAGGGAACAGCGACTAACCCTAATCCTCCTGGCGTGACAGAGGCCAAGGCACACTCCCATCGCACAGGGACCTGCGAATCTGCCCAGTGTCCTTCCTCAGCTCCACCATCGTGCCCACCCCTAGCCACCTCGGCCCCCAAACCGAGCGAATCCCATCGAAGAGCCGTGCATGTCCATGAACTGGAGCAGAGATGTGACCGATTACCAGTGCGGAAACCTGCACAGATCAGCAACTGACTGCACACGAAAATAAACAAGGAACCTGTCATTAAAAAAAAAAAAAAAAAAAATCAATAAAGCCTAAGCATGCTGAAAAATATTAGCCAGTGAGCCTGACTACTGCCTTCTGACTGTGCCCAGGCAGCGAGGGCCACCATCACCAGCCTGAAAGGCATGGAAAGGGAAGTGTGGAGACACACTGGTTAAAGCATAACCTGCCCAACAGCACCCCTGCTCTCCCGACAGCCCTGGGGTGGAGGGCGAGTCACGCCCGCTCCAGTCAAGCGTGACCCAAATCAGGCAGCCTCTGACTCAGCGGCAGGCGCCCTGCCTCACGTCCATACGGCCCGGCCCTCACTCATGGCCTTTCATTCGAGCCGAGCAGCTGAACCGTACGACTCGGGCCCCTAAATCCCCGAGAGAAACGGCCACACATTCAGCAGGGCGGGGTGGAGCCAGACTCCAGACGAAGGCATATAGCTGCGGAGGAGCGAGTGGCGAGGTCTGGCCCAGCTCACTCCTGCGCTGGACAGCCAGCGATGGCGCCGGCCCAATGACATCACCCTGGAACATTCCCCCCCAGCTATGCTTGGGCCATGGGCCACACCCAGCCTCAGAGGCCTTCCCCAGGGTCAGGTTAGCAAGGCGGCGCACCCACACTGGCGCCCAGGCTGGGCTTCACGGGAAAAATAAGCGAGGACCACAAGACCGAGGCAGATAAGCCCTTACATCACACAAAGGACGAAGCTGCGAGTGTCCCTCTGTGGACAGGACCATCAAAGATCATCAAAGCAGCAGCAGCAATCCAAGAGCATGCCTGTATGTCCGAGAGCCAGCCGCCGCTTTCCATTCAAAGTCATTTTTCAATACATAAACTGCGCTTTCACTACGGTGACCCTGAAACCTCTGCTCCCATAGTCCCTAGATTAACTCATCTGGTAGAAAGCGATATCCTCCATCTTTCAAAACACCATGTCTTCAAAGAGTTTGAGAGCGCAATTCTCAAAGGAATAGCTTGAAGGGGGCACCAAGCACAAAGGCCCACCCCATCTGGTTAGCAATCCTGCCTGGGCTACAGTGCAGTGGCTCCCTCTTGTGGACAAGTACATGTACAGCATATGCAGAAGAATTGAGCTAGAGAGAAGCGTTTAATGTCCATACAATTACCAACTTGATACTACTAATTCAAAGCGATAATAGGTAAATTAAAGGTATAATAGGTTTACTGTATGGGATTGGCAAAGGATACAATAACAAGTATGCCAGCAGTGGATCAATACAGAGACAGCCGCTTGGAAAATGTCTCAACAGGGGAAGAAAGTCGAGGCCACAAAAATCCTCCTTTTTGTTTAAAAGAACTGCAGCAATATCAGACATTCAGTCATGCATATAATTTTACTCACCCATCAAAAATCATTTAGCAGAAAGCCCAAACGCTGCCCCCAAGCAGCTGGTCTGAGGGCCTGAGCCCCATAATAATCACAAGACGGCCTCTCGCGGCCGCGGGCCTCTGCTAACACCCACACTGACAGCAGGAGGTCACCAGGGTCTCCAATAACAGGAGCTTTAAAGATGCAGCCAACTCTTTCTGAAAGCTTAGCCAAGCTATCAAGATGATGCATGTCAACAATCCACATAACGATCGATTGTTCAGATTTTTTACATATATAATAATATATGCATTCTGCAAACACTTAAAAAAAATGGGCCATATTGTAAAAATTCAAACATTTACTGAATGTAAAATATATACCATCTGCATTATAAATACCTCATCATTATATAAATATTGTTAGTAGATGATGCCTCTGGTAACATTAAAAAATACAGCATATAAACATAAGAACAAAAAACTATTAGGGCCCATAGCTTTGAAAACCTAAAGAAGGATCTTTGGTTAGTTCCATTCATCAACAATGCGTATGATGCCCGTCTGTTTTATTCTAAATGGTCCTTAAAATAATCTAACCAAAACTTCAAAAATATATAAATATTTGAAATAGTTTAATGTTAAAAAAAACTGTTCCTTTAAAATAAAAACAGGCTGTAAGAGTCGATTGAAAAAGTACTTAACTCCTCTGGGATTTCTTAAATCTCAAAATTCAGACTGCACTCCCAAGACTTTTAAATCGAGGACACAGTGCTAACAGAAAGTCTTGGGACACTTGCTAAATTCAGTAAAAATTTTGCAAATGTATTGATCTTTCATTTGTTTGTTAACAAATATATCACACTAGAGACAACCAGTACTTTTATATAAAGCATTTACTTCAAGTAATAAATCCAAATTACAGTTCTAAAAGAGCTCACAAAAAGTGTCGGAATAGATCTAGTTAAACCTTTTTTAATGAGTTAGTATTTTTCTAAATATCCCTTATTTTTAGCAATAGCTGCAAGTCGTCCTGGCACAGAGCGCCCAAGACGTTTGGTGCTTTCAGTATTGAGGAGCCATCAGGCTTCTGCTGTTCGCCCTTTCAGCCCAGCCTTGTTCTTTGGTCTTTCATTATGGAGTTTCCTCTTTAGATGGCAAAACGTGTTCTATTGGCCCTGAAGCAGGACTCTGTGATGGCCACTCCATCCAGATTTCCATCTTTTCTTGCAATGAGCCCCCGAATGACCATAGCTGTATGCTTTGAGTCAGTATCAGCAAGTGGGAGGATAATCAAGTCTAGAAACTGGACCTCAAAGGTCAACCAAGGCATGTTAATGAACCCAGATTGAGGCTCTGTGGGTTAGACAGCCTGTCACTGCTCAGCAGAGCCCTAATCGAGAGAGGCAGGCAAGTCATCTCAGGGAGCGCACCGGAAGGGCTAAATCGACAGGCTGATGAGCAGGAATACAGCGGGGTTACAGTAAGCCTGGGGACCAACGCGAAACACTAACTAAACACACCACTGCAAAGGTAAATGAATGAACAGGGTTACTACCAGCCAAGGAACCACAGAAATGACGCGGCGTTCACAAGGCGCACAGATAGAGGCGGACTCAGCTTGTCCTGCTCCCATAATAGCAGCAAGCTCGCAAACCACACGTTGGAATGTCACACCATTAGGCGCAAACCATTAAAAAACCTAAAGTGCATGCGTTACTGAAAACGCTTAGTATAATAAGCAAACTATGGCAATGATTGTGTGCTGGAAGGCATACCTCCTGCTCCCGGGCGTAGTCCTCCTGGTCATACTCCTCCTCCTCATGCTGCGTTTGAAGAGCAGCGCTGTCAAAGTCGATGGACATGCCGGGATCAGCACCAGATCACTTCAACCCTGTCAAGCCGGGGTTTTGACACCGTTAGTAACCAGCAATAACCCTTTGGTGTGAAAGCATGGTCTGCTGTGCATTTCCAGTTAGGGGAAAGGGATGGTAATCATCGATTGCCCCCACACAGACACACACACATTTCCCATTTAACAATCGATTATATTGTATCAATTCACTCGCACTGTAATGCACGGAGT
Source organism: Petrocephalus zakoni (assembly GCA_026774425.1). Lineage (NCBI taxonomy): Eukaryota > Metazoa > Chordata > Actinopteri > Osteoglossiformes > Mormyridae > Petrocephalus > Petrocephalus zakoni. The sequence continues at coordinate 14,786,553 of JAODKN010000021.1, forward strand.
TATCAGGATGTAAAACAAGTTTGACTTTCGAGGATACACAGGTAGCAGAAAAGCTGCGATGACCAGGACAGGTAAGAATACAAAATACGTCTCTGGTAGTTCAATTTGTAACTGCTCGAGCATTAACAGTGACCTAGAACTACGCGTAGTGACAACTTTGCACTGATAGTAATAATAACAAAATACCTAAGTGTGATACCACAGTGTATACCGCGAATTAGCACACGACAGCTGGTGACTTAGATTCGTCACATCGATATTTAAAATACACTGAGAAATACTAAAACATTGCGCTGACAGACTGATTTAAAGCACCTTTATTACCCAAGTAATAGCGACGGCGAACAATCCATGAAGTTTACCTTTGACGTCTGGCAAAACAGATCGGCGGAATCTAGTGTTAAACGCGTCTCTAAACATGGATTTAATAAGTTAAACTTAACAATGTATACAATTCCATAATCTTAAGGCTGTACAAAACAAAATAGATTCCTGCCCAAAGACTAGCGGCTAACGCTATATGGCCGGCCATACTTTTAGATTGACGGTAGAAACGGCCAGTACCAGTAAAGACAGAACTCACGTGTCTTGAAGACATCCAATAATAATAATGAGAAGGCGGGCCTTAGCTGCCGAACCCGGAAAAGGGGGAGATCCCGGCGTAGAAGCTGCCGTGCAGTTGGTTTGAAAGATGGCGCCTCGCGCCGCGGGAAGGAGCGCGTGCGGTGATTGGCTGGTTCGCCAGGCCCCGGAACGGAACGCTGTTAAATCATTTATGTTCCGTACAGGGACCTGGGCAGAAAATGCGTTGTTTGTACAGTAGGTCTTAATATCAGAATGCCAATTTCAGGGAGCAATAAAGTGAAAGATGAAATATCTTCAAATTATACATTTCCTACAATAACATTATTATTAATTATAATATCAGAGAACTCAATAACAGCATACAAGTCACATTCCGAGAGCCAATGGCCGTTTTATCAACAACATTTGAATTATGACCATATTTTTTGTGAAATGAAGAGCTGAAAACAGCACTTGGAGCCTTCGAATTAGCCCTCTACAGTAACCCCCCCCCCCCAATTTAAGGTGCCATGGTTCCTGTAAATAAGACACTGTATAAATAACACTGATTTTAAACTATATCAATATGCAGGCTGTAAAAATTTTTAAACTGAATTTGCGTAAATGATATTTGACACAAGCATTGAATTAAGTAGCGCGTTATGTTTGTTTCCTCTTTCAGTTCTGTGATGTATTTCTGTGAATGCCCATGATTTCAGTACGGGAACGGTTTTTCATGCTGAGACTGATGTGTGGACTTTTTGTTGAAGCCGTTAAGCTGTGTCTCGGACAGGTGGCCTTGATGTCACCAGCACAAGGGCCCGGGCTTTGTGCAGAGCTAAGGGGCTGGCCCTGGCCCTTTGTCTGCCTGTCACCTGATGCTAAAACAGGGCCCACCAAGGCAGAGAGCATATGGCAGGTAACCGGACTGATACCAAACTATCGGTCTGGCAGGTGTTTCCATGCAACCTCTCAAAAGTTCAGTCCAGCTGCCTCAAATGAACAGTTGCACAGAATTTGTCCACCTGCCCCAAATATACAAACTTACTTCAGTCACGGGCAAAACACCAGAAATGCTCTTACAGCCCGTTCAGCGAGGGTTCGTCACTTCCTACTGAATGTGCTCCTCTTATACATAATTATAGCTAACAGCCCCCCTTTGGCTAGCTCCCCCCACCCCCAAAAGGGATGCCAGAGACAAGCCTGCAGGCACAATGAGGAATACCCTGTCATGTTCATGAGTGAGAATGCCAAGCAGACACAGAAAGCCAAAGGCAGAAACTTTTAATTTCAGAAGAATGCATGACATACAGTGACCTATCTTTATTACACAGCAGTTTAAATAAAGAAGTCCAAAAAAGCCATTAAACCCCAAGGGAAGCCATTTGTAAGCGAATTATCAGGTATGCTTAAAAAAAGTTATTGCCAGAAACACATGAAATGATACACAATCACTCAGTAAAGTGATTTTCCTGTGAATGTTTTAATATCAGGGTGACACAGTGGCTTTAAATGGTAGCATTCATATGTACAGAGCCATGGTGTTAATTCCACCCTGGTGTGTGGAGTGGGCATCTCTAAATTGCTCAGAGCATATGAATGTGTGCACATGTACGCTGTGTTGGAGAGGCATGCTGCCCACGGTGTACCCCAGCCTTGTGCCTTAAGCTGCCTTGTATAGGACCCCTGTCACCTTGGACAGGTTTACTGGATGCATGGCTCTTTTTAAATCTCAATTCTGTCAAAAACACTTACACCGATTACAAAGTTACGGCTCTGGAAGTTCCAGTCCATACAAAAATATTTTGAAATATAAAATCCAAAGCCAGATTCAGACATTTTATTCCTAAATATTTGCTAATATATAAAGATTCTGACAACTGTGTTCAATTGAAATTATAATAAAAAAAAAAGAATCAATTTAAACATTACAATTGTTCATTTTCTGATCTCAATAGAACAGCTCTCATGACTGGCTTTCTATTTCAAAATCAAAATGTTTTGTAAGAATTGACTAGAAGTCAGTTTAAAGGGATATGCTTAAATGTAATATAAAGAAAACCGTAGGCTAGTAGGACATCTACATACCGCTAGTTTTCCACATTAGGTACAAACAGGAATGTATTAGTATTTACATAGTGCAAATGGTGCCTTTTGTATTGTTACTGGGTAAACATTAACAAAATACAGTAACGCCAGGAATATTGTTCACACGCAGGTACAGTACATTTTGTATGCAAAGGCAGACGATTCAGACACACCGCAGTAACACACTGCCGTTATGCCACTTATTATCACACTTTATTCTGATGTCTGCATGAATTCTGATTGGCTTTAAGAGCTGCACATTTAAAGTGCGCCTTAGAGAAAGCTTTTTGGCGTTAAATGTTACAGGTCCTTTGATTGGTCCTTTGAAAGAGGCTCTGATGAGCATGACCCCTATGAGAGAGACAGTATAAAGCATGCTTTGTAGGCTGGGGAGGGTTAGCGGGATGGGGCCTTTTGTTCTGGTCAATCAAACTGCTGGTATTTTTCAGAGGCTCAGAATCAACAGTGCACAGTACATATACACACCTCTCAATAGGTCAAGGATATTCAAATGTCAATTTACCTTCATTACAAACACATAATACAGAAAAAATACGTAGAATTAAAGGGAAATACCCAAATGAATTTTCCTAACAAGTCCTGGTTACGTTAAGGTTCCTGCAGGTATCACCAGAACACTGAATTCAAGATATTCTTCATGTATGCATGATGTGCTAGGCATCGCATTTAATGATCTAATAATTAAAATAATTGAAAATTAAAAACAGAAAAAGGTAAATAAATCCATGTAAATTATATTTCTAAGTTGAAGTCCTTTTTCCCCCCTGACTAAAAAGTCTTACCCTTTAAGAAAAACTGATAAAAAGGAGTGTCAAAAAAAAAAAAACTGCAACAAAACGGTGCCATTAAACCTAATAGCGTCTACTGGAGACATTAAAATTGCACTGGTACACATTACTCGTGATAATCTTCAGCAATCTGTAGAAATATTACAATTCAAGTTAGTAATACATCAAAGTGTTTTGTGCTTAAACGCTAATTTCTGTGATCTTAATACCATACTTCCTATAAAATTAAATGGAATATAGGTTTCCTTACATCTCTTTACCTAAACCTCTTAAATGAGTCCCATGTGCTGGCAATCTGTTAGCATCAATCATCTGCATCTGACATTTACATATCCTGTGTGAAAATGAATGCAGGTTCACTGCAGATTTGTGTCATGAATGTGACCAAACTGAAGCAGGCCTGGATTTGCATCTCCGTCAGTCATTTTCAGAACAGCACAATGTACGGTCAGTCTACTGATACACAAATAGGGGTCAATCAAACAGGAACAGTCAAGGAAGACTCCGGGGGCCTCCGACTCTGAGGAAAACGCCCCACTCCCTTCGGAAAATCAGCACGGGCTTGGTTTCGAGTTTCCTTGTGGTCCAGTTTAGTAGGTGTGGGGACAAGTAGTTAAGACCTTCTTTATCTCAACAATAATTTAAAAAATTTCAGGAACTGATTATAGTCCCAAATTTGTTTTGTGGTCCACTTGTGCCCTTTTGCATTAGTCCATTGTGCTGATGGAGATGGTCAAGGTGAACTTCCTGAGATAACACGGCCCATTCCTGTACAAGCAGGCCTGTCTCAATACCTCACATGCTGTGCTCTTGGGGGGTGCTGGTTTTGGGTGGGCGCTGGAGTGCCATGTGTCAGAGGGAGCTGGTCTTGGCATCTTGCTGCTGCTTTTCATAGTCCAAGGTGGCTTCGCTAAGCTCCCCCAAGTCCAGCTCTTCTTCCTCACTGGGCCTGCCATCTCCCACCTCTGCCTCTTCATCTTCACTGCCATTCTGGGTCTCTTGTAACTGCATGTTCTCCAGGGTCTCTGAGACCCACGACTCGATCCGGCTGCTCAGGGGCGGCACCTCCAGGGAGACGACTCCGTGCGTATAGTCCTCCTCTTCCTCATCCTCTTCCTCCTCCTCCTCATCCTCCTCCAGCATTCCGGGCACTAGCGTGCTGGCAGTGCTGGTGATGGAGGAGCTGCGGGGGTCCCTGCCGCTGCCGTCCAGGGACCCCGTCTCGGTGCTGTGCTGCGAGCGCTGGGATGCCCACTCCAGCGAGTCTTCCAGGCGGCCCTCCTCCTTCTCGGCCGCGGGCCCCCTGCTCCTAGGCTGGCCCACTGCTGCAGGATGGGCTGCCCGGCTGCCAGGCTCCCTCTCAGCGCCACCCTCGGAAGCCTCCTGGCCATCGGACGTCTCCACCATGTTCCTCCAGTTTGTCTCTAAGGGACAATGCGGGACCCAATGATTGGCTAAGGGGCTGAAACCGGCCCCAAAGAATTTATGCACAAGACTACAGAGGTCTAAAGGAACCAGGACACACCATATATTACCCAGTCAAGACAACAAGGTGAGCCTACAAAACACCATGGAGTTTTGGCCAACACCTATGTAATGCTGGTAGAATTTTTGCTAGCCAACTGAGCTAGGTCAGTAAAACATGTTGACTAGCTCAGATAAACTATTCCACCATGTTATTTTCAAGCATCATATCTGACAATAACAACAATAATCTAACACCTAAAACTGATTGATCAGATTGACCAATCAAGCTGATCGACCAATCAAGTTGAGTCTGAAACTGCGATCAGCTGAGATGACCTTGAACACATCTTCACCTCTGAGAACATTTTAGACTGGCTACATACCTGTGCCAAGAGATAAGTGCGCAAGGTAATGTGGTTTTAATTCGATGTGCAATTATTTCTTACTACTAGCTAGCAGGGTAGCGTTCGGTTTTTGTACGTGACCTTCGTCTAATTGAGCCGCCTCAGGCGGGTGGGAGAGCTCACAGGGGTATGTCCCGAGAGGCCTTCAGTTCGGAGGGCGTGCAGGCCTTACCGTACTCCTGCTCGTTGACCTCAGATATGGGCTCGGAAATGACACTGCAGAAGGAGATGGCGCTGGCTGCAGAGGGGTTACGCGAGTGCCCCATGTGGTGCGGGAGCTTCCTGACGCTCTTCAAGGTCTCCTCGGCCTGCTCCTGCTCCAGCGCAGACACCATCTCCCGGTAGGCTTGCCGGGCCTCCTCCGTTAGGGACACCAGCTTGTGGAAAAGCTCCTGAAGGCGAGAGCGGTTAAGGAACTGGGCTTGTGACTGATAAGGGTACGGGGCTAAATCCTGCCAGGACCGCAAAGACCTGCATGCATGTGGAAGTCCGAGCTAAACCCCAAGCACGTCGGTCACATTCCACAGTAAGCAGCTGAAAGGAGACCACGTTACACTTTAATAACCCCGAACTAGGGCTGCATGATGTCACAGCCCATCGATGTGGCGCATGCACAATGATCACCAGGGCTTCAGATAAGGGGAGTCAACATCTGTCCGGATGCCGGCTTTGTCCGGACATTTGTTGTGGATTTGTTGTGGATATACAGCCCTGCTGATTGCTGCACATGAACCCGCTGCCCCTAATAGTGGCCTTTCCCTGACAAAGGATGTGGTTTGTTTAACTTTAACCATTCTGAGCACATGGGATGTTGCCTGAAGTAAAAACAGATTTCACCAATGACAGATGCGGAAAACAGGTTGCACTTTGCTTTGGATGCAGTCTAATGAACATCTCCGCAGAGATCTATATATATACTGCTATATAATCAGGAGTACAGCTCATTTGCTTGTACATCAGTGATGACGGAGCCTGAGCACAGCCTCCATCCCATACCCTGGCCCAACGCACCCATTGTGGAGCACAGAGGTGCCATTCAGGCCCGAGGTCAGTGCCCAAATCACCCCCCCCAACTAACCTCCGCTCCGGAGAAGTTGAAGATGCCCACCACGCTGACGGGGACCAGCTTGTTGACACAGCGGCCCAGTGCCTTGCGGCCCAATGCAAACACAAAGGGAATCTCCTGCTCCCTGGCCATGGCGATGACGTTGTACAGAGCTTCATCCAGACCTCCTGTCCACAGAGGGAGGGGTGACAGCCTTGATTCCAGGTTCGAGATGACAGATAATGGGCTCAGCCCCTTTATTGCTCCCGCAGAGCACTCTGGCTGGCTGCCTGGCCCAGCCCAGCGGCTCCTCACCTTTGGCCTGGATCTTCTCGCAGTTGGGCGAGATGATGACACACTTGATCCTGAGGAGCTTCATGTGCTTGGTGACCTCGCGGAGCCCCATGACCAGCCGCCGCTTGGCCTTGGCCTTGTCGGGGTCCCGCTGGTAGCCACGCTCCTGGAAGCGCACCAGCTCCTGCAGCAGCACTGTGACGCTCTCGTCGATCTCCTTGTTCAGCACCTGGTTGCAGTACCTGAGGCACGCAGGTGCAGACAGGGACACGGTCAGTGGTCGCTAATGGACGACCCCCCGCCACAAGTGTAAACAGAGTGGCAACAAAGAGGAAGATGAAACAGAACCACCCGCGGCAGGGAGAAGGGAGGGGGGAGCTAGGGGCGGGACTCACTCCCGGAACCTCCGGCTGTGGATTTTGGTGATGGTGGAGGTGGCAAGGGGACTCCCGAGCCCGGAGCTGGCCGGCGAGCCCTGGGATACAGGCGTGATGCTGTATGGGGACGTCTGGCTGGCTGGGGACAGCGAGGGCTCACTGGGCACGCTCAGACTGTGCTCTGCAAAGAGAAGTCATTATAACAGAGTTATCTAGCTGCTTCCCTGAAAGTTTACTTCCAAGGATTTTATGTTTTAAACAGATGACTGTACATACAATTCAAGTAGTTCAGGTTAAACACTTTGCTCAAGAGTCACTGGAGACCTAAACCAAGTCAAAGCAGGTTTGGGACCAAACTAATATCAGAGACTGGCCTCCCCACCGTCTGGGGTCAGGTGCTCCTGGGCCAGATCCTCAGTGAAGGACAGCGAGGGGTCATCTTCCTCTTCCTCTGTTCCTGTCACATCAGTGTCCAGAGGTGGCTTCCCCTTCTTCACCTCCCTCTCCTTTAGGATGACCTGTGGAAACAGAGGCACATAAGCATGGCAGCCACTCACGATGCTAAGGGGCGCCTGAGGCCATTCTCAACCACACACTGTATGTTCCCTGGGTTTTAATGCCCATTTACTATTTATTTATTTGCCATTCATTATTCAGTTTAAGGGGCTCACATAACTGTAATTGCTCACTGCTCATTAATGGAGCAGAAACTTGTGATCTTTAAAGATACAGAGGGCCGCTCTGCCTCCCTGCTGCCCCCTAGTGCCCACCTTCTTCAGTGCCGTGGGCCTCTTGGCTTTGGGGATCTCGCGCTCCTTGCCCCTCTTGACCCGAGGGGCGCTGGAGTCCAGGATGTTGTGAGGCAGGGGACAGACTCGGCCCCTGGGACCTGAGAGCTTTCCCCCGCTGTCCTTGATTGGGAGGGCAGCCAACGTGCCGACTAGCAGGGTGACAGAGAGACGTTACGTTTCAAACGTTCTAAATTCTGTAGTTTGCATAACTATTTAAAATATAGGATGTTAGACACTAAAACTAGCTGCTTTAAAAGCGTTACCTTGTTTATTAATGTATCTTATTTATTTAAAGGTAGGGGTGTAACAATGGAGTGCCACAATATTTTGCGATAAAGAAAAATGACAAGACACATTGTAGTAATAATAATGCAGCATAGAACTAAATCATTTACTATTTTTAACACAAGAGGGCTCAATATGCTTATGCAGTTTTGCATTGAGATTATTTCTGCATTTTGCACTGGAATCTGCAGAATAATGGGAAAAAGGGCAAGAAAAAAACAGGGACTTTTCAATGGCTTGAAAAAATTTTTTGTAAATGTATATAAGAAGGAATAGATAAGCAAGGCTGTAAGATGGGGGGCTTTCAGTCTTATTTTGTTGAATATATTGTGAGTGTATCAAACATGATCCCTGGTGAGTACAATATATTGTTAGACCCCTATTTGCAGGTATCCTAAAGACCTTAAGTCGGAGTCTGACACACACAGCGATTCACTCTGTTTACAGCTTCCTGGACGGGAGACAACAGGAAGTCAAAGAAAAACAACAAGCCACAGAAGAGCACAGAGCAAACAAAGGCCACTCAAAAGAAGCAGCTAGTTAGGGACTCATTAGGGACTCATTAGGGACTCATTAGGGACTCATTAGGGACTCATTAGGGACTCGCTCGCTTCCCTGGTTCCAGCCCCAGGCTGTGCTGCCGGCCAAGGCTTAGGAATGTAACCTCACCCCATAAATTCCATCGCCAATTAAGCTATGGGAGCCTGGAATGATGCAATGCCATTTGCCTATGAGAGGTGTGGGGCGGGGCTTCCTCTGCTTGCGGCGAGCCGCGGGCACCTGTGTAGGACAGGGGCTTGGTGTTGGTCAGCTGCCGGGCCTTCATGGCCTGCTGCTGCTTCTCCAGGGCCGCCAGCATGTCCCCCAGATCCAGCTGCACTGGGGTCTTGCGCTTCTTTCCAGCCGCTTTGGACAGCGCCTCCTGCTGGCGGCATCACATGGTCACACACGCTCACTCGGCAGCACATCGGCCTGAGCGCAGGGTCGGCGCCCTCAGCGGGCCCTGCCCACCCACCTGCAGCTTCTTCTGCTCCCAGCTGATCTCCGAGTACTCCTGGGCCGTGGCCAGGGCTGCCGCCAGCGCCTTCTTCCTCTGGCTCTTGGCCCGCTTGGGCACGGAGGTGGTGATTGGGATGGGGGTCTTCACGATGCTGATGGGCGAGCCCTCCGGCAGACTGTCCAGCTGAGGGAAAAGACGGGCTGGCTTCAGGCCAGCCGGCGAGCACGGACACCTCTCCGGGACCCAGAGCCCTGACCGGTGCCCCAGGGCTGGCTGCTTTCGGCTCGGCATCTGCCCCCCCCATATCAGCCCCAAACACGGACCCTCCCATGGTGCCACGGGCCAGAGCCACTCTCACCAGGCCTTTGGGCAGCTTGGGCCGGATGTGCTCAAGGCTTCCCCGGGGAGGGCTTCCTCCTTCTCCTCCTGACTTCAGCCCAGGAAACTCCTCTTCATCCTGGCAACAAAACACCATTTTGCCGGGCCAAGCTGAACACCCCGGTACCCCACCCCCCACTCAGGGAGACCCCGGGATGGTTCTGCTCTCACCTCAAAGTAGAGGGGCTCCAGGCTGGGCTCTGAGCCCAAAAGCAGCCTCCCCTGAGGGCCACACCCCCTTTCTGCCACGCTGTTCCCTGTGCGCCCCCCCTTCTGAGGATGACAGGAGTCAGAGGAGCACGGGGGGGGGATTTGGCTGCTGCACCTCAGGAGGGGGACTACCTGGGTGCAGGCCCTCTGCTCAGATGGCACCTGCCCCTCCCTGTGACAGCCACCATTCCTGTCGCTCCAGGGCCGGTGGGGGGCCAGACCCAGCCAGCCCCCGGCTGCTCAGCAACAACAAACGGGAGAAACACAGAAATGAAACGACGCCAGGCAGAAATCTGATGCCTGCATATATTCCAGTGTGTTCTGCAGCCTCACCCGCCATCACGCCAGCCTCACCGCCCTGTTAAAATGGGGAAAAAAGACACAGATCAGCTTTGAATGTTAACAATGGTTGAATTATGGACAGAAGTGTTGCCGCCACTAGGGGGCGTACCGCAGTGGCGCCGTGGGACGCGGCTGCCTGGATGTGCTTTGGGCTGCAGTAGCCGCTGTCGCTGTCGATGTCGGCCTCGCTGGCGCCCCGCTCCCCGGACGGCTCGAACCCCGGGTGGCCCACTCGCCTCCGCCGCACCCGGCCCTTCCACGGTGACGGGCTGGCCCCGTCTGCTGCCCCTGGGGATTCTGGGAAGTGCGACACTGGCGTCTACATCCATCTCCATCTGCTCCACCCCAATGTCTCTTTATTTTTCAATTAGCGTCAAAAAAACAGCACAGATGCTTAAACTACTGGGATTTATTGAAGCATAAATGCAGGGAAACTAGATAAATGCATGTAATAACTCCCCCCCCGACACCCACCCAGAAAGAAGAGCTGTACGCAGCGCAGTCACATATAAACTGAACGGCCTATAAAGTTAAACTTATAAGGTTAAACTGTGAATATGGACAGTATCCAGGGCTGGGTGTGGATGGGGCCACATCAGAGCTTCCCTGAAGGCTAGGCACACACCCCAACTGATCCTGCGCCCCGTCTTAACACTCCCAGAAAGCCCTGCAGCAGAATCCATTACATCCAAAGAAAAAGAAAACTTGGCAGTTCAGGTGCCAGACAAGATGCGGGAGTGTTTACGACCTCAGCCAGTGCACGACACGCAGGGCGAAAAGGGGACTCTGCCGTAGAGCATCTCCAGGACGCACCCCCTTCCCGATTACCGGTTTGCTGAGCGGCGTCCACCAGCATGACAGCTTTGGGCCGACCGTCCTGGCTGATGGTTGGCACCTCATTCTGGACCGCCACGCTTCGGATCAGAGCTCTCCTGCCTTTCTGGGGATGGAAAATCTGCTGCTGGAATCCAAAGAGACCCAGATGAGACCAAAATGTCACAACCTTCTCTCACAAGGTTACCCTTGGAGACGGTCCTGGCGCTCACCTTGGGTAATGCGGTCGCCCGGGAGACAGCCTTTGCCCTCTGATTGGCTGCAGGGAAGGCCTGGCCCAGTGCTAAGGGGAGGTCGCTGCAGTCCGCGATGACGGCACCACGTGCTACCACCGGGGCGGCGCCGTAGCCAGAGGGGAAAGACTGGTAGAAGCCGAGCAGGGGGGGGCAGGACGCAGGCACCATGTGGTAGTAGGCATAGTCAGTGGATACGGCGGGCTGGCCCGAGGACAGAAGGTGGTAGGCCATGTAGGGACTGCTGGGGCCGGGCGAGGGCCACCTGCTCTCACCGCCATAGTGGGGGTGGGGCCTGGGCGGAGGACACAGCCGAGTCAGTCGTCACACGGACCCCCCCGCGCTCATACCTGTGGCCTCCCCCACCCAAAGCGGCAGCTACAGCCACTACCCCCAAAACTGAGTGTCAGAGAGCACCAAAGCCAGGAGTCGCAATGAGCAACAGCGACATGGCGAATGGTCCCTTACCTAGCAGAACTGAGGCTGGCATTTTCGCCATCTCACTGCTGCTGCCGAGTGCTGCCATTTTTAGGCACCCAGGTCCCGCCCACCCAGGCCCCACCCAAACGCAAAAGACACTGCTGTGCTGTGCTTCTTCTCACGGTGCTCAGGAGGCCTGCGACTGCGTCGGTGACAGCAGACCACATGGGCACTGAGATACCCTCCCCCAGGAAACTGGGCCCAGGTCCATACCTGCTGGGCTGGTTCTCCTGGACAAAAGGGTAGCAGGTGATGAGATAGCTGGGAATGTGCTGGCCCTCAGCGGCACCTCCACCCATCTCGCCGGACAGTCCCATGGCCACCAGGCCAGTGTCCAGGGCCCTCTTTTCCGGCACGAAGGGCTCCACCTCAGCCGACAGCTGCACAGCCTGCACGGGATGGAAAGAATGAGCACAGAGCGTTTAGAGACCAACAAAGGGGACACGGGACAAAACACAGGGATGAAGCACCAGACTCAATACACAATACACAAGCCGGGAGACAGCCAGGGAGTGTCCACCGCACTCACCAGCAGGGAAACTGCGTCCTCGGTGCGGCCAAAATATCCACCCTATCCATTTCCAAACAACGCGTCACAAAAGTCATGGTCGTGTGACGCAATGTGGATGGAAAAACAAACACGCGCTTTAGGAGTGGAACCGCCCACACGCTCGTGTTTACTCCCGGCCCTGCTGAGGCAGCTGAATGTTTACACCGGGCCAGATCGGGCGGCCACATGATTACACTGGGCCGGATGGGGCAGCCACATGATTACACCAGGCCGGATGGGGCGGCCACATGATTACACTGGGCCAGATCAGGTGGTCACATGATTACACCGGGCCGGATGGGGCGGCCACATGATTACACCGGGCCAGGTCGGGTGGCCACATGATTACACCGGGCCGGATGGCCGCATGATTACACCATGCCGGATGGGGCGACCGCATGACTACACCGGGGCGGGCCGAGCGGCCGCATGATTACTCGCAGCTCAGAGGAGTCCAAGTGCCAGTCCCCGAAAGCCAGTGGGAACCTGAATCTTCGCCTCAGAGAGGCCTGGCCCCTGTTGGCAACTCAGGAACCTCCTACAGAGCTGCTAAGCTTACTTTCCATACTCAGCCATGCCCCAAACTAATTTTCCAACTGTGTCAAGCAATAATAAAATCAAACCAGGCTAATAAATGCCAGAACGGGAAACTGTCTGATAACAGTCATGAAAAGAAATAACACCAGCAGTAGCTTTAGCTGGCAAATAACGTACAGTAAACCCCACCCCCCTCCGGATCTATGCCAAGCAAATTCCCAAATAGAAAATTATTTATTATTGTGAAGAAAATAGGGAAAGTTCTCAAAAATTTTTAAATCACAGACAGCTAAATGTGTAAGTTAGCAGAATTTAACAGATATTGATATAATCACAAACCTTCCTATGTCTGGTATTTAAAAAGTCCTTAAAATAGTCTGAATGATATTTACACAGCAGGGACCATCACTGCTCAAGGGTAATGTAGGGAGCTGGGGGGGCAGGGTCGCGCTCTAACTCATTTGAGAAGGAGTTTATTGCCAGGGGCAGGACGAAGCTGGGGGCCCCCGAAGGAATTCTGAGGTGTGGGAACAAACACAGAGATCAGAAGACATACAACAATGTCTGCCAACATCCTCTATTCAAGTTCAATTCATTTCTAAAGGTCAGGGGTTCCACAGAACTGGTTACCATGACCCAAGAGAACTAACAACAGCGAAACCTGTCAGGCGAGTGGGACAGAGCAGCAGAATCAACCGGCCAATCCCCTGCTGTCACTAGAGGACATTTGCAGCCCACAGTGCTGCTTCACAAAGCCATAGACATTACCCACCCCCCCATAACCAGGCGCTACACGGGGATGAAAATACACCTCAAGACTCAAAAACTTTTTAATACTCTGGAGCCATCACTGAAGTGAAGTCTCTGAAAGAAAGGCCCACTTCACTCTAAACAGCCTGCCTGTCAGATGCAGCAATATCTTTTATGTGACTACATGTAACGTGCAATACGACTCACCATGCGCAATGTGTGCAATGTGCAATACGACTCACCATGCCTAATATGTGCAATACGACTCACCATGCGCAATATGTGCAATGTGCAATACGACTCACCATGCGCAATATGTGCAATACGACTCACCATGCATAATGTGTAATGTGCAATACGACTCACCATGCGTAATATGTGCAATGTGCAATACGACTCACCATGCCTAATATGTGTAACGTGCAATACGACTCACCATGCGCAATATGTGCAATGTGCAATACGACTCACCATGCGTAATATGTGCAATACGACTCACCATGCCTAATATGTGCAATACGACTCACCATGCGTAATGTGTAATGTGCAATACGACTCACCATGCACAATATGTGCAATACGACTCACCATGCGCAATATGTGCAATGTGCAATACGACTCACCATGCGTAATGTGCAATACGACTCACCATGCGTAATGTGTAATGTGCAATACGACTCACCATGCGTAATGTGTAATGTGCAATACTACCAGACGTGCCTGTTATAATAATAATAATAATACCTGTTTATGTGCAAAACATAGTACCGTGTACATATCTTATTTATCTACTTCTTTAAATATGCTGTATAGCAAATTCTACCTTTAAATTTTTTTTAAATATTTGAAATTTTCTTTTAGAAATAGTCATTCAAGGTGATTAACAGGATATTTCTTTGAACTGAAAGAATCGGTCCATCCATCCATCCATCCATCCATCCATCTATTTACAACCTATTGCTTATTTGTGGAAATTTACCTTTTTTTTTTTTTTTTAACTATGAGGGACTACAAAACTTCACAAATAGATGTGTATTTTTTAAAATTGATCAGTATGGAAGCATTTGTATACTGTCAGTTTAAATTCTACTATTCATTAATTTCTTCTTTTTCTAGAATGGAAACTGAGTTCTGTTGACTCCATAAATCTAATTCCCTATCCGGCAGGTCTATACAGCACTTAGGGAAACACTGGTGTATGTTTAGACGCAGCCTGTGTGCGTGCTGCGATATCCACACAGCAAGGCTGCGGGGAGCTGAAGGCATTGCCAGCATCCATGAAATGCAGAAAGACGGGCTACACTCCTAATAATATAGTACTGTATCAAAGTGCTGACCACAACAGAGATGGTACACTGAAGAAGGCCTCGCACTCCTAATAATATAGTAATGTATCAAAGTGCTGACCACAACGGAGATGGTACACTGAAGAAGGCCTCACGCTCCTAATAATATAGTAATGTATCAAAGTGCTGACCACAATGGAGATGGTACACTGAAGAAGGCCTCACGCTCCTAATAATATAGTACTGTATCAAAGTGCTGACCACAATGGAGATGGTACACTGAAGAAGGCCTCACGCTCCTAATAATATAGTAATGTATCAAAGATCAAAGTGCTGACCACAATGGAGATGGTACACTGAAGAAGGCCTCACACTCCTAATAATATAGTACTGTATCAAAG
>JAODKN010000021.1:14806952-14817601 GCA_026774425.1 Petrocephalus zakoni
GCAGTATCCGAAGGACGGATCAGGGAGTTGTCGAGGGAGATCGCAAGGTCCTGGAGGGGGGATGAGTCAGCCGGGATATAAAGCAATAAAAGGACTTGTGGCCCTATATCAAAGACATAATAAGGGGTGCAGATACTCTTCCCCTGCAGCAGAGCTTAAATCTTTCTTGGCATGCCATCACACAAATCCTGAAGCATGATATTTTGATCTGGTGAACAATGGAGGGTATGGAAGACGTCTGACTTAATTCTGACCTCCATGAAACGATATTAAAATTTAACAGTTTGAATCTGACCATAGTCCTCGTGGCACATCACAATGGAACAGTATTTGTGTCACATTCCTTCACAGTTATATGACCATGCAGAAGTCATGGAACCCAGTGACCCCCAGAAGGCACCTGCCCGTTTTACCTGCATAATATTGCCTTGAAAACATCAAAATGCTGGTTGCCCAAACTGCTAATTTAATTACTTCAAATGTAAAGTTCTTTTTCATGTGATTTCCATACTCCATATCAATGTTATGCAACAATACTGGGCAATGATACTGTCATCAAGTACAGTTTATGCAAGCTGGGAGCAGAAGGGGAACTCCCGGGGTCCGGGAAGTTATACAAACCTTTTAATTTTCGCTGGGATCAAGCTACTTCAGTAGTAATCATCTGGGTCGGGCAATATGCACGATGGCAACCACAGTGTGAAGAAGAGCATGTATGCCACTCTCATACAGTATGTATCACGTGCACTACTCTAATGGATGAGTAGTGTACTTCTAACTGAATTCTGTATGCACAGAGTATGCAATTTCAGACACCAACAGTCCTTCTAGTTCTGCTGAAAAATGTCAAAGAAGTATGTGGAAAAATAATGGAGCTTTAATTGAAGGAGTACAATGTCTGAGCCACAGTTTAATTTAGCTTAGATGATACTTTTATGACCACAATGGCGCCACACGTGACAGAATGTGTGTAAGTAAGGACTGAGGAAAACACAGCTTGAAGGCCGAGTAGTGCGGTGTGTAATAAACATGCTTACCCATCGGGGGAAAAATGTCAAAACAGGCTTACAGCTGGGGACCACCCTTGTGTGGACATATAGCTAATGCAGAGGGAGAAAATGCTAACGAAGAAAATAAGATGTCTGTCTGGCGATTCCCTTCCAGCGCCATTTGAAATATCTTGATAACTGCACACGGAGTCGTGGTGTTCTGAATGCCAAAGCCGTCTGGGCAAAGACAGGCCACGAACCACAGAAATCACATACTGGGTGATTAAAAAAAATAATAATTCTGTCAAATTCCAGATGTATCCATATTTCAACTGAAACTAGGCCTAGCACTGTGTGGGGATAAAGAAAAAAAGAAAAAACCCCCCACAGATTCTGTGGTGGGAACTAAAGTTCTACAGTCTATGGCATGTGTCACTCAGGCCAGTTTGCTGACAATGGCCTGGTTGAGTGAATTGAGCTGATTGGTCCATTTGTCCAAAGCTGTGTACCGAGCTCCGCCCCTCTTCTGGTGATCAAGCTCCAGAAGTTGGTTGACTTGATCAATGCGTCCATGAATCGTGCTGGAAGGCAAAATTCCAGGTATTACAGCTTAAACATTAAAGCAAAACACACACACACATACCTTACCTAAAGTACATGTAAACAAAACTACTGAGCAAAAATACGTGCAAGAATGATCAAGCACCATTCATCACCAAGTGATAAACTGTTAATATTGGAATTCTCCTCAGCGTAGGATGAGTCACTAGAAAACTTTTCCTCTCCACCAAAGTCAAAGAGCAGGAGTGACAGAACTTACTTGTCCAATATGCACTGAACGAGCAAACTCTCGACATCCCCCACGTCAATGTTCAGCTCCTGAAGGACCAAGAAGAACAAGATGGTCTTAACAGCCAGACCAATAAACACACAGCCTGTCTTTACAAACCTTTTCAAAGTTACCTTTGAAATGAAAGGGATGTGTATTCTAGTGTAAGGCTTAATTAATTTGATGAGAACTTGAGTCCTGATGTTCCGCAGCAACTCTGAAAACACAAGTAATTCACACGCTGATTAATGAATGAAACATCTAGAGAAGGGGATGTAAAAGCCATATAAACAGCAGCAAAGACTCACCCTCAATGTGCTCCCTTATAAACGGATCATCCATGATGTTACTGTGATTGGTCTTCAGAATTTTCTCAAACTCTGTGATGTCATTATTCTGATAGGCACTGTGGAGAAAATTCACATTCATCTTCGTTAAGTGCGCATTCCCCAAACGTGGTTTAATTTTAGATACAAAAAAGCAGAAGCAGAATAGACAATAGACACAGATTGGTCTTACAGAGCTCAGTCTGAGACATCACTGCGGAACAACAAGCTGTCCTCAGTATAACAGCATTTATTATTAAAGTGTCTTACCTTACTAAGTTTGTCATAGCCAGGATCTCTGGGTCATTTTTGTACGGCTTTGCCTATGGGAAAGGCATCCAGACTCACTACAGGCAAAACTCACCAAGCGACATTTTCTAATGCATCCAGATCCAGCTGACCGATCAGAACGCAGGGACAGGGTGCTCAGGGCAGCGGGGGCCTCACCTCCTGCGAGTCAAAGGGGTTGATGCCCGACTTCATGAGCATGTTGGCGAGCACCAAGTACTTCAGGCAGGTGGTGCGGCGCGGGCTCCCCGACTCGTCGTAGTTCTTGAACGCCTCGAAGAAATCGGTGTGGGCCTTCTCGAACTCGCCCTCGCGCAGATGCATCTTCCCCCCGCACTCTGAAACACAAAGCCGGGCTCACTTCTCGAACTCGCGCAGATGCATCTTCCCCCCGCACTCTGAAACACAAAGCCGGGCTCACTTCTCGAACTCGCTCAGCACTTTGCCCGCACCCCCAGATGCTCGACGGGGGCCCGACTTCAACTGCTCTATTTATGTGGATCAAAGTAATTTAAAAAGTGAGGAACGTGCTTTAGCACAAATAAAGGAAATCACTCTTTATTTCCCACCAAAGACGCATCACAAATGATAGAGCAGCGTGTTAAATGGCTCGCAGAGTAATCGATGTGATTGTACACGATGTGATCGGTCGGTACGCCAGCTCTCCACTGAGTTCCACTAAAAAGCAGCAGCAGTGCAGATGGGGCAGAGAGTGCCGTCACCTCTGATGACGCCCATGATCAGCGGGTGAGGGATGGCGGACTTGATGTGCAGCGACTGCTCATATAAAGCCTTCAGCTTCTTGTTGTTCTTCTGTGCCGTGTACATCTGAATCTCCAGGGCGTAGATCTCCAGCAGCTGGGTTCCCTTCTTTAAGTCGTCCTCACCGTCGTCTGTCTAAATAGAACAGTAGGTGGCGTACAGGTTAAGGACACAAACCATCTGGACACTGCTGGGTCTAATCCGACGGCCTCTGGTCTGGCACCATTGATGAAGATACCTGACCTGGTCCAAGCCCACACTAAGCACACAGCCACTTAACCTGCACAACTGAACAGACAAAGACGCCTTTGCCAGATGCCGAAATGAATGCATGAATTCTGGACATCCTGATTTCACAGTTAGACATGCTCCTGGGTCCACACTTCTTTAACCAATCACAGTCTTGACTGTATCACATCGACACATTAATCAAAACCATGCAAAATCAGAACGTGCCATGAATTCTTGCTTCCCAGCCCCAGTGTGTCAGGCATACCGGGTCACCTGCCAAGCATTTTAAGTCTCCTCTAAATAACCAATAAGATGACAGATACTACAGCATTTCTGCTACTGCACGACAGCAGGGGACAGGAGAGACTGAGAGGTGCGCACATGGGGGGCTAAGAGGGCGCCGGGCCCCCGGCTACCTGGCAGGACTGATGCAGCTGCCGGAGGATCTTCTGCAGCTTGCCGTACTCCTCCCGCTCCAGGTACAGCTTGCCCAGCTGAAGCAGGCAGAGAGCAGAGGACCTTAGCAACAGAAGCCCTTCCCGCTGGCGCTCTACAGCCAGCAGCTCCAAGCTCACCTTGGTGTTGGTCTTAAACCACAGCCGGTCGTTTTTGGCGTCTTTCAGTGCCTCCAGGGTGGTTTCATAAAACTCCTGCAGCAGGTCCATCTGAGGGGGAGTGACAGAATAAGCATGGGTGTGGACAGTCTCAAAAAGCACTGCGGCGCATCGCATTCACATACGGACATCGTATCAGCCCGTCTCCCCTTCTGACCCTGCATTTGCACTGCTGCATGGCAGAGGCTGTCGCTGTTTGCCCCTGACTCTCCTCTATCCATCTAAAGCAATTTCAAGCCAACTTACGAGACTAATGTGTCACCCTTAAGACAGCAGTGAGATGGACACACAGAACCATTCAGGGCAGCAGACCAGCAACACGCATCCTCTCAAATTCATTTCAGCACCAAATGAAATAGACTCTGTCATGCTGCTTACACTTGTACCTGGGCATTCACTGGAAGCCCAGCCTAGCTGCACTCATGCCCAGGTCAAGTCAACTATTTGTAAAGTGCATTTTCACAAAATTGTGTCATTACATTTTCCTTGCCCAAAGCCCCCAGATTGTCTCCATTACAGATGTTTGCTTGTTATGTGCAATTTGCCCCTCTTGCACTTTGGAAGAAAAGTGTCTACTAAAGTAAATGTAACACAGGCACGATGGATTAAAACCTGTTTGGAGGTGGAGATGTAGTCGAGAATGGAATTGATGGACTTCTCAGAGTAATTCCGGGTAACAGCGCTGCGGATGTAGGTCAGCAGCTGTTTGTAGCGGTTCATCATCTCAGGGAAGTTCGTCTGAAAAGCACAGCGATGGAGGAGAGTCAGCACGCAGGGTGCCGGTGAGGGACTCTCTCAGAGTCTGTGCCGGTTACATCTGCTTTTTGGTACCACCCAGACAGGCAGGTCACCATGGTAACACCAAGCATCTTAAGCATCAAAGTGCTGCTTTCGGCTGCTGGGCTGCTTACCAGTTTGAAGTTGATTTTTATCATCTGCTTCAGCGCTTTGAAGCCCCACTCCCCCTTTTCACCCTCAAGCTCCAAAACCTGTAGGGCAGACAAACAGCCCGTTGGTATCAGCAGGTCTCAGGCCCTCGCCGGGCACATTCCCGGGGACAAACAGCCCGTCGGTATCAGCAGGTCTCAGGCCCTCGCCGGGCACATTCACAGGGATCCACATCTGAATACTGATGCAGAAGCATGATGCTTCCTAAGCAAAGACACCAAACCTTCTGGAAGCTGCTGAGCGCTGCCTTAGGATCATCTTCCTTCAAAGCCTTAGAGTTGTAATACTGGTTCTCCAGGTCAACGTTGGGTTCAGAGTTGCTGTCTTCAGAGTATTCCTACAGCAAAAGTTAGCAATAAACCAAGTTTTAAAAAAGCAAAAAAAAAACAATAACCCCCTATCAGCTATTCAGATGTTAGCTCTGCTTAAAAAACAAAAGTGGCCATAAAAAAAATCCATAACCAAGGGACTGCAGATTTTATTGGGTAAATTGCTATCTATGCGAACCATTTCACAGAGCTAAAATTAGCCCGAGACCAGGGCAGCCAGAGGCCTGTCAACATCAGAGAATCGGCAAGCTACTGTGAATTAAAGGGGCATCTGACCTCTGATTAGGGCCACTGTAACAGAAAGAGCAAGACAGCGGGGTACATGTATACCCGCCATTGTGAGATATATGCAATGCACATACAAAAAGTGCAAAACAGCGGCTGAGAAAACTAACAAATGTATAACAATTGCGGCACATGAGTGGATTGCAGCGTCCAGCTGAAGCGTCTTGTATCGCAATGCCCAGTCACATGGCGGACGGTGACAGGTGCACAACAAGTCCGCGAAACTCAGCAACGCCGCCAGTTCTAAGCGACATTCCAACAGGACAGTCGCAGGAGGTTCTGCAGAAAGGCATCGCCAATCGGGAAATGTCCGCATAATTATCGGCCGCATGCAATGCGAAGAAGCCCAGTGGAGGAGCACCGGCCGGAGCCAAAGGCGCCGAAGGAGCAGCTCCGGGGGCAGCAGAACGTCAAGGGGACCGGGAAGGAAAAACGCCAACGCGCGCCCGGCACTAGTCATCAGTCCCTTATACGACCGCGGATCGGCGGTGGCGCGTCCCCAGCTCAGCAATATTATCAGCGATCGCCAAGAGCCCGCTTCGCACACATACCAAGTCATAATCTTCCTCATCGTCGCACATAAAATCATCCTCCATGTCAGACATCTTGGCCGGAGTTCAGTGCCGAGGCTTCCCAGCATGCCCTTCGGCTCCTTCCTCGGCATCCCAGCATGCCGTTCGGCCCCTTCCTCGGCATCCCAGCATGCCCTTCGGCTCCCTTTCGGCTCCTTCCTCGGCGTCTCGGGCTGCATGCGCACACCTCGCCGCAGAACAGCGCCCCCGAGCGGGCTGGAGGTCCGATGTATCGCACACGCCGAAATAAAAGAGCGATCTCGATGGAAATCGGTGTCCCAGCGCCGTGGTCAGCCTGGCATCGTCGCATCAGGGGGCAGCTACACACGCATGGGCCATAACAGCGACGTTATGCGGATGCATGGGCGATAAGAATGGCCATGAACGGTGTTCGGCGCCGATGCTCCGGGAACTGCTGCTTCGGTGCTTTTCCCCCCCGAAGGACGAAATAGACGGTGCACAAAACGCCGCAATACGTTTATAAAACAGTCGCACCAAACTTTAAGCCAGGCTGATGCATTGCCCTTCCCCGCCACGTGTTTTCCGCCGCGTGTGACAGTCAGCTGACAGCTGCCCCTGGAACTCCCGGAAAGCGCAGTCTGCCATCAGTCTGTATCGCTTATACCCCTGTATATAACCGAAACTGTGTGTAATTCATAATGGCTGCGATCCCACCAAAGCTGCGGGTTCAGCTAGAAAACAAGAGGTGAGTGTGACGGATCCCAGCCGAGCGGCGCCGAGCAGGACGCTTTGTTTTGGCAAATGTCACAGTTATTCACTGGTTTGCATTCCCTGCACGCATAGCATAATGACATTAGTAACCGATGTCGTTATGATGCAGGACATCACTTTGTCATAGTCAGCCAGTCATTTCACTACCGTGTATGTCTTCAGGTTTCAGAAATTGAAAGAAACCTTTGCAGAAAAGTTTGGAGAAACTCCGCTGTTTTACGCGTATGCGCCTGGAAGAGTGAACTTAATAGGTAATTCTTTGTTAAATGGGTTTTAATTCTGTTTTTAATCGGGTTGTAATTATCAATGGGCTACTACCATGTTTACGTCAATATGCAAATGCACGCGTTTCCTTATAGGGGAGCACATTGACTATTGTGGATATGCTGTACTTCCCATGGCAGTGGAGCAAAACATCCTCATCGCCGTCTCGGTGAATCAGGCTCCGACCATAGAGCTGGCGAATACCAATCCGCAGTACAGGTAAGACCGGCGACTCCGCGGCCTTACGTGCCTCCTTAGAGGCTCCCGCTGAGTGCTCGGTGCCGGCGAGTCCTGCCTTCAGCCAGAAGGTGGCGCACTTCCATCATCTTCTGCTGTGTGCTGCCTTACAGCGATTACACGGCCTCCACCGACAGCATCGCCATAGACAGGACCAACCCCCAGTGGTATTATTATTTTCTGTGCGGGGTTAAAGGAATTCAGGTGAGACATGCTATTGTGCATGTGTGGCCAATATTTTGCTTACACACAATTTGTTATACTTGGTGCATTTTTCTGATCCTTTAGTATACAGTGAGTAAAACAATTGTTTTCATTTAGACTTGAATCTAGGGGCTAGATTTTCTTAGAAGTTTTGTTTGTATATATTTTAGATAATCATATTATAGAGAGAAAAACAGAAATGTTAATGTGAAATATGCTTAGGGATTGTATCTGTTAGACCCCATCTTTATGGGACACTCCCATACTCATTTAATGGGGCATCAATCTACAGCCTAACTTGTGTAAAAAGGAAAATAAAACCAAAGTTCTCAGTTCTCAGCAGCTACCCCACACCTTCACACCGTCATGCTTCTGCTGGCCTCTGCCTGCCCTGGACTCTCTCGCCAGTCTCTGTGCCATTTTTCTCCCTAGGAGCATTTGGGCCTCACGTCCATGGCCGGTATGCGGTGTGTTGTTGACGGGACGGTCCCTCCCAGCTCCGGCCTGTCCAGCTCCAGTGCTCTGGTGTGCTGTGCTGGGCTAGTCACTCTGGAAGCCAACCAGAGGACACTGTCCAAGGTAAAGCCTGCTCGTCTACATCACCAACTCACATCTGACTTCGACTGTAAGGAGAGCGAAATTTCCAAAAAGCCTTCAGAAATATCAGGATCAATCAGATTAAGGTCAGAGTCCCAAACTGAGTGTGACCTACAGAAAAACTGAGCCCACAGAGGACGCCCCCGGGAAGTGCACTTCACATGGCAGCCATCAAATGAGCATTTCCTAATCTTTTGGTTTCCTTCCCCCATTTGCCGTCCATACTGCCTGTGCAGCTTCTGAATACACATCCATGGCGTCGCGTTGAAGTGGGGTTGGCTTCATGCGGGGGCTCATAAGGTCCCCCCCGGCCCAGCCCCCGTCTTCGCCGTCCACTTGACCACGCTGTGTATTAATACGTCCGGAATGTAAACATGAGGGTCATATGCCATTTCATTCTCGGCTGCCAAAAATGGTTTTATGCAGAACCTAATGACCGCCTGCCTATCCGTATAATCTCCCTTTTGACAGTTATTCAAACACTACCAAGTCTTTGTTTTCCCTCGATTCCCCAGCGCTGAGCTTGGCAAAGGAGCTTGTATACATTTCAGTGCAGGTTATTGGGCTTTATAATATGGGAAATGTACTTCCACTCTTCTGTGAAATGAGTCTGAATCGTGGTCTTGGGTTCCGGTGGTGGGCATGTGAATTAATTATCTGTGCTTAGATTTTCTTTGTGAGTTTTTCCTCTGAGTCGCTCTCAGATTTGGTCACGCTCAGGGTCCGGATAATGTGTGTGTTGCGTGCACCAGAGATGGGGCCTGGGCCCTGATGACGACCGCACTCAGTGACAGAGCTCTCATCACACACTGTCGTTACGATGACTCTTTCGCCCTTTTGTTTTCATCTCCTCTCGTGTTTTCCTCTCGATGCTGGCTTCTCGGTAAGGGAAGCAGATGTTCTCCTTAGCTCTCGGCCTTCTGGCCCAATTCCATGACCCGCATGGAACATGCACGGAACACGCATGCTCTGCAGCTACCCCTCCCAGCATGTGTGCATCTTTGCCATCTATATCTGATGCCTTATTAAACTCTCGTGCCCAGGTATCTGACACTCGTCATCAGCGCTATGACAAGCTGGCATGGCAGGAACAAACTCCCAGATGGGTCCTGCTGATACCTGATGGTTCCTTAAACGTACTGGTGTGTCAGAGAAGCAGCCAAGCAGATGTCTGCAGCTCCTTCAGCGCCCCCCCCCCCCGCACTGCATTTCTGTGTTATGTAGCAACCCCCCCCACACACACACTAGCTAGTTAGTTAGCACTAGCCTTTAGTCACAGTGACGTACAGAAATGGGGGTCATTGTTTACATTTGGCAGCACCGGAGGGAACCCGTCTGCTAGTAAGCAAACGGTACATGAAAGGAGAGGAAAGCTTTTGGGGGGGTGCGTTTGTAGAGGGGTGGGAGTCTACATATTGTTTAGGCTTAGCCTTCGGGGGGAGTCATCGGTAATAAGGGAACTGAGTAAACGGGACCAGGATAGGAGAGAGTCCGTGCTGGTCAAAGGGTGGGTCTGGGCCACACTCTTCTGCTGTTGCTCACTGGTGACCCCAGAGGTACTTGCTGTGTTTATGCAGCGGAGGACCAAGTCCAGCCAGCGCGACGACCCGGTAGTCCTCTTCCTGAGGTCCACGTATTTCTGTGCCAAACAGCCAGTCACGTTTCCCCCGGCCCTGACGGATGACCCGACAGGCAAATCATGCGGAGATCTCTCCAAGTGTCTGATCCCGTTTCAAAGGCTGAGGCCTGTCAGGGCCGGGCTAGGCCTGTGCGTGTGACGCTGTCGATGGCGTCGATGACAGTGCTCTGCACGCAGACATGCCAGGAGGGCAGAATGATTTAAAACAGGTTTTTAAAACCACACACATTCCTTACATCCGACAAAAATGCACACAATTATTTAATGATTGGGGTTTTCATTCAGCGAGGCAGCTGGGCATTTGTGTGAAGCAGAGACACACCCTCAGGCACGATCAGGTTCAAAGCGCCATGGTCGGATGGCTGCAGTAACCAGCACTGAGAGCCAGTGTGTCACCATATAACATTAATGATATATAGTCATCCCTGCGTGCAGCAAAAGTGATCTCTCTCTTCTTGGTCTAGTTTCACATTAACGGCAACCTGCCAAAGGCTATATTTACAGCAGTGTACGTTCTGTCATACTTTTCTGTGTTGACTTCACTCCATTTGCATTGTCCTGGTTATTTTGATCAGATGACGCACTGTAGCAGAGTTTCGTTTGCAGCGACGTTACCGGGCCGCGGGCTCTAACGTGGATGTGAGCTGTGTGTCAGATTCATTAGCATGCCTCTGAATAGCCACCAGCTCATGCTGTATTCTTTCTCCCAGGTCTCTCTGGCGATCCGCCTCTGAATAGCCACCAGCTCATGCTGTATTCTTTCTCCCAGGTCTCTCTGGCGATCCGCCTCTGAATAGCCACCA
>JAODKN010000021.1:14836918-14852840 GCA_026774425.1 Petrocephalus zakoni
TGTAGTCACACTAAGGCAGGTGGTCCTGTGCCCGCAGACCTGTCCCAAACATGTATGTAGTCACACTAAGGCAGGTGCCCCTGTGCCCGCAGACCTGTCCCAAACATGTATGTAGTCACACTAAGGCAGGTGCTCCTGTGCCTCTTTGGCCTGTAGGCTTTTCTACCTGAGAGCTCAAACAGTCATTCATGCAAAAAAATGTACATACATTTACAATAAATTATTATACAGCGATATGACTAACACAAGTCACATTTCCCTAGCAAAATCTCCTATGACTTGTCCACTAGAATCATTGGTCGCCCAGCACATTTAGGGACTAAGACACACTGTTCTGTGGGGGTTGGGGTGGCTATGGGCCACATCAGCCTGGCCAGCGTTTGGGCCACGCATGCAATCGGCAGACGTAACACTAAGAGAACAGGCTGTCACTGAGTGTCGTCACAGACCAGTGCATCTGAAGCACCCGACAAGGCCGCTATCGCGTTTCCCATCCCATAACCCCCAAGATGGCAGCATAAGCTCCCTGCGTGCTGAGTCTTCAGTTACAAATGATTCACATGTTTTAATGCCCACAGTTGAAAAATAAATTGATAGCAGCTGCAAAAATAAATCAGGTGCCACTATGCAATCTTAAAACTTTCCATTAGCGATATCACTGCAAATAACATTGTCAAACACGGCTGACCTGCAAGGCACCTTCTGAACTTCTCCGGCAAGGAGCCTTTCTGGGAATTTATAAGGGAAACAGACCACTGCCTTGCATTTTGCAAAAAAAATTTAAGAACAGCAAAGGGGGTCTGATATCAGTTGCCGTGAAGGGTCCGTCTGGCCGCCTGACTGGGGACGTCTGTCAGCACGACCCGTGAAGACAGAACTATTTCAAAGTTCTTCCAGTAGCCAGGCTGCCTCACAACCACAGCAGGTACAAGGGTGGTCAGGAAGGACGCCGCCCGAGGGCCGCTGGCTGTCACTGCTACACGTTAACTCATTTTGACACTGGCATGACAGCCATCGTCTTCCGAGGCAAAGACGTAAACAATGTGGTGTAACAGCCACTCATTAAGAGGCTTTTTGATACAGAAGACCTCCATGTTTATAGGGATTTATGCAGACATAAACTCTAAGGCTCTTTTCCTACCCACAAATCCCCTTCCTTTACAAAACCGTCACAACAAATGTGTATGCCTGACTTCTTCAGAGCGCCGCAATCTTATAGGTCTGTTCTACTAATGTATACGCTGTCCTGTATGAAGCAGAAACCTTACCTCAAACTCTCCTTCATTCCTAGAAACTATTTCAGTCCAGGGTTAATGGGGTGTCTGACTATTGTTTAAGACATTTATTACCCGTTTTTTCTTCTATTTACACATCTCACGCAATCTGATATTTCTCATGTTTAAATAGGCAGTAAAGTTGGTCCTTTTCACGTTCAAAGGAAAACCCTTTACCACCAGCAGTAAAATTGGCCTAGATGTTTGCTTTGAATGTTTTTCTGTGTTAACTGGATGGACACTTGTTTATTTTTTATGGGAAGAATCTTCCACAATGTGCAAGCAGGGAGATCAGAAGAGCAATCTGCCCAGGGCTTCAGAATTAATGGACTTTTCCCATCAGGCATCCTTCTCCCAGATCTCGACACTGCCCACGCTCACTGCCAACGCCAAATTAAACATACACCTACTTGTCTGAGTGGAGACAGGATAGCAGAGGTACTCTCTGTAGATGCGAGAATAATCGCCCTTAGAAAGGAAAGGTTACAAAATGACCGCATTGGGCAAACATAAACTTAAGCTTAGAATAGGAGCCAAACAGCTCAGAAATAAATTAAAAACATACTTTATATTTAACTTCAAAAGATTTAGGGGACACAAATCTCGTACACATAGTGGGGTAATGTCATACCTACTTTTCTAAGATAGGAAATTGTCAAATTAAAAACACAGGATTTCTTTCCTGATTATTATAATTCACTGAGGCTTCCTCATCCATGAGGTAGCAATCCAAAGCGTACACCTAAGTGGCATGTTATTCTACGAAAGGATTATGCTGTTGTACCCTTGAGCCAGGGAACTGGAACAGATTCTGCATGATACCCAGCTGTGTAAACACTGCAAACTCTGTAAACAAAAATTCCAGTATTTGTGGGGCCAGTGCATGACAACACATTTAATCACAGCTATTTAGGTATTTGAACTGCTTTATGAGAGAATTACAGATTTACACTTAAAAGCAAGATTGCCAGTAAAAAAGCACATCATTATGATCACTGACTACTTAACCTCGCTTATTCCAAGTTCAGTATTTTGTTTTAGACAAGATAAGGCCCAAGACGGTTACATTTAGATGGGCAGTTGATTCATGGATCTCCATAAAACCACACCAAAATGGACACGCTGGACACATGCACATTCCATTCAGAGGGTCAGAAAGAAAACACTAGCTTTTAAGAAAATGTTTTTAAGCCCGTATGATAACGGTAGGGATGGGGTTTGAGGCGACCATGAGGACAAGCACAATAACGAAAAGAGATGAACAATGTTTGCTCTTCAAATAAGCATGATAAGGGGGGCAATTTATGACCAGCAAGATTTAGGATAGGGTTGTTAAGGCAGAATGTTGCACAAGTGATTATTTCACCCCACAACTCTTCCAAAGTCATGGTACGCAGTAAAGACAGAGCACGCACCGCGGTCTTTAACGCATCACTAAGTTATTCTCGCTGTTTTATTGCTTTGTTTTCCAGTATTCCTCTGGAGTAATGTTGCTGAGCACTCGTAGCCAGTTGGTGACTTTACCCATAATGGCAGCTGACATGGTGTCACTTCACACCCCATATGTAATCCCCAACACTTCCCAGAATCCCGTCTCTTTGAACACCTGCTCGTCGGAAGCACAACAACTCCTGGGTCTTACGAGAAGCTACTGACGACGTGTGACACGGCTGGGGGTCATGCTCACGATCAGTCTCAGGGTGTTGGAGAAGGGATGGGCCCCTTTGATCTGCATATTTCACGCTTGCTGTCTCCTCTGGGCTGTGGCACCCCATCACCTGCTAAATTCTGAAGGCTGGCTCATGCACTTCCAGGTATTCTCGAAATTCGGACCGTCTCGGAGGGCGGAGTGCTGGCCATCAAAGGGGTGAAGAGCCAGTATTACATATCCATGAGCCGCTCAGGGGTGCTGCAGGGCAAGGTAAGCCAGCTCATTCAGCACGCAGCTCCGTGCATACATTATAAAAGTGCATTAGTGAATGCTAAGTTCACACTACACGGCTTTCAAAGCCATCAGATCGCCTTACTGTTCACGCTACATAACTTGTCATCTTGTAATCAGTCATCTTGAAGTCATTATGGTTTATACACTACATGTCTTATCAGTGATAGGGGGGTCACACTCTAAAAGATCTTTCACCAGGAGGAATCCCAAAGGAGTCTGTTTGGTCTCCAAACTACGTTCTGTCACGAAAACACACGCGAGAAGTGACATCAGGAAAATGACAATTTGTAGTGCATTAACAATGATTAGTGTCAATGCTCTACAAAGTGTTAAAACAATTTAATTAAATGACAACACATGATATACATTTACAAACGCGCGGCACCACTATTATATATTTAGTGACCCGGCATATATTATATGTCAAGCCCGAAATAACTGTGACTGTAACCGTAAACTTTTATTGAACACCTCCTCCCCGAACACCTTTTTAAACACCTCTCCAGGGTTTCCCCTCACCCAGGGTCACAACACCTTTCACACTACAGGATTTGGAGCCGCTGTCAGGCCAGATATTTAGCTCGCTATATATCTGATGGGCTTCGGCAACTCTGTCTGATTGTGTCTTTGAACAGTTCACACATAGTGATCAAGTGCCGATTTCCCAGCACCGACTGAACACTGATTTGCCTCCGATCTGGGGATTAAATAGTGTAGTGTGAACTTAGCATTAGCGTGACACTGACCTTAAACCCTCCAATTTCACCCTGCAGAAGATCTATAGCGAAAGCTGCAACTTCAAAGAGATTTTCCTAGAAAACTACTTCAACGCATACTCTTCAATGAAGTGGACGAGACAGAACGGTAAACAGATGTTCCTCGCCCTGTCACAAAAGGGAAGGCCACTGAAGGGCAGGAAGACGCGCAAGGAGAGCATATCGTCTCATTTCATACCTTTGAAGTGCAAAGGGGAACCAAGTGTAGAGTGAAGGTGTCATTCTGTCTCACTGCCGCCCCCAGAGGTAAAGAGGGGTACAGTTGTGATGGGTCCAGGTTGAATGTCTTTTAAATGTCAGTGCACAACCACTGTCAAACAGGTAATAACGTTTCCATTAATCATTATTGATACAGTAATTAACCCAGTCAAATGACTTTAAATTATTTTGTTTTTACATCGTCATGTGTGTTATTGCATTTTTCTAATAGCTGTTTAACTTTTAATGTTAAATTGTTTGCTGCTGACCCAAGTTGAGTTTATATCCAAAATGTACTATTCATTCACTACTGTGTTACAAGGTGTTTAGTGATTAATTTAAAATAACTGACTAGCTTAAAATAAAGCGTGATCTGTAATTCTCTGGGCATTTTGCAACTACATTTGAGGGAGTCCTGACTTCCCCAGATCCTGTTACATTAGGAAACTGTCAGGTTGTAAATATAAGAAACTAACTGCAAGACCTGCCACAATCACACTATGCTGGAGGTCAGCGTGGGCTTTCTGCACATTTAGACATATTACAACCATATTTTCTCAGAATCTCTAAAATTGTTTTCCAGAACATATGTAATTGTATATATGAATGAAGATATACCGTCAATATTGTATTAATATATGTATGAAAATGAACCTGAAGATGTTTTCTTGCCTGTACCGTTACGTCGTTAACCCCCGACAAACTGTTCTGAGTTTGTGAAGAGACAAGACACTGACCGCTGCTTGTTAATCAGTAAAATCACTGATTAATCATCCAGTGATTAGAATTGTGCCTATTTTTCAGTATCATTATTCCAAGACGAAAAATATTCAACAATCCAGCTTGCTGGGTCCTATTACGACGGATCCACCACAAACAAGGCTTAAAACAAAGAGGCAGAACCTTGTTAAAACACCCAGATGTTCCAGTAGTAGCAGGGTTTTCATCTGATGAAGAAGAAGCCTAAGAAGGGGCATTAAGAGGCAAACAATGCTGACTCACTTCCTCATGTGTCAGAAACATACAGGAGGAAAAAAAATGGAACAGAGATCCAGGACTACTAAGGAAAGCACAAATACATATTTAAATGACTTCAGGTTACTGGAAGCAACATGAGCAAGGCTGCTCACAGCCAGCTCTGTCTAACAGCTGGATGGAGAAACGCTGCATTGAATCTAAGGTCCTTCAAACCCTGAATCTCTACCATCCTCCTTAAACTCATAACTCAGCCTCTCCGCTTACAAGTTATGATATGCGTGTCATTTCCATGTTTACCTCTAGAATATACATTTTCCTGATGCTACTTGAAATTGGTCCAACATTCCTTACAGTAGATTACTTGCCCATAACACTGATTGCAGGAATTTAACGAAACAGTTTGATGCATAAAAATTTCCTTGAACAACTCTATTTATGATGATTTTATAAATCCCTACTTCTAACTGGAGATCAAGATGCCTAGGCCGTTGCAGGTGGTTTCTGTAGGACCCCTATACATGAAGGAATTTTCTCAGTTCCTCATTGTGATTATAATTATTTGTGATCGATCACTGTTTTATTATATTTATTGGAACATCTGTACTTTTAACGCAGTGTGTTGGCAACTTTCAGTTTGTCAAAATGTGGTTTTGATCATATGCAGGCTGTTTCACACTATGGTCAAAACAAAAAGTGGGGGGGGGGGCAGTGATGCACTGTGTTACCACGGTAACAAGGACTCACACAGAAACACACCATGACATCTGTCACACCGACCACTGCTAAATGCAGGTGCTGGTTTCAAATTACTGCCATGTCATTATTGGCAAACTGAACCCAACCTCCCTCCAGAAGGGAAGCTGCCTGACAATAGGCTCCATTAGCACGTTTTCAGCACGATCTACACACTGATCACTGCAGCTGGAGAGTACAGACACAAGTTTTATAACTCCATATAGCAAGGGTCAAGTCACTGGAGCTTGGGGATATGCAACTTAAACTTTCAAATGCATGTTCATGACATATGTTATTCTCTTACCTTTTAAACAACAGAGAGTCCATACAATGAAACAAAATGTAAGTTTATATCAAATGCCAGACAACCCATCATTTGAGGGGGCACCGCCGGTATCCCTCAGACCTCTCCGTGCTCCTGGGAAGTGGGGTTTCGACCAGCCCTGGTTATATCAGCAAGAAACGCATGCATAGAGCAGTGTTTCCCAATCCGGGCCTCAGGAAGCCACAGACGGGCCATGTTTTTTCTCCCTCCCAGGTCTCTGCCAGACAGTCCCCATTTTTTACACTCCGGCAGGGAGCTGGGAGCAAAAACGTGAACCGTCTGTGGGTCCCCGAGGCGTAGAGTATCTGGGGCAGGTGCGTAGCTAATTCTTGGCCCCGTGACAAAATCACCTTGCCCTGCTCAAGCCCACGGCCCATGGTAAATCCCGCTGAGTGGCGTGGGCTGTCTCCCCAGTAGAATTTTCCCTGGCTGATTGTGTGTCACGCAGTCCCAGACGAGACTCCAGCAGCCTAACAGAGAGTGAAAACCTTAAAAACGAACGGCTTTACTAAGTCACTAACAGCTATCATTGTTAATTTCAAGCCTACTACAGTATTCTTTATAGTTCATCAGCAGAGTCTCAGCGCCTTCAGGGAATTGCTTCATCAATGTGCTTAGCTTCTGGAGAAAATAACACTAACAGCCTCTTGAGGGCGTCCAGCAGAGAGACCGTAAATAATCAGCGCTAAATACGTTTTCTAGAACAGAAAAAGAAAAAGAGACCACGATAAACCACAGTAACTCGTTGATAAATTTTAAATATTTTCTCTTTCTGTTTCGTTTCCTGATTAATGGTATCAGTCTACCTCTTTTACTGAAGCTGAGATCCCTGGCAATCCTCTGAGGTTTTAGGGACTTTTATAATAAATGCAGCAAAGCCACAGTTAGGAGAGACACTGTTAAATGTGACTGCTCAACATCAGACACGAGAGGGACTCATCTGGAGCGCATCCCAGCCACTCACGCCACTCGCAGGGGGGTGTTCGCACGCCACGCCGCAGACACCTCCGTCCGGAAGGGCATCCCCTTCTCTTTTGCTCCAATCGCAGCGAAACTCTTGGCTCACAAGCAAAAAGCTTCTTAAAAACGCCCCAGGGCTCCTGCTCCTCGCAGCATCCCCAGCTCAGCAGTCAGGTGTTTTTAACCAGGCGACTCGATCATGGTCACTGTTAGAAAAAGCCCAGCAGAAACAAAGAATCTGACCTGCTCTGCTGCGGTATATGGGGAGCAGCTCTGCAGCAACAAGTCAATTCAAAGCAGATGTGAAGTTTAACATGGCACGCCGATTCACCCTGGAGCACGGTTTTCTGGTACCGGCCCTAACCTCCATGTGTTTTTTTTGGAGGTCCGCAGCGCTTCCACCTTGTCTCTCTCTAGAGGTTGTGACGTCCCTGAGGGGATCTACAGAATCCATTTCGGCTTGGTGGCTGATCACACAGTGCTTATGTTCAGCCCTTCCTTTGGGCTTGTTCCTTCCATTGTAATGTAAATTATTAAAGTTATTTGGTTCATTAATGGAAGTCTTGTCATTGGAGATAATGGCTAACGAAAGCAAACTGGCACGGCTGTTGCCAAAAATGCTTGCGAGGTAACTACTTGTCATGTGGTAACTACTCGCCGATTTCTCATTCATTCTCAGGTAGAAGAGATAAGCTGAGAACACAAGCCGAGAGGCTTCTGCAGCGCATAACCTTAATTGTTAAATTCCTATACAGAACCGAAGCGACCCTGTCCTTTCTGATCATTCAATGTCGCGATGACACCCCAGCTTCTCAAGCTATATGCTTCTGGTTTAGGCAAACTAACTCGAGCATATCTAGTTCACGCCTCATCACTAGTGATGTGTCATTCGCAAACGAGACTGCTCTTTGACATGCTCCAGAGGTGCTGGATGAACGGTTGGCCCTCTACTCTGACCCCAAGATCTGCTCTCACCTCTACATGCCATCCAGCTCATGTGGTGAAGGGGCAGGAGAGAACTCACCTCTTAGGGCACTTTTCCACCGCAGCAAGTACCGTACTTTTGGTACTGCAATAAAGTACCAAAAGTACGGTACTTCTTTTGTATTGGTCTTTCACTGGCGTATAAACTGGTACCAGCGCTGAATGAAAATACAACGCGAGGCAGGGTATTTTGTACTGAATTCTAAAAACTGCCGGTTGCATTGTGTTTCAGAATCAGGCTATTTGCATAACCAATCGACAAAATCATGCATATGCATAATGCATAAAGAGCCAGGCTATTTCCATAACCAATTTGTCGTAAAGCTCAGGAATAGCAACCTGAGAGAAATAGTTCCGTGATGGTAACTGGTACCTCCTGTCCAGGGCATGGATCATTTTCTGGAATCTCTCTTTGCTACCGGTGTACATGAGCACCAATTCTTTCACCAAGTAATAGGTTATGGAGACAGTGATTTCTTTATACACGTATATACATGGGGACTTCTCGTATGGCGTGACAGTCACAAACACCTGTAATTGTGCTTTGTTTTGCTTGGCTTACAGGTTGGCTTTCAGCCGTCTCTTTGCTAGTCAGGGCCTTCGCGGCCATGCATTCATCATATTTTTCTGTGCTGTTTTTGCGTTGCCACGTGAAGTAGCGACTTTCATTTTACATGTTTTACACAGTACCTCTTTCTGCTCAATATCGCTGAGCTAGAATCCGAAATATCGCCATATAACAGAGGTTGCGTCTTTTTGGCCACCAGCTTAGCCTGTTCGTTAGTATACATTTCCACCGGCTCTGCATGCGGGATAATCATGTGACCATACACTGCGCAGGCTTTGCCACCTAAACAGACACTGATTGGTTATCTCTTTATTATGGGCGTAGATAATGAGCAGACTGCACACAAGCAGAGAATATGTCATCACGTTCACACAGGCACATTTTTAAATTTTAATCGCAGCCTTTTGCGGTTATATAATCGATCAGGCGATAGCAGATCAGAATGACCTATAGAAGAGAAGGCAACTGACACGTTCAAAACTTAGAGCCTTTTTGCTAAGCAACCGAAACGCTCCATCCCCGTACTCTGCTGCACATGGTTCCATCACAGCACCTCACTGTCAAGTTGGCTAAGCTGGGGAATAGCGTGCAGCAATACAAAGCAAACCTTCAGCAATTGTTCTAAAAACGGATCATCTTCTATGACATCACTGGCCAAACAAGAGGGAGGTCTGGAAAGCATCCGGAACAGCTGGATAACCACAGATGGTCTGTCCTGTGGGACGCGATTCCCTCCGTAAAAAGACAGCAAAGTGGCTTGTATAGCAGACCTTGGTCAGACGAGTGTGTGAGAGGCTGAAACAGCCTGTGATGGTCACACTTCTGCTTCCTTCCACTACACACAAGTCAGTGCACCAACTTTTCTTCATGCACACAGTACCAGTCAAAACACTGGATACACCTACCCATAGAATGGCTTATTTACAGTTTAGAATGATTATAAAGACATCAAAACTATAAAAAACATGTAAGGAAGGGACAAGTATTAAACAATTTGTTGGAGGGTCTGTGCGTTGGGGCTCAGAAGGTTGTATGCCCTTGAGCATGACCCTTAACTGCAATTACTCCAGGGAATGGCTGAAGCTACTTTCTCCTCTATACCAGTTTCATGAGGTGGCCTCCTGGAACGCTTTTCCAGCTGTCCCGAAGGATGTCCCGCACATATGCTGAGCACTCAGTGGTCACTTTTCCCTCACTCTCCAGTTAAGCAACAAATTAAAAAATCAAAACACAGTCAAATAAAAAAACAGTTCTGGAAGCTAAAAGTATACCTTTAACATAAACCAACAGTAGAGTGGCATATCAACAGTGTTTGAAAAGCAAATTACTCAAAAATAAAAATGTTCACAAAAACAATAGAGCTTTGAGTCCCTTCGGGAAAAAAATAGTCAATGCATAGCAATGAAGTGTCCCTAATACTTTCTTATAAACAGAGAGCAATTATAGCACAAGGCTGTATGCAATATTTGGGCTATGTAACGTCTGTTTCTAGTGCAGAACTGCACGCAGAAATGTGTGTAGCTAGCATTCTGCATTTCCTGGCTCACGTTTCATTAATAATATACTACTATGTTTGAGGTTTAGTGACATAACGTCCCTGTTTTACATTAACCCAAAAAACATCTGGCTTTGGGGATTAAGGTAGTGGTATCAATATGTGTTGCAGTGAATAACCCATCATTTCGAATTTTTAATCAGGAGGTCAGGGGAGGCCAGAAAGTGACCTCTACCTTACAAACGGCATCAGGATCTTTTGTTGAAGTGCTTTTCAGAGATCCGGGGGATGACATCAGCTAATTTTAACATCCCTCTCTCTCACCCTTTGTGTCATCGAGTTCTCAAGAGTGTGAATTTCAGCTGGGGAACAAACAGCAGCCAGTCAGTGAAGCTCAAACTGAAACATACACACTCACTTTCCACTCTTCAGACGGTGACTGCTTAAGGTAACACCGTGACCTACGCAAATCGTACACTTAGTCCCTGCTCCTCTGGCTTCCCTCAGTAGTGCATCGTCACATATTTCCCACTTTTTGTCTCATTTTAAGCTCTCGTGTGTAACTTCAAAGCGTGCCTGCAAGTCATGCCCTCTCATTTGGAGAGCTGCTCCACAAAAAGGCTCTAGTGTTTGAAGAAGAACTGCATAGGTTTCCTGGCATATCCCCAGCCAGCCACTTCCACCTTGCCCTTTGACAGAGCACCTCTGTCCCATGGGCAAAGGACCACCCCACCCTGCCCTTTGACAGACCACGTCTGTCCCATGAGCAAAGGACCACCCACCCTGCCTTTTGACAGACCTCCTCTGTCCCATGGGCAAAGGACCACCCCACCCTGCCTTTTGACAGACCTCCTCTGTCCCATGGGCAAAGGACCACCCCACCCTGCCTTTTGACAGACCTCCTCTGTCCCATGGGCAAAGAACCACCACTGCAAAGTCACAACACACAGCAGACAGAGAGAGAGAAAATAATCAATGACTGGTATCAAATTGCGAGGAAATGTTTCCACACAAACCTCACAAACATTATAAAAGCATGGTGTTACCTACAGGTATTAAAAGCACGTATTTAATTATAATAATAAAAAAAGGATCACTTGTGTGCTTCTGTATTCATCTGAATGACGACATGGGGCTTGTTTGGCTGTTTCCCGGAGGTCAGATATCGGTTGTTAGTCATTTCACTGTGCCGCCAGCCAGCTGATTAAAGCCTCCTCGGTGAGACAGCATGACCTCAAGGCAAGTGTATCTTTCTGTTTTTTATTATGCTTTAAATTGGTCCTTGCTGTTAGACACAAGGCAACCTCAGCTGTCCTCGCCTTCACCATTCTATCACTCAGTTACCAGCTATGTGCTGTTTCAAGCTCCATAATTTTATTAAAGACAAGAAAAGGAATATCGGACACATTATATTCCCTAAGTGTCCTGAGCTCCAGCTGGTATATTCTCAGAGTCTACATTAATACGGTCAGGGGTTTCCCTGCCCATACCTTTCTCTATTAGAGAGAAAGCAAACAACATTTTATTTTAAAAAATAAAAAATCTGGCGATGGACTATGCACTATGCACAGATAAAGTGCAACAGATCAAAACAAACAAGTTTGCATAAGCACAATTAAATCCACAACTTTCACTACAGATGTTTTTAATACAACTGGTTTCTGCATTTGTGGAATAGCTTGAGGAGGTAAAGAATTTGAACAGAAAATGTTTCCCTCTAGTGGTCAAAACGTGAGGAATTACTTTGACTGACAAGTTCAGCCTTTGCCCATCAAACTATAAGCATTGACATTAAGGTGTTGAAGAGTATCTCACAGAGCTGCCAGTACCCTTTGCTGGTTGAAGTGATGCTGAAGACCTCAACAACTTGCTTCAAAGTGGCTCAGCAGCAATCGCCATCCGACAACAAGTGTTTTTTGCCATTATAATTCTCAGCTGTCTGCCAGCTGATTTGCCAGAGGTTGTGAATATCAGTGTTTCTGTCTGAGCGGAACCTCCCAACACCAAACACTCAGCAGTGCCTTAAGCAAACACCCTCACACTTCAATCCTCTTTGACCTCCACCTTTCATCTCCACTGCTTGTTGAACTAGCAACCTCATTCTGCCGTGAGCCCTTCCTTTCTCCAATTATCCAAAAAAAAGCTTGACATCCGCACGTTTATCACCTTCCAGATCAACAGCACCCTGCCCATAAACTGCATTCCATCTGCCTATGCTTCAAACCAACTATCGCCCTGTTTCTCTCCACACTTTTCCATCCAAAACTTCAGAATGTGTGGTATATAGCCAGCTCACAAAGTTCTCTCTTCAAAGTTAACCAGTGTTCTTTTAGGGTGCAAGTCCATAGGGACATTCTAACCACGTACATCACTCTAAAGAGGAATGTCTGCTATAGACGTTCATTGTCAGAGCAGTGCTTTGTTCCACAAAAACCCTTGTCAGCCATTAAACTAAAATGAGTCTGGTCTTTTTTTTTTTATCAAGCAGACCAGCTGTAGTCACATGTTTTACCAGACCGCACTAATGTGGAAGGATACAGTGGAGAAATACAGACATAACACACAGGCGCCACAATTCAAGATGGCCGCTTATCCTTGAAATGACAGGAGCACCAGCCTCAGCTCAGCTCTGCCTCACTATCTACAGTGTCTTTCAACAGAGGGTCAACAGTGCGGCCTTCCCAGTCATCACCCTCCTTGATGTCTCATTAATTAGTGAAGAGAGTAGGGTTCTCCCTGTAACCCCCCACCCTCACCCTGGCAAACTGCATCTGCTTCTGGGTCTCAACGGCATCACACACCCTCTGCGAAGTCACAACACAAAGCAGATGAAAGATGGTAAAACTAATGACCGGTTTCCAAAGAGCATACAGACGGGACATTTTCTAGTAAAACTGGTAAATGTTATCAGGACATGACATGCTGGTACCTGTAAGCATCAAAAATCCCAAATATAACTGTTCATGGAAACCAACCCTGCCTAAAGCCACATCCTGTAAACATATATAACTCCTACTCTTTAACTTAAGACAAACACTCATGTTCTGGGCTGGGGGGAGGGTAAGGGTTTGAAGCAATCATTTCCAGGAAGGGGGGCTGGCACACCTCCATACATCAAGGCTAACTGGGGGTGTCTTCCTCATCAGTCAGCATCAGAAGAAGCAGGCTCCTGCACAATTTACAATGCATTTGTGTGTATATGTAGGTTTAGACATTGAAAAATTAAGTCAAAATAAGGAAAATTAATAAGGTTGATGCATCGACACAAAAGAAATTATCTTCTCCAGCACAGAACACAGACTATTTTGAATGTGGTGCGATTGTTGGTGCCAGATGCAAAAGCTACAGCATCTCAGAGACAAACACTGCCTAGCATTTTTACACACTAGTGTGTCTAATATTTACAGAGAATGATGTGAAGAACAAGAAAAAGATCCATCTGCATGCAAAAACACCTTGTTAATGAGTGAGGTCATAGGAGAACAAGCAGAATCATTAAAGCCAACTGGAAAGCCCCAATTACAAAAAAGCTAGCGTAACAGTAGTGTATAGGAAGGCTTCTCTGCATGTACAGCTTATTTATTTAATTACCTGCCAGGGACAGTGCTCATTGATCACCCAAACAAGAGACTGTAACTGTCACATACACATAATATGCATACATACTAATACCCAAACCAATACAATGCACACACACAAAAATCAGATCAATAAAGAGCATACAATAAAGAGCATACAAATACAGATGACGAAAAAAGGCAGTTGACTGATCTACTAAAATGGGCACTATCTGGTACTAGCTAGGTGTCCCTAATAAAATGAGTCCTACCTGCTACTAGATAGGTGTACCTAATAAAGTGAGTCCTACTGTACCTGGTACTAGCTAGGTGTCCCTAATAAAGTGTGTCCTACCTGCTACTAGCTAGGTGTACCTAATAAAGTGAGTCCTACTGTACCTGGTACAAGCTAGGTGTCCCTAATCAAGTGTGTCCTACCTGGTACTGGATAGGTGTCCCCAATAAAATGAGTCCTACCTGCTACTAGCTAGGTGTCCCTAATAAAACGAGTCCTACCTGCTACTAGCTAGGTGTACCTAATAAAATGGGCACTATCTGGTACTAGCTATATGTACCTAATAAAGTGCTCACTAATTGTACATTTCTACCAATTTCATGCACACTAAGGCAAACACATATACACACAATCACCAAGACAAGATGTGAGAGTGAGGTGAAATATTTTACATACTTCACTCAAATAAATTAAATAGACTTCAAGAAACAGTGTCATACTGTCCATACACATATTATCATGTTCATCCTACTGATCCTGTTGTCACATATGTCATAATTCTTGTTGTTTAAAGCCATCATGCAGGAAGGAGAACGTTGTGAATCCTGCCCGTACCACAGTAGAGGGCGCTGTTTAACATCCAGTCCACAGGCAAGGTGGTGGTGAAAAAAGCCAGTCTCACACTTACATTCCTACCTAAAGACAACTTTTCTGAAAGGAACAAAACAAAAGGACAAAACATCCCCTCTGCTGAGCGAATAATGGGTTCAGTATTTAATGACATTTTTATGCATTTGAAGAACCTGTAAAATATTCCACTTCAATGGAACGTTTCAAACTCTCAAAAGACCAGTTAAATATGGGAATTCTAGCAATGCTGATATAATAAAACAACAATAAAGCCTCAAAAAAGTAATGTGTGTGGGGGGATTCTTTCTTACTTAATTGGAAATTAGTACTCGTTACCTATTTTCAAACAAAAAAAATATGTTGTTATTCAAAGAGGTTTAGGAGTTACAAGGCTCAGAGACGACAAATAAAATATATTCACTGAAACGAAGCACTAATCTTACTCTCTTTTAATCCATTTTCATAAAATGCATTTCACTTTCATAAAAATATTTCAAAGTTAACCTACCAATGTAGCTAATATTGTGTAAAGTGTTCTGGGAGTATTTTAGAGAATTTCTCCTTTATCTAGGCAAGATTAAATCCAGGCATACCGCTGGTCAGGTTCACAGGCTACATTACACCTGATCCTTACTTCAGATAATACGTACAAGTTGCACTGATCACATACATGGATGATGATTTTTCTTCTGCTCTTCTGAGAAAATTAAGAAGACAGATAAGTCTCTCCAGCACAGCATCCAAATGGCACAACCAGCCCTTCAAACCTAGATGTTCGACAGTTTTGTTCACATTACTAGAGGTATCATGCAGACCAAGCAGACTTCACTCTCATCGAAAATCTGTATTTTCTAGCTAAGTAGAGATAATGAATCTGTGGACTGCAGGCAGATTACACATTGCACTTGCCCCAAAGCTTACAGATTGGCTGCATATCCAATCAGATATTGTGGGTTGAAGTAAAATGTGGTACTGTAAATATCCAACCTTTTACTTATTGAATTGGAAGCATGTTCTGATAGGTAATGAGTGCTATAAAAATACCCCACCAATTATCTATTGAACTAGTTGAATTATGTCATAGTGTGCGATATGACGATATTAGATCGTGAAGGATTAGAAACCGAGAAAACAAAAATTAAACGTAAAGGAAACATTTTACGTGTAAACTTAAGGCTATCAAAGGGGAACCGAGGCAGAAGGATTTAATGCACTTATATTCAGAGCTGATTGGAAAACGTGTTTACGCATTATATTTCAAA
>JAODKN010000021.1:14874344-14901078 GCA_026774425.1 Petrocephalus zakoni
CCCCCCCCCCCCCCCCCCCCCCCCCCCCCCCCCCCCCCCCCCCCCCCCCCCCCCCCCCCCCCCCCCCCCCGCCCCATGCTTGCCAAAACAGGGGCAGGCTGCCAGGATGGAAGAAGAAGCTGACCTACTTTTTTCATCAGAAGAGGACAACAGAGCAGGACCTTAGCTTAGCAGCTTATCTCAGAGGCACACGCATGCAGATTGTCTACTGCTGTCCACCAGTGGCACATGCATGCAGATTGTCTACTGCTGTCCACCAGTGGCATACTCTGAGCATAGACACAAAGTTTAAGGTCTCCAGAATTTCTGTGCAGCAAGCAAGTGCGTGATTGGACTACAGAGATTTCTGAAAGGCTGGACCTATGATTGTTTTGTACTGCAATTGCATTCAGAGCCCAGCAGGGGATAACAGCTCCCCCTACCTGCCGCCGGAGTAAAAACATTTTCTATTAAACAGTTTCTGGCTTTGGGGGTCAGTTTCTGCATTGGCATTTATGGCTTATTGTTCTGTTTATGGTCTTTTTTGGGTCCTAGCATTCACAACATTTGGGAAAAAAAATTACTGAATAATTAGACCAGATAAAAGTTTGCGGTTTTCAGAGGTGTTTTGAGCTTTGCTCTGAAATGTGAAATGGATCGTGTTTCTTTTCCAGCTGGTCAGTCAGCTGTTCTGGACAGAACCATCTCCAAAGTGATGAGCAGTGGCCTCCCAGACAAGAAGGTGAGCTGGAGGGTGGCTTTGAAGCAGATAACCAATCAGATTGCGGATGATATACCTGTATGGAGCCTCTGCAGTAGAAAGACTAATCTTAAATTATTCTTCCTATGAATTTAAAAGCTAGCTGTGCAGTATTATAATGTGTCTAAAAATGTAGCTCTTTTGTGAAAACTCACTGCTTCCCCTGCCATATCCTGCAGTATGATGGTTACACTTCCTGCCCGCTGGTCACAAGCTACAATACGGTCATCCTGGCTGAGTTTGACTATACCGGGCAGCCCCTAGAGACCTTCCCCATTGACCAGGGCAAGGAGAGTAGGGTCATGTACCACATGAAGGCCGACCTGATGCCTCACCTCTACTGGCACGGGCTCCTCAAGTAAGTGCTCGGTGGCGTTATTATCCTTCATGAAAACGAAAACTTTAAGAAAACATCTTCATAAAATGAAATAAGCTATGAAAAGATAAAAACTAAGAGTAAACAAC
Organism: Petrocephalus zakoni; assembly: GCA_026774425.1. Taxonomy (NCBI): domain Eukaryota; kingdom Metazoa; phylum Chordata; class Actinopteri; order Osteoglossiformes; family Mormyridae; genus Petrocephalus; species Petrocephalus zakoni. The sequence continues at coordinate 14,875,549 of JAODKN010000021.1, forward strand.
AACTGCAACTATTGCTTCAGGAACTAGCTGCAATAAAATAAAAACAAATGCCAAATTATTTCCGCTACGGTTTTAAATACTATTTAAATATTATTTGTTTATTTTTTCTCTGTGATGGAAATCGTTCGCGGAAATGTAATCCAGCATATCGCCTGTAGATGGCGCCCAGTGGCGGCTGCTAGTCTTTCAAACAGGGGAAGCTCATTTTAATTTTCAATTTCAGTTCTTTATTGTCATGTGTACAAGTACGTGTACCATGTACCATGAAATGCTTACTTGCATGTGCCCCTGCTGACAGTAAACATAGACGACAGACCCCAAATGGCAGGAGGGTGAAAAGTGGCAGAGCAGGGTGGCTGGGGTCCTGCTTGATAGGTTCACTTTCCTGAGACAGCGTGTAGCATGTAGCGTGTCATGGATCGCAGGGAGCTGTGTGCCCGTGATCCTTTGTGCCGTGTTCACCACACGCTGCAGAGCTCTGCTGTCCTGAGCTGAACAGCTGCTGTACCAGGATGTGATGCATCTGTAGAATCTGTGCAGGGTTGTGGGGGACATCCGGGCTTTCCTCAGTCTCCTGAGGAAGTAGAGGCGTTGTTGGGCTTCCTTAACTATTGCTGCAGTGTGACTTGACCATTTAAGGTCATGTGTGAGGGTGCCTCCAAGGAACTTAAAGCTGCTGACCTGCTCCATTGCCTCACCTCCGATGTAGATGGGGCTGGGTTCTGTAGCCTGTTTGCGGAAATCCACAACTATCTCCTTAGTTTTCTTAGTGTTGAGGGTGAGGTTGTTGTCCTGACACCATTCTGCCAGGAGTCTGACCTCCTCCCTGCAGGCCGTCTTTAAAATTGCTGTCTATCAAAAAGGGGTTGCGCCCTTTAGACAGTTCCTCCAATCATCATGCACCAGCCCAGCTGCCTGGCTGGCCCACTGCTTCCCTGGAAGTGACGATTTTGCTGCCTTTATTCAATAAGCGTCTAGCTTATGGACAATTACACGATACTATTTTGAATACTTTTTTTATACAATTTTGAATGAATATGTATATAATCTGTATAACTGAATCAGTAGTTTAACTGTTCATTTTACTTGTCTCTCTTAATGTTGCTTATAAACTATTCATAATAGCTGGAATGTTTTTCCCAATCTTAGCACATTGGTACATAATGTGCACAGGGTATTCATGTAGGAGTCTCAGATGCAGATCAGGCACATAAATTAGCTCTACAGGTTTTTGTCTGTCCCTATAAATAAGATTACTAAAACTTAAACTGAAATTAAAATATCTAAAAACTGAATAGGAATATATCATTTAAAAAAACTAACAAAGACTAATAAAACCACACTGAAAACTATAACTGAATGGGATTTTCAAAATAAATAGAAATAAAAAATGAAAAATTAAATAAAAACCTGAAAGCCACAGTGACACAGGAGGGCCGTTCTGCTGCAGGATGGGGCTGAGGGGGCCTGGGGCATGGGTACACAACCGTAGGCTGGCAAAGAAAATGTCTCAATTATTATAAATTCACACTAGTTTAAAAGTATGGTTTTCTGTCAAAGCTAGTTTAGTCATTTCAAAGCCTCTCTGTAAATTACCCCTCAGCATTTGCAGTAACTATCCAATCTATCTGCGTATTTCCACCCCACCACTAGCATTGGTTAATCAGTACTTCATAAAATTACTTAAATAATTAGTGAGTTTCAATATTTAAGTAGTGATAATATTTTAGTAGTGATATTTAACAAAGACATTGTGCCCCAAGGAAACCTCCAGGGAGTAAAGTGGCATTCATCTAGTCATCAATTTTATGTGTAACTGTTCATTTGCATATATTATAATGTTAAATTGTTTATTGACTGAGTCCATATACGTACTTGCCAAATAGCTTTAAGACATAATAGCAAAATAGGACTCTCTGGATGGATTTCGATCATTACAGGGAAACCGTCATATACCAATAGTTTACGTAAACCTCTGTAGTCGCAGCAGTTGGTTTTGGTTCTTGCCGCTTATGTGAATGCTGTCCACATGTGAATGCTGTCCATATGTGAATGCTGTCCACATGTGAATGCTGTCCACATGTGAATGCTGTCCACCACGCCAGCTTTGGACACCCTTCTATAAACTGTTACTGCTCTTGTGGGATGCCTGAGCCATCAGCCCTGTGGTTCTTAGTGGGCTGCTTCCAGGGAGGCTCATTTCTAACCCTTGTCATTTCAGGGGCCTGTGGGGGGGGCCAGGACCGTTCAGGAAGATCATGCATCTGGGCATGAAGTAGAACTCCCAGCACGAAGAACATGACTTTGCTTTTTTTTTTTAATCAACTAAACCTGATCATAGTTCTGGAATGAAACCAGCTTATCAATATAAAAAAAAAGTGTGTACTAAATGTGTGCTTGTCCTGGGTTATTCCAGAGATATCAGTACTCTGAGGTCAGTACCTTCTGTACCCTGTGACGAACTTAAAAATGGGCGTGGCTAAATAAATGACCTAAATTCTACAAAACAGGTTGTGTAAGTCACGGCACACTACCAGTTAAACACATTTCACACCCTTATCTTCTGCAAAAGCTGAGGTGCATACCAAGGTCACGAGGCCACGGTTGCTATCGCGTCGGGCCAAGCGTTGCCTGGGCAACAGATAAGGCACCAGCTCTGCGACTCACTCGCGGGATACTCTAACGGGGCACCTGCAAAGGCACCAGAGGCGACCCGATACAGGGAAGCAGTACCAGACCACAGGGCTGTCTCTGGAAAAATGCCACCATGACAAAGGACCTTATGCCTCAAATATAAGCCCATCCAAGTAATGTGTGCATGCTGAGGAATGACAGAGACCGTGGTAAACATGGGGAGCTCCTTTTATTGACAAGTGCATCTAGCCACAGCAAACCTCGCTCCAGAGCACAGACTGAAAATGCAGCAATAAATAATGATTAAAATCCTGGCTGAAATGCCGAGCTTGGTGGCGTTTCGGGTGTCCCCAGGGAAGGGCTGTGCTCCGTAAACAATCCTGTGACGGGGAAAGTGACACTTGACACACCTGCTCAAACATTCACAATTCAAGTTCTCCCTGTAATACCACTTTCTAGGAACTCTGAGGATAAAAGACCACCCACATGTGTGAAGGGGGGAGATAAGAATCTACTGGTCCTGGTGAGCTAGTCTGTACTAGCTGAGCTGCTTAATAGGTTACCTAACATCACCAGTTTAACCAATTCAGAAGTCAGAGCCTGGGAATGGCTACAGCCCGTTAGGACCAGGGGCCCAGATCACAACCCTCCACTGTGCCTATAAACCAGGGCCCCCCCAATTCCGGCCCTGGAGGCAAGTCTGTGACACAGTTTGCAGATTTCCCTGCTCAGACGTGCCCTATTCAGCTCACATGCCAATTGCCAGGTGTAGGTGGTGTGACTGAGCAGAGAAATCCACAAACTGCGTGGAGGACTGGCCCTACATCACTGGAGTAGGGGAACCTGGCATTAAACCGTCTCTGTGCCGCTCCCAGGAAGAACAATCCCACTCACCTTCACTACAGCAGCTTCTGGATGTTGTTCAGGATGTCTTCATAGGCTGCATTATACAGCTGCTCCTTTGTCCAGGTTCCGTCCAGTCGCTCTGTAAAATGAGGAAGACAGTCAGTCAGTGTCAGTCATGTGGAGAGGAGGAAGGGGCTTGTGCCTGGGACAGGACGGCACACCTACCAACGTCAACCCCAGTGCCCTCCATTATCTCATGGTGTTTAATGTACATGGGCCAGACGTGTCCATCAAAGAGACCCGGTGGATCTGGCACCGTGTAGTTCCTTGAGCTGCAGGGTTTAACAGAAGAGGCTGAGGGGCTGGCATCGGTCTTGGAAACCCACCATGCACTTAAAGTTAGAAGTTAACGGAGGAGCTAGGAGGTCCCCTTCTGCTCAGTCTAAGCCCCAAAACAGCAGCTGGTACCCAGGAACTCACCACCTCCTCCTCTTGCATTCTTCATAAGGTATAGAAATGAAGTAACGCTGGTCAAATACGTCGATCAAAGGTCTGCGGGGCAGAATCACAGAAGCTTGTGAGCAAACCCTCTGCGCGCTTCTGCGTGAAGCACTTTGGAGTGCGCACACGCACACAGGCACACGCGTGGTTTAGGCACAGCAGCTGGATTCTGTCGCTTTGTGGGATGTAACCTGTCAAACTTAAGGACCGCCATGCTTCCTTACGCCTGAATCTCCTGACAGTGCTGCATCTGGCCCAGAGTTCCCACACGTGTGGAAGCATAACATTGGTCGCTCTGGATAACTTTTTTTTATTATCAATTAACTAAAGCCCCGATCTTAGGTTTTGGAATTAAACCTAAACTTACCAATATAAAAAAAAGTTAAATTACTACATGTGTGTTTGTCTTTGGTTATTCCAGGAATATCAGAATCTTCTGGCGAGTGGTAGCATAATGGTCAGGGAAGCACGCTTGTAATTAAAAGGCTGCTGGGTCGATTCCCTGACCAGCAAGGTACTGCTCCCGGGGGTCCGTGTTAGCTGACCATTACTTTGTCACAACGTCACATATGGGTTACATGCAGAAGCCAGTTCTTTGTTCTGCACCGTGAGCTGTGGTGTGTCAACAATGACCATTAATCACTTTCACTATACCATAGGAAATGGCAGGGAGCTTTGTGGGTGTGGCCTGTCATGTTTACATGTGTAGGGACCATCAAAAGCAAGGCTCCCTAATCTGTGAACGACCGGGCAGTCACCTGTAGGTGTAAAGCAGAAAGCCTTCCACGATGAGGATGTGAATATCATCCTCGCCGTGTCCTGACTCCAGGACCTTCTCTGCATCCAGGGTGTTGTTGACTCCGTGCGATCTCTCAAACTTCACCGGGTTCTCCTTCCAGGCATTGATGGTGCTCATCATGGCCTCCATGTCCAAAGCAGTAATGACTGTGAGCATCATCAGGGCACAGATGGGGGGGGCGGGAGAAGACAGAGAAAGGTTGGAGAGGAAGCCGGGGAAGATGTGCCCCTTCCATCAGGCATGCACGGCATGTCAGAACACAAAGACCTTTTAAGAAGATCCCTGCTTACCATCATACTGCTTAAAGCCATCCTCGCCAACGTCAATCTGATCTTGGGGCTGAAACATACACGCATGAGACACTTGTGTACAGCACAAGGCACGTGCCATCGGCTAGTTCCGGCCAAGTTGCAGCTGAACCAGTCGCCCCCCCTAACTCTTCCGTCTAGACGAGACCGGAGCGGCCACGTGACAAAAAGCACGCGTGTCGCGCGCGCGCCTCTTTCTGCTCCTCTGCGGAGGATCCGCCGGCTATGGCGGTAATGTGGGCTGCGGGAACAGCGGAGGCGCGGCTCACCTTGAAGAAGTCGTCCTGGTGCACCACGCAGCAGTTCGGCAGGCTCTTGGTCAGCCTGTTCGTCAGGGTGGTCTTGCCGCCGTTGGTCACCCTGAGGAGGGGAGCGGCGGATTAGGGTGGGGGCGCGCACATGGGCGCCGGCACAAAGCCGGTCCGCAGGGCGGGGGGCGAGCCCAAGCCGCCAAACATCAGGCCCCCGATCGGCGCCCGCAATCCCCATCCCCGCATTCGGCTACACCCAAAAAAACAGCGCGGCCTAAAGTTAGACCGGCCGCTATCTTTAGCACGCCAGCCCCCTTTTGGGCCCCTTTTTAAAGGCCATTATACAGCCACACACCTGCGGGGAAACCCACATGCTCGCCGGCGAGAGTTAGTCCCGAACTTCCGATGCCAGTCGGCCGAGTTTATTCCGGTTTCCCAGCCGCGGGAGCGCGCGGCGTTTGGGGCCGGCACCACGTGCTGCAACCCCGGACACTCACCCTCCGATGCCCACGATGAACTTCATGCTCGCGGCCGGAAGCGCCCGACGTGTCGATAAACCCGGAGAGGCGAAAGGTCGCCCGAAGCGCGATGGTCAGACGTAAATAAACAAAGAAGAGAAGGTCAAAAGAAACGTCAACTACTCGATTCCTCCATGGCGCCGCTTCCTGCGAATTGGGACGATGTCACCCGGCTGTCGGCGTCCTCCCAAAGAGGGCCGCACGCCGGCCGCGCTCGCTCTCCGCGCCTCGCGGCCCACGCCATTGGCTGGCCGGGCGCCGGGGGGGCGGGGCCGCCGGCGCCTGGCCAATCCGGGGCCAGGCCCTCGTCTGTCAGACTCAGCGCGACGCCCCGGGACTCCGCCCGACACTTCCCCGCTTATCCCCGCTTCGCTGAAAATGACACTTAGATTAGTGTTCAGAATTAAAAGCACGCGATGTGCTTTTGATTTATTTAATCTGCTTTCATCGTTGCTGTATTTCTCCAGTCTCGTGTCAAAATTCCGAGCCTTTTCACAGACACCTTGCAAAACCAGCTACATTATAGGGACCATGACACCCGCGATAAATGAATATAATATACTCGAATAAATACATATTCTTTTTAGAACCACTCACAGGTGAAGTGAATAACATTTATCTCATTACAATAACACCTGTCAAGGGTGCCGTTATATGTCATGCAAGCACGCATTCAGTGCTTAGATTTGCACAGTTGAAAGGTGATTAGTTGTCATTGCTGACACACTACAATGCACAACAACAAAATATGTCCTCTGCATTTAACCCATGTGGCATGGTGACACAGCAATGAGCAGCTACTTGAGCGCCTGGGGGACAGTGCTTGGGGACGGTACCTTGCTCAGGGAACCTGTGGGTCAGGAATTTGAACCGACAACCTTTTGATTACACAGTTGAGTTGCTAACCATCATACCACTGTCTGCCCCACCTGTGTTGGTGTGTTGGACGCAGGAAAAAGTGAAAGCACCTACAATGGGCACCTGAGTGTCAGAGCTGTGCCAGGGAGCCATGGAAGAAGGATGGCCTGGCTTGACGAATCACATTCTCTGTCACACCATGTGGGTGTGTGGGCATCGTTTGCCTGGCAAAGAGATGGCAGCGGAATGCACTGTGGGAGGAAGGCAGGCCAACGGAGGCAGTGAGATGCTCTGGGCAGTGTTCTGCTGGGGAACCTTGGGTCCTGACATTCATTGGATGTTGCTTTGACACGTACCACCTAATTAAACACTGTTGCAGACCAAGTACACTCAAGTGCCACCCAGTGTCCAGCCTCCCTACAAAAATTGTCCAGGAATGTTGTGAGGAACATGAAAATTAGTTCAAGGTGTTGACTTGGCCTCCAAATTTTCCGCATCTCAATCCGACCAAGCATCTGATCCATGGACACCCCATATTGAAAGTTACAGGACTTAAAGATCCTGCTGCTAAGGGCTTGGTGCCCGGTGGCACAGCACACCTTCAGAGACCTTGTGGAGTCCATGCTTGGGTGGCTCAGTGCTGTTTTGGTAGCATGAGGAGGACCTGCACAATATCAGGAAGGTGGCTTTCATGTCATGGCTAATCTGTGAAGTTGTGTAATGTATAATATATAGTAATTATTTATTTGCTCAATTATGCCTAATCAAACCAGCATATACTAGTGTTTCGAGGGTCAAACTATGATATTTAGAGAGGCCATGCATTAAGTTTTCGATGTTGTCCTGTGCTGAACTGTAATGCCCACGGTGTTGATCACAAAGTGAAATACTCCCACCTAGTGGGCAGATGCATTCAATAGTCACTACCAACCAATCAACCAATTATGTTAAGTGCAAAATCTTTACACGTTTCTCATTAAATAATAATCGCATTGACTTTTGGCTGGGGCTCCAGTATTCGCCTCGGCAAATAAGCATATGTGCTGTGGTGCGTCAACAATGACGATTAATCACCTTCACTTCACTTCATATATAAACACATTTCAGAATGTGGAATTGCATGGAATATAAATGTAAGAAAAATATTATTAAGGAACTTCCATCCGTTTTGCGGAATACCCAGGCCGAGCGGATTCTTTCCCTGGATCCCCCCTCGGTAGGTTTGCCGACCTGTGGCAGATCTGGGGAGATCTGCGGTTTGGTGATGAAGAGGGACAACCGCGAAAAGGAGGCACTGGCAGGAGGAGGAGGCGCTCAGGCTCCCGGCCCCCGCACGTCCATGGCAACAGTGCATTTCACAATCTCCATTACTGCCACGGGCCATAAGGTGCGGAGCCTGGCGGTAAATGCAGTATTTGCATGAACACTTCAGCGCAAGCGCTCATGCGTGTGAAACACAAACGCGTGTATCTGGCGCTGCTGCTGTCTAAGGAGGCGCAAAGCCGAGCGGACGCGGCTAGCCGACGCCTATTGGCCGAGCCGGGCCGGGCCCGGGTCCGAGGCGCGCGCGCGCGGCCCCGCGCGCCGTTGAGTGACAGGGGGCGGAGCGTCGGCGCTTCCGCCGCAGCTTCGGGGAAGTTAGCAGGTAGGAGCCCGGGCGGCACCCCGACCCCGACCGGGGCTTTTAATGCGTTTTAAAGGCGTGCGGGTGAATGTGCGTGTGCTGTGCGTGTGGCGGGCGGCGGCCCCGCGGCCCCGGGCGGCGTGTGGCGTGTGGCGGCGGGACGCGGCCGGACCCCCGCGGCGGCACCGCGCCGATCGCGCCCCTTAGCAGGTGGCTAGCTCGCTAGCGCCGGGCGGCGCAGTGCCCGCTTTTTAGTTTCGTTCTCCCGCCGGTTGCATTGCGGTCACCGGCCGGGGCTCCGGGGTGGCGGCCGGGCAGCCGTACCGAGGAAGCGGCCGCCGGACGGACCTGCCTCTGGGCCTCGCTGTACTTGTACTGCGCGATCCCGGTTAATAATCATTTCATTACTTCTTTATATAAATGTTGTATAAGAGTTGCGGGATCTGCTTGCCTTAAAAATGAATATTCCACGTGCTGCCGTGTTGATCAGCGGGACGCGGTGCCGTATATCCCGGGTAAGCGGGACGCGGTGCCGTATATCCCGGGTATGAGTGTGACCTGGGCACCCAGAAAGGCGCGTTCCGGAGGTGATGTGCGCTGCATCTTACAGCTCTCCTTTCCCTGTTGGCTGTGCTGGGCGGGTGGTATATGGGTGCGGATGAGGCAGGGGTTAGGGTTAGGGACTTTGCAACAGAGGGTTAGGGTTAGGGACTTTGTAACAGAGGGTTAGGGACTTTGTAACAGAGGGTTAGGGTTAGAGACTTTGTAACAGAGGGTTAGGGTTAGGGACTTTGTAACAGAGGGTTAGGGTTAGGGACTTTGTAACAGAGGGTTAGGGACTTTGTAACAGAGGGTTAGGGACTTTGTAACAGAGGGTTAGGGACTTTGTAACAGAGGGTTAGGGTTAGATACTTTGTAACAGAGGGTTAGGGTTAGGGACTTTGTAACAGAGGGTTAGGGTTAGGGACTTTGTAACAGAGGGTTAGGGTTAGGGACTTTGTAACAGAGGGAACTTTACACCCTCTGGGGTGAATCCTGTCTGTTTTACCCCATAGCCATTCTGGGGAGAAGCACATCGTATTTCACTTACGCCTTTACAAAGGTCTAAGCAATGTTTTCCTTGATATGGTTACTGATCTAGGACTTACGATTTGTTTCTCATTTAAAATGTTTTAATTCGCTGTCAGGTTTTATTTGTCTCGTATGACGATTGAGTTTCTTACAGATCATAACTTTAAACTTGAACCATCACAGGATTTAAGCATATTGCAGATAAAGCTGTTTGGTTGTTGTTGTCAAACTGAAAGGAGAACATTTCCGCCTGTTACTGAGCTTTTCCCATTTTCGCAGAAGGTAGTTTGAAGGTGGTGCATTGCGCCATCTGAGCAGCTGTGGCCTACACTTCCTGCTCTCAGCGTGCATGCAGCTTCTCACTGAGACAGGACTGACCACAGAGACGGCTCATAACAAAGCCGCGCTGGAACCTTTATAAACTTCTCCTTTAAATCCTGATATTTCTTGTCCAGCATTTTTGTCTGGTTAATACCAGCAGTAAGTCACGGTAATCTGGCTTCACATTTTTACCACTTTTTTTGGTGGTGCAACTCGACATTTTTGCAAAAGGCTTTCTATGAGAACCTGCTATCATTTCCATCTTTATGTTGCTCATTTTCTGGTGGAGATGCTGAACTGACCCTCCCCCCACATACACACACACACAGTATGTATTCCTATCTTTATGGGGACACTCAATTCATTCCTATGGGCATAACCCTGATCCCAACTATGACACCCGTAACCCCTACCCAGCCCTAACCTTAACCATGAGTAACCAAAGAAAATATGAGACTTTTGGCATTTTTAGTTTTTTTGATCGCAGACACAGATTTTTATAAAATTGAGGTTATCCTTATGGGGATTGAAAAAATGTCCCCTCAAGGTAAAAAGTAGCAGGTTTTTATCACACTGTGGGGACATTGGGTCCCTACAACGTAGTATAAATATGTCCACAGACACGCACGCACATGCACGCACGCACGCACATGCACACACACACATGCACAGAGACAATCCTTAATTGCAAATGCTTAAAGTTTGGGTTGTTTGCATGTGTGAGCAGGTAGGGGCAGAGCAGTAAGTAGTCAGGGCATCGATTCCCGGCAGGCATGCAGATCCACAGACCCAAAGCCATGCCAAGGGGCAGCTCTGCTTCTTCCTCTCTTTCTGTAGGTCAGCAGAACAATGCCGCTAAGTTTCACTTCCTTTTAAAGCCAAATGAATATTCATTGTTCAGGCATTATGGGGGGAGGGGGTGACTGAGTAGGCTGCACTAATATCTAAAATGAGTACTGACTTCTAAAATGAGTACTGACTTAAGTATTGAATTGAATATTGAATCTAAATTGAGTATTGACTTCCTAAAATCCTATCGGGACCATTTAAATTTTGTTTTTTTGGAAGAAAGTAAGGAGTGAAATCTGAATGGCAGCAAACAACTCAGTTTTTAAAGTAATCTTTATCTTTCAGCCTCACAGCTCTCCTAAAGTGCGTCAGTTCTGTTAGCCACTCCCCACACTCTGCTGTGTACACCGCCCACAGGTAAATGTCTTTATATGCCTGGTATAGTCTGTGCATTTTAATATTAGGCTGACAGGTGTTGGAAAGCACGCATACCTCATAGGGGGGAGGGGAGAGGTTCATTTGTAATTAGTGCATTCCAAAGGGGAATGTTTTTGCTATAAACTGTTCTTCCTTTTAAGATATATATTTGTTTATCTGTGTATGGCGATAGTGTGTCCTGTATGCTTAAGGGGGAAATATGTCCACCCATGACCCATCAGTTTCATATTGTCACATTCACTGAGGAAACCTACTGCCCTAGGAGAAAACTAACCTGGTGGTGCCCTTTCGCTGATAAGATCATTTTCATGCCCCCCCCAAACACACACACAGATTGGTCTCCTTCCGTCCTCTCTATGGATTCCTGAGAAACATCCGGAATGCTGTTACTACAGTATGGCATTAAGTCTGAACATGCGATCTTTAAAGACACAGATGCCAAAGTGGTTTCGAGACCGATCACACCAACAAAACTGCATTTTTTTTGTCAGTTGGATGCATGGCTTATGTGCTTGAAGCCGGTTACATCAACATTATCCAATAATGCGCAACTAATAAACACGATACTTATGCTTGGATCTGTTGACACCCCACCACGCGAGTTTGTCGTAACCTGACAGTTTAGTCTCATTTTTATTTGCTGACATTTGACATGGTTTTCTGCATCATATGTTAATTTGTACTTTAGTATTGTCTCTGTGTTTTTTTTTTGTCAACAAAAAAAATCATAGTTTTTGTTAATAAAATGAACAGTGGTTCGGCCGTCTGGAGATGCCTCCCCATAAGGAGCACAGCCCCCAGTTCGGAAGCCTCTGATGTAATCATTCTGAGAGGGGTGTTTGAGTTATACTGAAAATTAGAACAAGGATTTCCTTTTACTCTCAGCCAACAGCCAACTGAGCCAGAAGTCCTGAAATAGTTCTTTAGCTATGCGACTAGTTTGACCGTAACTGTAAGTAACTTTCAGTTTAATGCAATACCACTGATCATTTTGTAAGACTCTTCTCAGACCAGATCTTAGCCCCAAATGACTTTAACTGTAATCTGCCTTTTTATATTATATGAAAGTCTTCTCTAAGAACAGTTCTGAATTCCTTTGTTATGGCTGGAAGTGTTGAATAACAATCATCAGTGTCAGTCAGTGTCAGTGTCATCAGTGTCAGTCTGATTTTTCCTGTTTAGTTTTCCATGCAAATTTTTGAGCATCCTCCCAGTCATGTTTCTTTAGGAAGGATTTGCACAGCAAGACAGATGATGGTCGCAGGAGACGGCTAAAGGAGCTGGCAGGAGGTGCAGCTCTGAGGCTCTCCTTTCTTTGCCGAGTGTACCTCCTCCTGTGAGCGCTTATGAAAGGAGAAGCAGACTACAGCTCTTGCCTGTGCGCTCTCTGAGCAGCGGGAGTCAGCTTGGGTTCCCCTTTTCCTATCCAGTACAGCACTGTCGTTCCTGGGCTGCAATCTGGAAGCTTCTCACATCATGACTCTGTGTTGCAGGTCTGGAAGATCATAGCAGCTCGACACTCTACTGCTGACCCAGTTGGGCATCGCGAGGTCGCTCTTCCCGCCCAGAGCCAAGCTGCTGTGGTCGTCCCGGGGGGGGGACAGCGGAGTCGGCATGACGGAGTTCTGGGTCTGCTTCAGCTGCTGCATCGCTGAGCAGCCGCAGCCGGTGAGGGCCGAGCGTGCGCAGGCCCCAGGCCTGGCCTTTGGGTTCAGCGGGGGTGCTGTTGGTCTTTGAGCCGCCTTGAGCGAAATTCTTTGCTGCCGTCACTTTGCAGAAAAGGCGCCGGAGGATAGATCGGTCCATGATTGGAGAGCCCACCAACTTTGTCCACACCACACACGTGGGTTCTGGGGACATGGGCTTAGGGCTGTCTGCAGTGAGTATGACAAAATGCCTACATAAAGAGAGAGAGAGGACAGGCTCATTACTGAGCATTAAATGCATTAAGTATTCTATGAAAAGCTGTTTTGTGGTTTCATTTTAAATTGTATGTTGATGATGTACACCAAATTGTTTCTAATAAACTGTAAATGATATTTTCTGCATCTGAAATTAAGGATTTGACTTTTTGTTTTTTAAAGGTGGATTCTCTCCAGAGCCAAATGAAATCTAAAGGTGGCTATGGAAATACAGAGTCTGTCCAGCAGTGACCCCGGAACGGACCTCATTGTGTATGTCATTTGAATTTGGTGCTCTTGAAATTGAGAGTATTTTCCTAAGCTAAGTAGATGCAAGTACATGTTTTTTTTTCTAATGGGATCAACAGAAGTAGTAATGTGGTGAATTACGAGTTACGAGTGAATTACTGACTGCACGTTACTTTGTTGTTGGCAGTAACTTTTAAAAACTTTTTATCTGTTTATTGGTCAGACAGGATGTGTGCTTATATTCATCATATTCACAGCCATCTCATTCTTTTAAGCTAAAATGTTTATATTTTTATACCCCACAGAAACAGAAGCTATCTGTAGGTCTCAGGACCTGTAGCTGTATGCTCCAGCTGCCATTTTTGGATAATTGGATAATTTTTAACTTTTTTTTTTAAATTAAAATTTTATGTTAACTAGGCCGGAGTAATAGTTGATGTTTGTTTTAAGCTGTAAAATGATTCTATTAATGCAACCACGCTGTAAAGAAGGACCTCATTTGCTGTTTGCGTGTGATTGCAGAGCGTCATCAGAAGGTGAATAGACATAAAATATCTGTTAGTAAGAGTGATCGGAGTGCATGGGAAAATGCTGGTGCCCCCTACCAGGATGCAGAGTGTTTTCCGTCATCCCTTACATATCTCTTTATTTATTTGCTGTTTCAGGTTTTTTTATTTTATTTTTCTATCAAAAAAAACATTGATAAGTTTGTTTTTCCTCATCATTTGTCTTGAGTATCTCCAGGTGTATCAATCTTTAGATGTACAGTTTTAAAAATGTTTTACATGAATGCACTGTGATGACATGATTAATGCGGATGTTAAAAATTACGTGGTGGAGATGACCCACTGTTTATACTCAAATGGAATTATTTTTTTCAGAATATTTTATTCGTAATAAAGATCTAGAAATTGACTTCTGGACTTGTACTTGCTGTGGTGTTTGTGAAGGCAGTATTATTTACCAGTAAGGTTATCTTGTGAAGTACCGTTATATGGAATTAAAATTGTATTTATACCTAGAGGTGGATAGTTCAGGTCCAGAAAATAAAAATCCAGATCAAGATTTTCTCTTAACCATGGCAGTTAGTGAAGTGTATAGTTGAAACAAGATCTTGGTCTGGATTTTTACTTTCGGGTCCTGAACTATCCATCTCTGTTTATAGCAAACAGGTTTATAATAAAGATTTACAATAAGGTGGAGGCTTTCATGAATTTTTCATGTATGGGACCTATCACTGTCATTCTGGGTTATTCTGTTCATCCAACCAATAATCCCTGGCAGATTGACTGTAAACTCAGAGCCTATCCTATGTAAGAACAGGGCACAAGGGTGGGAACACACTGGATAGAATGCCACTCCATGACAAGGCACACACTACCACACACTACGGGCAATCAAGAGGTGTCAAATCGCCAAAGGGATCGTCATAAAACCTCCAGATCTGGAGATGCATGCACGTCACATATAGAGTGAGACCACCTGCCGATTACTGCGCACGATAATAATCAGTAAGTAGGACATTTTCCTCTGAATTGTTTATTGTGATTGATGCGACCAGAAATGCCTGACTTTGCTGCGGCTTTTCAGTGTGGTTTTTAGGAAATTTTACATAAATTGCAGTGAATAACGCATTAAAGCTGTACGTGTGAACTTTGTCACGCTTACTCTGGGTTACAAATCGACTTCGAAGCCGGTCGGTTTTGGTGACACGAGGAGGCTAGACACACACACACATATATATATATGCAATGATGGCTGCGAGCTAGGGTGAGCCAAGTTTCCCTTTACAGCAGGGGTGGGCAGGTTTATTCCACAAAGAGCCGGTGTGTGCGCAGGTTTTCGGGATAACCCTTAGGTCAGCTCTGTGAGAACTCTTCGTCCAATCAGTCCTCGAATTAATAACCTAATTAGGGAGTTGCAGCGAAAACCCGCACACATTTAAGATAAAATTGGCCACCCCTGTTTGTGAGGGTAGTTTCGGTCAAGCTGATTAATATCAATAAGAAACGTTATCCGATTGGTTAGCTTATTAATATTCATTAGACATCCACTACCTGATTGGTTAGTGAACGTGCTACCTGTTTTTTTTTTAGTCCAAGCCATTCGCTGGCCAATCAGGCATGGGTGAGGGTGGTGCCGGAAGGGGAAGCGGGGCGCGTTCACGTGAAGAGGGTCGAGGCAGGCGAGACGGCGGGCACGAGGAGGAGCCGAAACGGGGAAGCGCTCGGCGGCGCTCGGCAGTATCCGGCAGCGTTCGGCAGTATCTGTCTGCGGCTCGGCTGGCGCGATCACGGAACAGTGTGTGCGGGCCATGTCACAGCCATGGCCAGGGAACTGACTATATTAATATGCGCTCTTTACGCGTCTTTACAGGTAAGGCAGCCGGCCGCAGCTCCTCTCCCGGCGGCTTTAGTTTGAAAGTATTTCAGTATTTAAGTTAATACACCCGTCGCCGTCGGTACTCGCCTGCCCGAAGTTTGTCGGGCGTTACGCCGTTGGCGGAGAAATCCCCGGTGCGGAAGCTGGGCATTTAATTCCGATACAGCAGCGTACTGTGACGGGGCTTCGCCATGCGTCTCTTTCTGCTTATACTTATTTGGCTTAACCGTACTATTCTCTGGCTTTCACTTTCGCCCTTTAAGAAAAGTTTCCCTTTAGAGCTGCGGCCATGTCTGAGATTGTCGGGGCTGTCGCCCGCAGGTGAGCTGCGACGAGGGCGTCTTGCACGTCTCCGGTGCCTCCCAGGAGAAGGACTACTGCCTTGTGTACAATCCCTCCCTTTCTAACCTTTCCGCGTCGCTGGATAACGCCGTAAGTCCTATGGGTCTCCTGCCGCCGATCAGGCTTGTAAGCGGATACATTTAGCTGCATTTCTGCCAGTAACAAATTGCTTGCCAACCTGTAAATGATATTTATTAACTTGTGTCAAACTCTCAGCTAATGACACGTTTATCAAACGTTATGCAGTCTCTAAGAAGACTTTTTGTCTCATTTTTGCAATGTATAATAATTCTGTCGAAACTTTATATAAATTACTTTGGCCTGCTTAATAACTCTAGAAGTGTGGCACGTGAACCTGCGACCCTTGAAACACAAGCTTAGCAGCGTCCTCTTCCTCAGCTGCTGGCCATTAGTGACATGCCCCAATACTGAAGGCATATAAGCACTTGATTTCATCAGTAAAAGACTTGATGATTTTAAATAGCCATGGCCTGAATTATTTATTTTTTTTTGAACTGTGAAAGAATTTCAGTTCTGCATCTTCCCATCTGCTGTGCTCAGGATTAACCACAGTTAGTTGTTAGTTGGGAATTTCCCTAGATAAGACGGGTCAGGTTGCTGAGGCATTCAGCTGGGCCCAGCAGGTGGTGTAATGCATAGGGACACGGCCGTGTAATTGAAAGATGGGTAGATGGATGGATGGATGGATGGATGGATGGATGGATAGATAGATAGATACTTTATTAATCCTAAAGAGGAATTCACATACTCCAGCAGTAGCATACTAATAAAAAAGACAATAAATTTAATAAACAATAAATTTAAGAGCGATAGATCGCCGGATCGAGTCCCCAAACCCGCAAATACCGTGCTGCCCCCTGCTGTGTCACGTGGGTCAAACGCAGAGGACGCATTTCGTTGTTGTGCGATGTGGTGTGTCAGCAATGACGATTACTTTCCCTTTCATACTCTGTGCTTGTCGCTTGCAGAATAAATACGAGCTGGTGAACCTGCTGTCCAGCTTCTTGTGCAATAACTCTGGCGTACATCCCAATGAGCTGAGCGGGAAGGCCGTGCTGGCCCTGAGGGGCTACTGTACTTACGGCCAGAAGGCACAGGTGGCTCAGGAACTGGGAGCCACGACCATCCTCATTGCCAGCACAACTTCCTTGGTACCTGGACATGTATTCCTTTTGAGTAATATTTATGAAATGTGTATTAGGGGTGTAACTGTGCGCAGAATTCATGGTTTGGTACACACCTCAGTTTTGGGTTCATGGCTCAGTGCAATTTCAGTACAGCTTGGAAAACAGAATTTGTTTTGAAATCACAAGTTGCAAACGTAGACACGGTTAGGAGCAGCTGTAAATCAATGGCAATGTGTGTATCTCTGTATAACACAACCTTATTTTTTTTTAAATAAATTAAATGTAAAACAATGTTTCTACAATTGAGTATTGTTATATTTGTAGTGATAAACATCCCTATAGCCTATAATTATGCTTCAGTACAGTCAGACTTTCCTGGAAAAAGTGCCCTCAAGTGCCACAGGGAGACTGATTTGTAGAGGCTGTTTCTGCCTTGCTCAGTTCATGCGCACACTCGGATGATGTCGTCTCAAATGAGTTATCATGTTGTATGCGTTTCCAGCAACATATCTGAGCTTGGTGTAACAGAGTTGACTGAAACTTGGTCTTAACAGCTGTCTCTCCAGTGCAGGTGCAATTTACTGGGAAACTGAAATCTTAATGTTCCCAAACTGCCAATTATGACTGACTGTAGCCAGTATTATGTGGACTGCAGCACCCTGCAGCAAGTTGAGTTTGCAAGCAAGCACTGACCAAACACCTTTTTATTTTATTTTTTTTGGCTGCTCCAGGAAACTCCTTTCATCAACAAGACGGAGTATGGTCAGGTCAGAATTCCTTTGGCACTCACTCGATATGGCGACATGGAAGATGCATATAAGGTAATAAGGTAATCTCCTCTCTATGAGGAGACGCTCTTTGGGCGACGTACTTGCCACTTGATTCCTCCACATGCTGAATCTCATTTTACTTGCAGACCTTTGGGGGCCCAATGTCTGTGAGACTCTATGCGCCGCCAGTGCCTACGTTTGACTTCAGTATCCTGGTGATACTGTTCATCAGCATGTTCACCGTGGGCATGGGAGGATTCTGGAGTGGAGCTGCGGAGAGGTGAACAGCTGTGCACCAGCTACAGAGGACAGGCAGCCAGGCTTTCTAGCGTTGGCCTTGGTCTCAGATGGCAACATGCCGACTGGGTGACGCCTGTCGGGATGCGATTCTTCACTGTTGTGGTCTTTGTGCACAAGTTCTTGCTGAGAAGCACAAATGTTTTGGTTTATTCAGGGAAAAGATCAATTCTTCTCCAATGGGTGGAGATTCCGGAGGAAGACCTGACAGTGGGGAGATGTCTCTCTATTCCCCGCTCAAAGTCGTGGGGTTTGTGGCATTCATGTGCGTGATGCTGGTTCTTATGTATTTCTTCTATGTATATCTCGGTAAGTGGCCAGGCGCGGCCAAAGTGTGCTACCAAGCCGGCTAAATGGGCCAGAGTGTCCCACTGGGCCCTTCTCCTGACTTTTGAGCCTATATGTGTTCCAGTGTACGTCATCATCGTGATATTCTGCGTGGCCTCCGCAGCAGCACTGTACAGCTGCCTTGATGCCATCATGGAGAAGATTGGCTGTGCGAACCTCAGGTACGCAGGACCTGGGCAGATGGATCTCACTGCTGGAATGTTCCTCAGCATCCCTGTCATTGTGTGCCATTGTGAATTTCATGTTCTCTAGCCTGAATTGACAAAGCATAGAGGTGACTCTCCACTCTTCACTCCTCTAAGTCCTTGTGCAGTTCCTTACCAGCCATAAGATTCAGACTGACCTAACCCAAAGTACCTCCCTTTCTGCAGTTTTCTCAATGTAATTTTCTTCCACAGCTTCTCCTGCTTGGGAAGGGGTTGGTCTGGGAGGAGCTTTTTGTTGGCTGCCCTCTGCATCACCGTGTCAGTGCTGTGGGGAGTATATAGGAACGAGGACAGGTACTGGTTGTGCTACCCTTCCTTGGGCTATCTGGAAATGTCTCAGGATGTTCCTGCATATGGCCATTGAAAAGCTGGCTGTCTCAGTTTTAGAAATGCTGTCAGTTGGTCACCTTGAAGGCACAATTAATTACTTGACAAAAATTCTTTTTTTGATTTCCACTTTTTGAATTTGACTACGAATAAGATTTACGCAGTGGAAAATGAAATGTACCTTGAAATACTTTTTCTTTTAGATGGATTTGGATCCTACAGGATTTATTAGGAATTGCTTTCTGTCTGAATTTTATGAAGACGATCACGGTATCCAGCTTCAAGGTGAGTTTTGGTTTTGAGGGAGATATTTGGGTTCACGTTGAGAGCCCTGTCACTGAAGGTTTGAGGAGTCCACCGTGGTTCCTGGAACCTTCACCTCCGGATTGTTGTTTTTAGATCTGTGTGATCCTTCTCAGCCTGCTCCTCATCTATGACGTCTTCTTTGTCTTCATCACACCTTTTTTGACAAAGGTGAGTGGCCACATCGTTCCCACATTGACCTTAAGGGTTATTGACAAACCAACATCTATTCTATTAGTTTTTATAAGATTAGGCCATCTGCAATGTTCTCCAAGGTCCACTGAGACCCACAAAAGCATTCTCCATGTTCCATGCCTGGAGGCTCAGAGGGCTAGCCCTGATGCAGTGCGTCTCCCTTTGTGACTGACTTATCCTCCCGTTTTCTATGCCGTAGGACGGACAGAGCATCATGGTAGAAGTCGCGCTGGGTCCAGGATCCATTGCAGAAAAGGTGACTTTCACATGGTTGTCTTTTTCCCCCGTTTGTTTTAATCCACTTGGCATACATGCTCTGGTTGCCGAGACGGATGCAAGCGCTAGCAGCACTTACCCCGTCTGTAGGCCTTTGCTTTGTTCATATGTCTCACTTGGGTTTGATCCTAGAATGGAGGAAAGATGACCGTTCCTGCTGATCCCACAGCCCCCTATGAGAAAGTAAGGCCCAGCTTTTAGCTCTTCTCTGAGGGTGGGAGTGGCCACCGAGAGCCACCAGTCTAGGCAATCACCCCTGCAGCCATAGACGTTCAGTCCGTCCCCATGTGAGCGTTTGGCGTTTGCTGGAAGGAGGTAGTGTGAGGTCGTTTTTAGGGTTATGTTTTAACCAACCAGTAATTGACTTTTGTATTCAAATTTTATTAGAACAAAGTCTTGATCTAGAGTTGTACTTTCTGGACCTGAACTTTCCAACTCTGACCAGCAGGCTAGATGGCAATGGCAGTATGACATTGATAATAACCTGCTGCTCCTTTTATACAGCCCCAAATCAGGAAAAGTTGGGACAGTATGGAAAACGCAAATAAAAAAAAAAAAGTAAATTTAGAAATCGCTACTTTCTTATTTGCGTTTTCCATACTGTCCCAGCTTTGTCTGATTTGGGGCTGTACATGGTGTGGGAACATCATTTGCCTGGTTGCACATTGGTGGGCTGTGCAGGTTTGCTGTTTAACTTTAGCTTGTGCTACAGACCTGCTGGGTCTGCCAGCATGGTTTTAAATAAATCCCTGTGCTCAAAGGAGAACAAGATGGGATTTGTGAAGAGAAGTGTTCCTGTACTCATATTTATACAAATGGAAAGTTAAACTTCATTTCATTTTTGATTTCATAAAAAATAATTATGAAGCTGTGTGTGTTTTTGGCACAGTATACTGGCTGCCTCCCATCTTTGGGGCCGAGCTGGCTGGAGATGGTAACATCTAGATGCAGTAGAGTGGGAACTTGGAGATGGTAGTTGTTTCATTGAGGAAGTGAAGCAGGGAACCGTGGGTCATAAGCAACAAGAAATCGTCAAGCCTACAGCATGGCCACAAGAGCTCTTCACCTGTATAGGCTGGTAGAAAGAGCTCTTCAACCATACAGCCTGGTATACCTCAGTCTGGGTGGCAGCAACGAGGAAAATGGCAGGCAGGAAGCAAGGGCAGGGAAGGGGAAAACCCCTTTTCTGAGGGAATCTTTTGTTTCAGGGCTAGCATTTCACTACAGCAAAAGGAAGAACTCTTGATAAAAACCACTTTGCAGGCTGATTGTGTTTAGAGGTCAGTTTTTATACCCAATTTGAGACATTGTCGTGATTCCATGTAACCTCATGCATACCATGCCACCCCCAGGGTGACTGGTACCTCTTTCTGCCAATGCTTCTGTCCTTCTAACCAAACTGTGGCTTGATGTCCTTCTCCTGCACTGTCACCTTTAAGCCAGAGAGCCTCACACACGTCTGCTCCTCAAGACCTTCTGTCACACCTGTGCTGTCTTGCAGCTACCCGTGGTCATGCGAGTGCCACGGTTTTCGGGGACACACCTGTGTATGATGCAGTTCTCCATCCTGGGATACGGAGACATTATCGTCCCAGGTGATCACACTCTGATACTCAGCCCTTGGCGACGCGACGGGAACGCGTGGTTATTCATGGCCAAGAACTCTGAGCCGAGTCCCAGGATTACCTATCAAGTGTCGCTTCAATAGCAGCATTGCCAGCCAACCAGCAACTTGCTCAGCCCTATCTGGCACTTGCCGTGACATGTCTTCAGTAAAGCTCCATTTACATTAACGGGAATGAGGTTAAGTTTGAAGCTTGCAGGCTTCTGATTGCCTGTCTCCCCTTCTGATGTTAGCCACGCTTTGACACGGTTGTGACATGCTCCCTTTGGTCACCGACACAGGCTTGTTGGTGGCATACTGCCACAGGTTTGACGTGTGGACCAGCAGCCCCAAGCGGATCTATTTCTTGTCCTGCATTATAGGTACAGTACGCCGGGCCCGTGACATCATTGGAGTATCATCAGTGAAGGCTTGTGCATCACTCATATCTGACAGCTGCTCGCTTAGGCCTACCATAGACAAATTCAGCTGCTGGTGACTTATGAGTAATCTGTGTGTTGCTATGTCTCCCCAGCCTATTTCTTGGGCATGGTTGTGACTTTTTTGGTCATGATCCTGTCCCAAATGGGCCAGCCAGCTCTGCTGTACCTCGTGCCTTTCACGCTGCTCACCAGCGCCGCCGTCGGCTGGTGGCGCGGCGAGATGAAGCGATTCTGGGCCGGGACTGCATATGAAGTGAGTGCAGAACTTTGGAGCCCGGGGTGGGGGGGGGTAGTGATTTCTGATTGGCCAACTCGTACTGTGCATTACAAATTGTAATATGCATTCAGAAAGCTAAAATATATAAAGAAGAACTTTACATTACAAGGATTATTTTACATATCTGTACTGGATTACAGTACAGTCGTCCCTCGTTTATCACGTTTTAATCCGTTCCAGACTCTACCACGAAAAGTGAATTTCCGTGAAGTCGGATTCTTTATTCATAAATCAAATATTTTCAGTTGGAGCATAGAAAGCCTGTTTATGACCTTCTTAATACGGTTTTTAGCATTATTAGAGCCCTCTAGACATGAAACGGCACCCTTTAGTCACCATTACACTCGTATTACCCAATATATTAGACAAAATATGAGAAAATAACGTATTAGGTGTTACAAATGTGGTAGTGGTCGACCAGTAACATGAGAAGGAGAAGGCTTAGAAGAAGGCTTAGAAGAAGCGGCTGAGCCAATCAGTGGCCAGGATAGGAAGAGGATATAACTGACTCAGACAACCGAGTGCGCGCTGTATCATTTTCACTGCCTCTATCAACTTTTTAATGAATATACAGTACTGTGTATATACCAGGGGTCCCCAACTCTGGTCCCGGAGGGCTACCCATTAGGTTCTCTGTCCTACCTGGCTTCTAATGAGCCACAACTGTTCTCAGGTAAATCCCAGGAACAGCTGTGGTTCATCAGAAGCCCAGTAGGACAGAGAACCTCCTGGATAGTAGCTCTCCAGGACTGGCGTTGGTGAGCCCTGGTATATACTTAAATGAGCACAGTACTGTATTTGGAAAAAACCGCGATGGTGAAGCTGCGAAAGTGACAGCGTGAAGTAGCGAGGGCACATGCATGCATCAAAACTGGGCCTGGTGCGCCGGCCAGGTTTTCAAAGTGATGGGGAGGTTTTATAGAACGCTGCCACACAGTGGCAGGTATGACCTTTCTCCTGAGGCCACATGGCCTGGGCCCTAAGTCAGCTCATTATCATATAACAAAGATCTCAATCAAGTCTGCTGTATTTAGTTTTATGAGTCAAACCTTAATGTATTTAGAAACAGTGTAAAGATATTTAGTCATATGAAAGTTATTGTTGATTTTATAAACTATTCTGTGTGTAAATTACACGTGGTCAAGTTTTTAAAGGAATCCTGGATCAAGAGTTGTAATGGACCGCTTTGTGTATTTGTTCTTTTTTGTGTTATAATATAACTTCATTTCCAGCAGGTGTCGGATTCATCAAGGGAGCCATTATTACAAGGTGTGCTATAGATATCGATCCTGATGTTGGATCCACCACCATGTGTCTGTGTGCCTGTCTGTCTATGTGCCTGTATCATGCCGTTACCAGCTTACTGATAAACAAAAACCCTTCAGCATCTTTCGTACGTACAGAATCTGCATTGGGGGGGGGGGGGGGCGTTGGCTATATGCTGAAATGGAATTAGTGGGCCATTCTTGCATTCTGCATTGATTTTCACTTGTTGCTATAGATGTTAGTATAGTGTAAAACAGGGGTAGGGAACCTGATCCATGCAGAGCCGGTGCGGGTTTTTGGGATGGCCTCTCAATCAACCAATAATAAAGCATTGGTTGTCAGCTCCTGTCCTGGGGACCCAGTCTTTTTGGCTGATTCAAAAGTCATCCCATAAGCCCGCACCCACACCGGCTCTCCATGGGTCAGGTTCCCTACCCCTGCTCTAAAATCTCATTATCATCGTTGTCCGCAAAATTTAAAGGAACTAGATGCGGATTCATTATGAAAGCTGCTTTGGGAGGTTAAATATCTGCGAGAGCCTATTCTTTCCTGTAATCTGACATGACGTCTCTCTTGCTTTAGCTCATCCTCCCAACTTTTGCCGTCCTTCTCTTCCTAGCTCACATTGATTCTTTTTTTCCATCTCAGTACATTTAATTTTTTTATTCCTGTGAGGTTTTTTTTTTTTTTTTTGGTTGTTGCCGTAACAACGTGCAGAGGGTGGCTGGAAGGCAGGGCAACATTGCATGTAGATGCACTGCTGAAAATGGGCTGCTCTGGAACGGCTCAGGTTCTGCTATCCACATTGTGCCTCAGCTCTGCTGAAATAATGGAGAGACTGGTCTATGCTTGGGCGCTTTCACACCGCTGGAACTTTTTTCAGGAGCCAGAACAGTTTTCTGGAACCAGGGACTCTTGTCGTTTTCACACTGCAGGAACTGTCCCCGATTTGTAGTTCCTCTGAGGCAGTTCCGGAAACCTTTTTTAGTATCCATTCCAGACTCTGTACTTTTTGTTCAAATATGAACTGCTGGGGAGGTGCCAATACTCATAGCTTTCAGATTGGTTGACCAGAAGCGCTGGCCATAACATGAAAGGTACACAGAAGTGCAGACAAAGACGTAGCGGAGCAAAAATTGAGCAGGTGCAATTATTTTTATTTGCCAATTACACTGAATGCATCAATGAATACTGTTTTGCGTGCATCTATGTATTTCTGCATTGGAATATTAGATGGACAAAGCATAATGGCTATCAAATATCCCTGCTGAATTGGTGGAATTTATTTTTTCCTTCGGTGGCCAGATTTAATGTCATACAAATATAAGTGAAAGGCTATGTCCCATTTTGACTGGGATATATCCCCCCAATAACAAAACCAACTTTATTCTCCATTTTTTTGAGGTGGCAGTGTAGTTTTGTATGAAATTACATGTGAAACGCGTCTCCCGTGCTTAGCCTAAAGGTCCTCGTTCCTGTTGTGCGGTATGAAAGAGCCTAGGAACTGGGGACAAGGAACCAGGTTCGAGAACTTTGGTGTGAAAGTCGCAGAGTATTCATTGATGCATTTTAAGGTCTGTCTCAGTCCTCCTAGGAAGTCCTATCGCTGGTTGGAGGATAACGGCCTACCCTTTCCTGAAATCTACCTTGGGGGTGGTGTCTGCGATGAGAAGGTTCCTGACTCAAATCCCTGGGCTGGCTGTGGTCTCACCATTGGCCACCTGAGCAAGGCCCTTAACCAGGATTAATTATACAAACAAAAGCAGCTGCGGCCTCCGGGTTCCGTGCAAACGACATTCTTTCCGTGTAGCAGTAGTCGTTTTTCCAGCTGCCTACATGCGGAGCGACTCAGTACCCCGCTTGTTTCTGGAAATGGGCAGGCTGCGGTGGGCATAAGCTGATGAGTGACTCCAGTCAAAATCGGGGGGGGGGGGACACACGCATGCAAGAGCTCAACCCTCAACATGCTCTGGGGGACCCTGTGGGAAACTAACTGTGTTCACAAATCTCAGCTAACGGGACATCCTCATATTCTGCCCCTTAGCCCCCTCTCTCTGGGTTTCCCCAAGGTGTGTGTGTGTGGGGGGGGTTCCTTTCTTTTATTGCATTTGTAGTCGTAATCTTCCTCTCTCTCCTTCTCCCCCCCCCCCCCCCCAGGAAGAGAGAGAACCGGCCCGGGGGGGAGGAAAATGATGAGTTTATTAAAAAAAAATAGTTTGGAAAAAATTTAAATTTTTAG
>JAODKN010000021.1:14912079-14932804 GCA_026774425.1 Petrocephalus zakoni
CCTTCCTCCCCACCCCTCTCCCATTGTCCTCCCCTCTCCCCCCCTCTCGTCCTTAGAGTTGTTTCTCAGCGATGAGGACCAAAGGAAGCTTCACGACTTTGAGGAGAGGTGTGTGCAGGTGTACTTCCGTGACAAAAATGACCGGTTTCACTCCAGCAATGAGGAGAGGATCAGGGTGACCTTCAACAGGTGCGTTTGACTTTGCAGAGCAGACATAGTAGTAGAATCAGTAGCAATAATCATGGACTGACACAGAGCTCTTCCCATGAGCTCTGCCATAAATCATTTTATATCACAGGTATTTTTAAAAATAGCGACGTTGATATATATTTAGCGGATGCTTTTCATCAAAGCGGCACACATTTTATTTTGGGAGGGCAAAGTCAGCCAGTCGCTGGAGCAGCTGGCGTTAAGGGCCTTGCCCAGGAGCCCAAAGCTGGCGTTGAGGGCCTTGCTCAGGAGCCCAAAGGTGGCGCTGAGGGCCTTGCTCAGGAGCCCAAAGGTGGCACTGAGGGTCTTGCTCAGGAGCCCAAAGATGGCGTTAAGGGCCTTGTTCAGGAGCCCAAAGGTGGCGCTGAGGGCCTTGCTCAGGAACCCAAAGGTGGTGCTGAGGGCCTTGCTCAGGAGCCCAAAGATGGTGCTGAGGACCTTGCTCAGGAGCCCAAAGGTGGCGCTAAGGGCCTTGCTCAGGAGCCCAAAGGTGACATCACTCTGCCACAGGACTTGAGCCAGTGACCTTCTGATCAGAGACACAGCACCCTGACCCACTGCCCCCCCCCCCCCCAAAAAAGCAGGGGTCAGCTGGGTTTGAACCTGGGACCTCTCTAAGCAAGAATCATACCCTTAGAGCAGCAAGCCATATATGCTGTTTCTGTTTCTGTTTAAAGCAATGGATCTAAGGAAATGCATGAATTGAAGTAATTCTCTACAGTATACACACTATATCCTAACCTTGGCTCTGGGATAACTCCCACCTAAAACACAAAAATTTTATTTTGATTATTATTTTCACGTTAAAAAGTAGTCGATACTTTCTGTATGAGCACAGGGCTCATTATAAATGTACTTTATCTCAAAATGAAATTGATATTGGAATGCTGCAGAAAGGTGAGTCTGTCAGGCAGTTTTATGGGAACCAGACGAGCCGGAGGAGTCTTTCAGGTGACTGAGGGCAGAAGATGGGTTCCTCCTCCTGTTTCAGGGTGGAGGGCATGTGTGCCCAGCTGAAGGAGGTCGCAGGCAGGGTGAGCTTTGTGAAGCAGACGCTGCTGGCGCTGGACTCGCAGATCGGCCACCTGCAGGACCTGTCGGCACTGACGGTGGACATGGTGAAGGGGCTTGCTGCACGGGAGGCCTCTGAGGCTAGCCGGGTACACCAGCAGCTTGTACACCACATCAGTCTGCAGAACCAGCCGGGGCCTGGCCCCGAGACGCCGTCTGGAACCGAGGGCCATACCGCAGGGTCTCCAGAACCCCGTGCCCCGGTTACTGGGCGCGCCTCCTGGACCTTGTCCTCCTCGGCACTCCACTGGACAGGCCAGTCGCCCCACTCCAGGCCCCGGAGTGGCACCAGCTCATCCAGGCCGTGCCCGCCAGCTGACCGCAGCTTCCCCGCGGCTCAATCGCCGCTCGCTGCCGAGACCCAGCGGGACATAATGCCCCTGATGGACTTCAGGGTGTTTAATGGTGAGCTCTTGCAATTCCTCCAAGAAGGGGCCCGTTTTATTCACTGCTTACGCTCTGCTGTGTACATCTAGGAACTTGTGTTTCCTAAAAGTGTTCTCTTTGTGTCTTTTGCTGTCCCAGCCGTGGAGCGTAATAACCTGCTGCGACTGTCACAGAGCATCCCGTTCACCCCAGTGCCCCCTAGAGGTAGTATATGGAGACGCCATCCTCAGCCTATTTTTCTCTGTCACCTCAAACCTCACAGAGGCTTCTTACGCAAAGGGAGCATGAGTTACTTCAGTACAGATATCCAGCTGCAGAAACTGCCAAGAACATAATTCTAAATTAGGCAAGTCATGGAAAGATGAGGAGAGAAGCTTGAATGAAAATTATTCATTGAAAGTTCAAGTTACAGAAAGCTGCCACTCATCTGCTCTCTGGTGCCCCCAACAGGTGAGCATGTCACCATGTACCACCTAGAGGAGAGCTCCCCCATCAGCCTGAGCCACAGCATGTCCTCCTGGGCTCAGCAGGGCTACGCTGCCAGACTCGAGTTCCTCAGCAAAGAGGAGATGGGTGGCGGCCTTCGCCGTGCCATCAAGGCGCATTGCACATGGTCTGAGGATCACGGGCTCATTCCAGGCCACTTCTATGTCGTCAAGTCCTTTCAGCCAGAGGTGGTGGACGTTTGGCGAGGTGTCTACCCGGAGAACACTGTGCTACATCTCTGTCTCAGGGTAAGAGCCATGGGGCCACAGCTCATGGGCACGAGGACCGCGTGCTAGGGGTGGGGGAGGTGGACAGAACGGCATATTTTTGGTGACGAGAATCATGATCCACATCATACATGTCACGCTTGCGGCGAGGTGAACGACCCATGATTGCAGCTGCAGGGTTTAAGCCCTTCCAAGGGGCGTTTTATTAAGGGAATTGGGGAACAAACGAGAGCAAGGCAGACAGCGAGCGTACAAAAGGCATTGACAATACCCGACAAGGGGAACAGGACACAGACTCACTAAAATAGGGCAGGACATCAGTGGTCAAACACAAGGCAGCTGTTCTGGGCAAACAGTGGAGCAAAACATGAGGCAAAGCACAACGAGGGACAGGTGCGGCGAATCAAGCCCCACCTGAGGGCAAAACAGGGGAAACGACACGAAGGGCGGGGCTGAGCGTCACAATACATCAACTTTTTTTTTTGTACAAACCAACCAAATTGGAATGTATGTAGTAATGTCAATGAATCATTTAAACACTTAATTGGCAGTTCTATCCCTGTCTACTGCTTGTAGCAAATAAAAAATAAACTTAATTATTAAGGTATGTAAAATAGTGTACATATAACTTATAGTGTACTGTATTATACTGTATTATAGTGGGACTGCTTTTCAATTTTTTCCTGTATTAAAGTTTCTGAGGTTTCAAATACAGTCAGTCCTGCTACACCGCGTGATATCACTCCGGCGTAACGTGAGTGATACATTAGTACCCAAGTCCAGTACAAGCTGGAATCGCATATGTATTTGGGCAATTTGCAGTAGGAGAGAAAAGCACCACGAGAACTAGAACGTGATAATGCTTTAGTGAGAAACTCTGCTTGCATGCAGACACGGCTATCCTGGTGAACGATAGTGATGTCCGATTCATAACTAATCGTTCTTTGAACTGGTTTTCATATCGAATCACATTTTTTGTATATTGCACAGGTCGAAGTCTTAGATTCTAAAAATCTGACACTTTCACCAATTATCATATAAAAACAAGCAGCAGATTTTAAAAATTCACTTACATTTGCACTTTGTAGACTGTCTGGCCACGTTGCCGTCAGTGCCCCTCCGCATGCGGTAATCCTTCGTATTTGTGCTGTGTGCAGTCTGGCTCCAAGCTGGCCGTGGCTCACTGATCCCGAGTCTGGGCAGTCGATAAGTTGGCGAGTTCTGCATGTTCGGATGGAGTGGTTACTAGGCAATTCATGCGAGACTCTTGAGACCCATTGGAGATGTTTGATATAATTTAGTATTATTATTTATTTTAAATGCATATAATTATATTATTGTGCAGTCCTTTAGCCCTGTTATCCCATTGGGTATGTATTTTAGTACAAGATTTTATTGAACACAAAGTTTTTCAGGAACCCGTTAGTCGCATTGTAGCAGGTCTGACTGTACTAAAGAACATTTATTACTTTGGTCAATGACTGCACTTCTCAGCTGTTGTGTAAATCCAAAGGATTCTCATAGAGTTCGCTTCTTTGGGCTGGATGGTCACTGCTCTTCCGGTTCCACCCCCAGGAAATACAACAGCAAAGAGCTGCACAGAAACTGGCTTACGCCTTCAACCAGCTGAAGCCCAGGTCCATCCCGTACTCCCCTAGGTACTGCTCCCTGCGTCTTGCTCTTGCGCTGGTCCTGACATTCTCAAATCCACCAGCTCCAATCTGCTTCCGTGTCTTTGCTCAAAGCTTCCTGGAAGTGTTTCTGCTCTACTGCCATTCGGCTGAGCAGTGGTTCACTCTGGAGGAGTGCATTGTTGGAGAATTCAGAAAGTTTAACAACAACAATGGCGAGGAGATAAGCCCCTCAAGCCTGCTGGAGGAGACCATGCTGGCCTTCAGCCACTGGTCATACGAGTACACCAGAGAGGAGATGCTGGTCCTGGATCTGCAAGGTACCAGCAAAAATCCATCACGGTCCATACATTTCAGTTTACTGTCCTGCAAATACCTGACTATACTGACATTAATTTTTTTTTAAGGTGTGGGGGAGATTTTAACCGATCCATCAGTGATTACAAGTGGTGAGAAGGGGTATGCATTGTTCTTGCTATCTTCTGAGCTTCCTCACCGCTGTTCTCCTCGCTCAGAGAGCCATGACAAACCGGTCTGACAGCTCTGAGCAGTACTGCTCAGAATATAACCTGTGCCCTACAGATCCCAAGCCATGATATTCGGACCAGCCAATCTGGGTGAACGTGCCGTCAGGAGCTTCCGGGCCAGACATCGCTGCAATCCCTGTTGTCGGGAGCTGAAACTTCCCGGTGAGTCTTTCACTGGCTGCTCCTGATACTGAATCACCGTCTCCTCAGTGCTCCGTCCACCCATGTTCCATGACTACCTATTCAGTACAGGGCAACTGAGGCTGCACTAGGTGCCAGTTTGTCACAGGGCACATTAATGCATGCAGTCACACACTAAGGGCAATTTGAAGAGGCCTGTTCACCTTACTGTCTGCTTTAAACAATTAGAGGAGGCTGGAAAACTGACCCAGAAGAATCCTGCACCCAGGAAGTACGCTGCGTGTGTTTGTGCACCCAGGAAGTACGCTGCGTGTGTTTGTGCACCCAGGAAGTACGCTGCGTGTGTTTGTGCACCCAGGAAGTACGCTGCGTGTGTTTGTGTAATTTTGACAGCGGGGGATCAGATTTCTGCACAGTGTGATCAAAACCTGTAACTTTTACCTTTTTACTGCCACAACCTCAATTATAACTAAAAATGCCTTGTATTTTGTTTGGTTACTTATGGTCAAGGTTAGCACTGCATAGGGATTAGGGTTTTTCCCATAGCAATGAAAGAATGGTTTTCACTAAGATATGAATACAAACGTGTGTGTGTGTGTGGCCACACTGAGCCCCAGGGCTGCCCTCCACCCAATACTGTTTTTCATCAATATAAACTTGTATATAAACTATATTTGAACATCAATATAAACAATTTACACTTTCTCTGGATTTTTAGAGAAAATTCTTTATGGCAACATTGCTCCATAGATAGTAACGCTCATTAGTTTCCATTCCCTTTCATCAGAGATTTAAACTGGAACAATAACTCAGCTCAGGTGACCTGATACCACGAGACCACCTCAATGCCAATGCCCAGCATCATCACAAGCAGGGGACAAAAGAACCACTCGTCTGTTAGCTCAGGGACTGGGCCACTGCCTAATGTGCGCCCCCCGGGGACCTGGACCAGGATCGCACTCCAGGGGCTGCAGTGACTCTACTGGGGGACCTGGACCGGGGTCGCACTCCGGGAGCTGCAGTGACTCTGCTGGTTGTCAAGGAAATGCGGCGTGAAATCTGCCGTGTCCCTCTCAAAGCGAAACCTATCAGTGTTTACATTATTTAATAATTCAGTTCTTGACCAAAAATGTGCTTATCATGTTTTTAAAGGATTAACCGTTTTTATTTTTTACAGATGTCATATATAAAGTAAATGTATGTCCATTTCATAATATAATGAAAATATAATTTTGTATAATTTATTTTAGTATTCAGTTGACTATTTGGGCTGTTATTTTATCTTTTATCTATTTTTTCTTCTGTATTAAGAAGCTTTTTTTTGGCAAGGACTGTCTAAAACAGGGGTGGGCAATCTTACCCGCAAAGGGCCGGGGTGTATGCAGGTTCTCGCTGCAACTCCCTAATTAGATCACTAAATAGAGGACTCATTGGCTGAAGAATTCTCACACCTGGGCTATAACAGCTGACCTTAGGGTTATCCAGAAAACCTGCACACACATTGGCCCTTTGTGGAATAAGACTGCCCACCCCTGGTCTAAAAGAATGTGGGCTCATATGCCCAGCCCCCCCCACAGGCTGCTGAATAAAAACCAGCTGTGCTTTGTATGTCTTTTAATTAGTGGTACATTCTTATATACTTATTAGGATATCGTACAGAAACATCTCACAGCATTGAAGGACACAAGTTTAACATAACAAACTATAAATGGCTGACTTCATGCTAGATTAGGTAATGCGCAAAGACGCGAAGGGCTCACAATGCGCTGTGTTGCTCGTGATTTCGCCCGAAGGCTATGTCTCTTTGTGCTTCCTCTCACATGGAATCGTCGGGCTCCAAGGCACCTTTTTGCAGCTTGAACATGTTTAAGTGATACTGCGGTTGCTGCTTGACTTCCGCCTCCTGTCCATGTTATGCAAAAAAATCCTTAAATTGACCTGGAGGGGTGAAAATAGCTCGTCACGGGAATGATATGGATGCTCCATCTGCAGCAGCACTGTTCGCCCAGCAGAGGTAATGTAGCCCTCTCTTTAGTACTTGCTTTGTTAAACAGGCTTTTAAAGTGGAGCTTTAAACACGTTATGGGGTCCTTGTCCCAGTAGTGTCCCCAAAATAAACTGTTACAACTGCCACGGCAGTCAAGGTTCCCTTTCGTGATGCTGACTTGGTGTGGCTACAGACTCACATGGGCAGTAGATGAGATGTGAAGAAGTACAGCCATCCCTCGTTCTGCCGAGACACGGTGGCTACCAGAAACGGCCGGTCAGCCAGCGTCACCGGCGAAGCACGGCAGAATTCTCCTCGCCCCCCATGTTTGTCTTGTGTTGATGTTCTCCAGAAGATTCTCCGCCAGGCGGAAAAAAAAATCTTCCATTTGTAGACAAACGTGAGTCACATTATAGGGTTAATAATTAGTGGTTTTTCTTCTGGCGCACTCGGCGAGATCATTTTTAATGTAGCAAACGCACAAACCAGGAATCGCAGGATATGGGTTTACAATGACATAGATGAGAGTCGGGTTATGAGGAATCACTCCAGGCCAGTGCTGACTGAGACACTTAGGAATATTTGGTCTTCAAATGAGCCACACGCGGAATGTCAGGTACAAAACCTGCCCCCAGGCTGCTCTCGTGGGGCCAGGGGGAGTCCCGGAAATGTCACCCCTCAAAATGCTCACACAAGGACATGACACAGGAATGGCGTATCTCCATCAAGTCGAGGGTGTCAGCATCTCTCTCAAGCAAAACTTTCTCATTAGTAAATTTAGCTCTCCCCTTAGCAATGTGCTCACAAGTTAATGTGCTCGCCCCATGGCACGGAGTATGTGCGTATAGGCAGTGTACATGTTAATGCAGGTCTCTCCAGCCTAATACGCTCAAGGAACAGGAAACGCATTAGTTCAGCTAAGTTCAGCGTTGCGCGGAAACAGGAGAAACAGGATCGGAAATTTTTAAGGAAAACCGAGGAAGGTTTTGAGAACTGGCTACTGGTACAGGTTTTGTAAGCTTAGTACACAACACTGGGCTTTAGACCTGATATACTTGCTTAGCTTACTACTATAAATAGTTTTAATAGACGAAGCATTAAACTTCTAGATGATTCTCTAAGCTGCCGTGCGAAACAGACGTGGGTGCAGGCTTCACCCAATCCATAGGAGGCTGCACCAACGCGCCATCTCCTTAACCGAAGACAGAGGCAACCTCCATCTGCCTCCATCCCCAGTGCCTCGGCCCATCGGCAGCAGGCTCCTTAGAAGATCAGCCTCTTCCTCGCTGCCCTTTCAGAGGGCCGAGTAAAAGAAGATGTATGCAGCTGAGGACTTGACAGAGGACGGGGGGATGTCGGTCACCTCGTGGTCGTCGAACTTGAACCAGCGCTGCTTCTGGGCATTCTTACAGTATGCCGTGTAGTGCCCGCCATCGAGCCCTCCATAGTGGTTCTGTGGAAGGGCAGAGATGGCCTTAGAAGGAGCCAATGCAGTGCACTTAGAGGGTGCGGATACCGAACGGGACAGAGAGCTGAGACTAAGTATGGTATGGAGTAGTGTTTCCCAACACCGGACGGTCCATGTTTTTGCTGCTTTCCAGCTCCCAGCCAATCAGGAACACCAAATACCTGGTACAGGTGCACTGGGAGCTGAGAGGAAGCAAAAACGTGGACTGTCTGGGGTTCCCCGAGGACTGGGTTGGGAAGCACTGGAATGGAGTATAAGGCTACTGGTTCCTACAAAAAGACTCACTTTACTGACATACTTTACTAGCAAAAGTTGAGTTTGAGTTTCGGTAGACCATTTATTAAAGAAATGAAATCCCTAAACTAGGGGTTCCCAACCTCTTGATGTCCGCAGACTAGAGTACGCTTTAAAAAAAATTCACATACTGGTAAAACGGGTGGGGTTGGGGTGGGGGTTGAGATAGCGGCAAATGCCAGTTAGATAATTGATGATATATAGTTTATTTTTGAAGACCCCAGTGTTCTGCAGCCCGGTGGAATACTGGCTACAAAGCGGTTGGGAACCTCTACCCTAACCATCATAGAGAGCCCTTGTCAATAGCACATGCTCCAAGATATGTGTGGGGTCTACTTACAGATACTCCGATCAAGTTGTACTTTTTCAAGTTATGCGTTGGGCCGATAACATATTGAGACAGATCCAGGTTCTCAAGTGGGAAATCGACTGACGTCTGCAGCTTCTGTTTCCAGCGACCTTCATAAGAGAATCTAGAAAAGACCACAAGAGTTCTAGGTTCAAAAGGACAAGAACAGACAACTAAAACCTACAATAAAATGAGTTAATCCCTACTGTTTGCAAATGCCAAGGCTGACTTTTACCTTTTCAAGTGCACCAGCAGAATTGGTGGAAGTTTCCAGACTTCCAGCTTCTTGGTGGCATCTCTGTGGACCTTGCAGTTTCTACAGAGGACCCGGTTGCTATCGGTTAGCTTCTCTTCTTTGGAGAAGAGCTTCAGGCAGTCCTTTAGGACAGAGGAAGCATGAAGCAGATTCTGATGAGTCACTTGTGGCTGGGCCACGGGACAATGTCGCAGGAGAAGAGGGCCTTTGTTCATGGGCATTACCTGCAGGGTGCACCGGTTAGTGGATGCCAGTGGCAGGGACAGGTACATGAACGTCTCGAAAGTGCGGGATTTCCGGTGGCATGTTAGACACTGAACGGTGGACTTGAACTGACCCTGGAACAGGGCCACGATGATCGACTCATTGAGCAGTTTGTGTTTGCTCCAGGCCAGTTCTGCTGCCTTGAAATCATCCAGGTGGTCAATGGATTCCTCCTTGCACCGTTTGCGGTTGTCAGCCTGATTGGGAGACAACAAATGTGTCAGAATTCTGTCGTCCAACTGTCATGAAGTACTGTTATTTGCGGAAATGACACGGTCATCCTGCGTGGCTAAAAACCTGCAAGGCACACCAGTGATTCCCAAAGTATTTTAACTACGTGACATTTTCTATACTCTAGCTGGCAAAGAGTTTTTGTTATTGCTGCTAAACCGCTCTGGCTCACATGGAGGGGAAGTAAACATTAACATAGGACTTCAGGGTGCTTTCCACACCTCAGGGGGCCGTGGCATGTCAGGCTTGTCTTAACATGGACTGATTTAGGAAACTAGTGGAGATCGCATGTAGGGGGAGGTGGCAGGAGGTGACAGGAGGCGTTTAGATGGGACGACATGGAGTGGGAGAGGGATGGACAACACATTCACAAAAACCAGCCAACTACACTGTCCCATCAGGCAGGACTCTGAGGTATAACTGGACCTCTGTGAACAGGGTGGTGGATCAATATTAATACCATCACATGGAACCCACAATAAACAGGAAGTAGGTGAAGCCCTGGTACAACATCTAAACGGCGAGACACTGAACACACTGAAAAGACACACGGAAAACGCCAGGGAAAGCACAGGAGGTTTACTTACTCTCTAATTAGGCCATCAAAATGAAAACCAAATGAAAGAAAAAAATAAGTCAACATGTAAATTACTGAATAGCACGGAATCTTTTCTCTAATGGCAAAACAACAGAATAGTTCAGTGTAGCATAGATTCCACTGACACCAAAAGTCTTACAATATTGATGTAAACTGCATCAGGAGAAAGATTTTAAAAAGTAAAAAGAGGGTTATTCAACCCATAGTTTCCTTATTGTGACAATATTACACGTATATACATGTTGTAGGTTCTGCAGAACTAACCAGGAGAAACCACAGGCAGAGTAGCCGGCCTTACTTTGTTCAGGTCCTCGTGGAGACCATCCATGAGGAAAAGCAGCAGCTCCTGGGAATCCTGCTGCTCGTGGCCAGCAAACTGTTCGTTGATCTTGCCGATGGTGACCTTGAAATCCCGAGGGCTGATGTACTTATAGAGCCCGGACCACAGCGCCTTCACAACCACACCAAACTCCTCTGCCACCTCACCTTTGTGCCCCAGGATGTTGAATCTATCAGCAGAAAGAGCACTGGTTGGTATTTTAGCGCGTGAAACAGCCCTCTCTCGAGGAACCGTACGGGTCCCGCGAGGCCTGGTTACTCGGTGGGCGCCTACCTGTTAATGTCCTCCCGGTAGTAGTTCTTACTGAAGTACTCAGCCATGGCAGGGGTGTTACACAGACATTGCAGGATAGAGTTCATGTAGCAAGTGTTGCCAAGGTTGCGCAGACCGGTCAGCGATGCCCCCAGCCCCCCAAACACGGGGTTCAGGTTGCGGATTTTAGCAGCAGAGAGCCAGGAGATCTCGGTTTTGGCGTAAGGGGTCACTCTGGGCGGCCTGGAGTAGGGAAACATTAGTGGATAAACCTAAGAGGCAAAGCTATCGGACAGCAAAGCAGAGCAAGCGTCTGAAGACCAACTTGACTTCTCTGTTGATGAAGGGTGTGGCTGGCGGCCTCCTGACGCCCTCTTCTTGCAGCGACTGTGTGATGTCGGGTGATGAGTACGAGCGTTTCAGCTTGGCGTGCTCACTGTCGGGCTCGGTGGCGCGCCGCTGCACTCTCTTCTGTTTGGGGGTTGGAGGTGTGGCTGGGGGCGTCTGGGACACGCTCACTTCGGGGGGGTACAGGTGTACCCTGTTGGTGGGGGAGTGGTAGTACCGGTACGTTCCCGTCACCGTGTCCAGGAACTGAGGAACACATTGGAGTGCGAAGGCAAGGATGTATAACCAAAACATTGTCTTTGGTGTTGTCATGACAACACATATCCTGGCAGCAAAACGGCAGTGCCTATACCTTCATCCAGCCATCGGGAAGGCCCGGGACTGTACGCCCCATCTCCTCACTTCTCGCCCTGGTCAATGGCTCCCTCTGGAACACATCCAAGTACTTTTCACAATTCTTCAAGGCACTTAAATACACTAACTACCACCCCAAAGCACTAATCATTCACTACTAATATGGGCCATCTTACACTGGATTTATGTAGCACTTCTGGTGGTAGATGACCTGAATGTGACATACCCTGCATTACTGTAAACCAGTGCTTCTCGATCCAGGCTCCAGGGGGGCCCAGGCAGTTGACATCTCTGTTCCCTCCCAGTTCCCAACACACCCGCACCAAGTTTTCGGAGTTCTTGATTGGCTGGGAGCTGGGAAGGAGCAAATGCGTCGACTACTGAGGGTCCCCTGAGGACTGGGTTGAGAAACACTGCCCTAGACAAGACGCGACCCATATGTCCTGCCAGATGGGTGACTCGAGACCTAAATCAGAGCCTTCATGATGAGAGTCACAGAGGGACACCGACTGCCGGGGACAGACTGACCTTGATTTCACTGACGATGCTCCTCGGGGCCGGCAGATCCAGAGGCACGTTCTTTGCCTGCTCAGCACTTTGACTGTTCTGCCATCTCCTGTCTCTCCCCTCCACCACTTCTTCCTCATCTTTGGCCGCCTTTTGTCTCTCCAGCTTCTTCCGGTCCTGCCGCCTCTCTTCTTTCCCTTCTCCTTGGCTTTCGTCCACCACCTCCACCTGCATCTGCTCCCCTTCCTTCTTGCTCTCCTCCTCCTGCCTCTCCTCTTCCCTTTTAGCCTGTGTCGGCTTGGTTGGATCCGTATGGAGAGGGTTCCTCTCTTCCAGCCTTGCGGAGTGCCTGGGACTCAGACCAGGCTTAGCGGAGCGGTCCGGAATTGCTGGTTCATTCGGTGCCGATTGCTGGTCCTTCGCTAAGGTGTTTGTAGACCTGGCGCCAACAGATTTTCTGATAGCTGGCTTTTTTGCACGATCAAACTGGGGAGGATATAACAGGTACAAGGAGACCGTCAGAACTTAACAGTTAGAATCCATCAAATCAGTCAGGTATGAATGAACTCGTTCTCCATGCCACTGACTCGCATCTGAACCAGAATGAATTCAACCAGAGTTCTGCAGCAAACTACTGAGAGGTACCCTACCTGCGGTTTGGTCCTGACGCTAGGCTGGACGGGCGAGCCTTTTTTCGTTTTCTCTTGAGACACGATGCTTGATGCTTCAAGACTCTTCGGTTCCACCCCTTTATCATCCATGCTGCCAGAATCCCCGTTGACTTGCACAGGTGACTCTTCCTCAGCTCCTTTTCCGGGATCTGGCTCCTCGAGCGAGGGGTAGTTGAAATTCACTGCCCACATCACAGAATGCAAGGTCTTACTATAGTGAGTTACAGTGAACGGCAACTGGAGCTGAACTACATCTGACTGCTCAGCTGCCTACATACAGTTCTGGCAATTAAAATTTCATAAACAGAATCTGAGAGGCAACTACTAAACGTCATTGTTTCAGAATTCATACTTACATTTTGGGATTATGTTAACAGTCTCCTGCCTGGGCGGTTTGACTTTGGCATTAGAGGTGTACATAGGATAGAACAGAAGCCAGTTTTCATAACCTCCTTCCAACACCAGGGGTTCACTCCGCAGTACCGTCTTGCTGTCCCACTGCAAAGCAAACCCATGTTTTTCGCCAAAATACCACTGGGCTAGAAAATGCTTATTTTTAAGATCAAACCATCCTCTCTTGGGTTTTGGCTATTCTGACCCATCCTCGGGTAAGTTCTCACCTTGTAGAGGGCATCTTTCAGGCTGCGAAGCGTCGTCCCCAGCTTCAGGTCCCCTGCTGAGCTGGACCAGTCCAGCAGGACAATGTAATCTGCAAATGCACGGTGGTCCCACTCTCCTCTTGAGCTCTCCGGGAGTTTTGTCTCAATCTGACTGGCAGTTATTCTGACAACAGGAAGTTGACAGTGCGCAAACGAACTTGAACCACACATTGTGATAAACTCTGTAGGTTAAGCCTTAAAGGTCCATTTCATTGTTTTTTTTTCCTGTACAAAATGCAACAATCTGAGAAAGAATTTGGTGCAACTGAGGAATAACTAAGAAATCAACATTCATACAAACTGATTTCTTAAATTAAATGACCATGGCCTTGGCTGGCGGAGCTGTAAAGCCGGTGCCCATCTCCTACCCCGGGCTGATGGCCTCCTCTGGAACACTGATGCAGCGCTGCGTGGGCACCTGCATCCGCGACTCCTCAAAATCCTTCCTGCTCCGGGCATCCATGACAATGATCCGTAGACACTGATCCCTCATCATCTGAAACAGCTGCTCTGGGGTGACCCCCCCAGGAGGGGGGGCAGCTGCTGGGGGCAGGAGGAAGGCTCACTATTGGGTAATGCAGTATATGTGAAACAAGGAGGTCCCGCTAACAAACAGTTTCCCAGTCCTCGGGGACCCCCGACAGTCCTACCCAGCTCCCAGCACACCTGAACCAACCAATCAAAAGCAAATAATCACAAACAAGCCCACCAATAAGGAACATGCAATGCCTGGGTGGCCTGTCAGGGGTCTTGGATAACTGGGTTGAGAAATGCTGCCCTATAGTGATTATGTCTGGCTTCAGACCTCACCGTTAACTCTTTATGTTTTTGACAAATGGAGCTTTTCCACTGGCAAAAGGGAATAAAGCCGTACCCAAGTCAAACCACGAAGGGAGGCTAGTTACAGTGCGGTTCCAGCTCGCTGTGGTTATCCAATGCAGAAGGGTCGGTCTGGAGAGCGACAGTCACGTAAACCGAAGAGATGCTTATTTACTGTTCACATGTGTACATAATGATTTATTATGTGCTAATTTCTGCTACCACATCTATAAAAATCACTGTGTTAAGTTAGCAACTAATGCTAGCAGAATTAACATTTGCTTGCATAAATTTGCATCAGGAATCCATTCCATTCAGCTGTTCAACTTCTTATAAGTAAGGGGCGAGAAATATTCAAGTTCTGTGTTTAATCAGAAATGAATCGGTACATAGTGTTGTGTGATACTACTACTAATAAATATATAGAATATCTGCTTTTTCCTTCCATGCATCTCAACAGAGATCACCAAAATCACCCTGCATTTTGACCCATCAGATGGCGCTGACGCCAGTAAGCAGGGCCATGTCAGCGTGGGTACAGCGCAGGTACAGCGCGGGCACAGAGTGGGTACAGCGCGGGTACAGTGTGGGCACAGAGTTGGTACAGCGTGGGCACAGTGTGGGCACAGCGCGGGTACAGCGTGGGCACAGCGTTGGCACAGTGTGGGCACAGCGCGGGTACAGTGCGGGTACAGTGCGGGCACAGAGCGGGTACAGCGCGGGTACAGTGTGGGCACAGAGTTGGTACAGCGTGGGCACAGCGTTGGCACAGCGCGGGTACAGTGCGGGCACAGAGCGGGTACAGCGCGGGCACAGCGCTGTACCCATACAGTGGAAAGGTGGCAAAAGTCTTTTTTAGCCATAAAAAGTCCTCCTTACCATTTTCCTTCTTATTCTCCTTTATCCCCCATTTTAACTGCAGCAAACAAAAACACAAGTGTGTCAGTAACACAAATCGGACATAATTCCAGTTACTGGCAAGCCATGTTATAACGGATATTTGGGGAGGCTGGATTCCAAAATAAATCTCACTATACACAAATTACCGGTTACATCAGAATCATGTTTTAAGGAAATGAACTCAGTTGGTTTCTTTCCCATAGATTTTTTTGCAGACAAAATCATGACATTAGAAAAGATCATGTACATAGCTGCTGCGACTTGCTTCTGCATTTGGATGTTTCCTGACATGGCAGCCATCTTGGGGAGTGCTAGCAAGGTCCTGTGTCTTCATGCTGCTGCATGATCGGAGAGGTTATTAAAGCCCTAATTGTTTTTCCCCCCCATCTCCTCACCTTCTTGGTCTCCTTTTCAGCTCCCGCGGCCTCCTTTAGTGAGCCCTTGCCCGGGGCCTGTCCTGGATTCTCCGCCCTCCTCCTCCTCTCCTCCTGCCTGTCCCGTTCCTCCAGGCTCCTCCGCACCTCAGCCTCTTCGTACCTGTCCGCAGGCCACAGGACGCTCGCTCAGACACAGCGCACCGCACAGGCATCAAGCTGCGAGGCTTTCCACACATCCCCAAGTTAAGTGCACGTCCCAACGTTTCACTACCAGCTAAAATAACGATTTTAAATAAACATACAGCACTAACCTGAGTTTAAGGCTCTCTGACAGTTTCTCAGCCTCCTCTATGGCTTTTTTTAGACTGTTGGAGCCAAGTATAGACTGAAAAAAATCCTTTATAAGTTCAAAGATATGGGTCATTATTCAACAACATACGCATACATAAATGTGTGTACATAACTATGAGTTCAGTGTAGCATTCTTGAGCACCTATGTTACGCCACTGGGACGGGGACACACCGGTACCTGCTGCTGCTTGAAGTCGGCTCTCTTCTTGACCAGGTCATACACCGCCAGGTACTTCATGTACAGGACGTACGCCTTCTCCTCATCGCGCTCCAGGCGGCACTCCTCCGCCGCCTTGAAGATTTTACAGGCACTTTGTACATAGCTAGG
Source organism: Petrocephalus zakoni (assembly GCA_026774425.1). Lineage (NCBI taxonomy): Eukaryota > Metazoa > Chordata > Actinopteri > Osteoglossiformes > Mormyridae > Petrocephalus > Petrocephalus zakoni. Next base: position 14,928,113 of record JAODKN010000021.1, read on the forward strand.
GAAATGAGTATTTATTGAAACACCTCTCATAACAACAACAATTATATTAAACTTTAAACATATTTTGGCAATAGGTCACACCGTTATTTGTCCATGATAGATATCACGGCGAGTTAAGTGGCCGCATCGGCGTGTAACTGTTGCCATTTCCCTCGATTTCGTTACTCAGACGGGGACGCATTTCGGAGGCGCTCGTCCGGACGCAGCGGCGTCTGCTCCGGCGTTACTTTACCTCCTGGTGCTCGTTTTGTCCGCCTTAATTTCGGCCTTCTTGTTGAGTTCGCCCAGAGACGTGCAGAGGTACAGCTCCTTCGCCTCCGCCGTCACCGCTGGCATCTTGGATGGCGTTGCTGGATTATCGACCTCTACGATATTTCCGTTCTCATATCGAACGCCAACTTAACCACCGGCGACTGTGAACGCAAACAATTCTAGCTGACATTCGTGCATCCTACATAAGGGATCGCCGCGATCCGGTGATGCTGGGTGCAGGCGTATTGCCGGTGCAGAAGCCCGCTTGTCAGAGCTCCGCCGGGCGGGCGGACGGAGGGACAGGCGCGCCGGGGGTCCGCGGGCGCCGCGGCGGGGCTGCCACTCACGCCGGGCTCCTGTTTACATCATGCAGCCCGGCCGGCCGCCGACACCAGCCCGCACGTCCCAGTAAGCAGTCAAGTTTTCGGGTGATGCTGCAAACCTCACCCACACTACCATGCGCTGATGTGATGCATTTCATCAAAAATGTACCCATCTATTTTAACAAGTTGGCAGGCTGCACTATCTTACTAACGGGACTGGAGGATAACTGGTACGCTCGCGACATCCCGGTGCACAACTCCTGGGCTATCCCGCTCGCTAACAATGATCTATTCCGGTAAAATGCATTAGCTAGTCATTCATATAACAGCGCGATGGAAATGCGTTGTTTTCCCAATGACAAACTCATGCAGCTGCCTAGTGATTTATTTGCATGCATTGCAAATATCGAAATATTATGTCTCACCATAACGAACTTGTTAGAGTGTATTTCTGCCCAGCCTGACACAGGGCTCCGAGAGCAAGCAGCAGCCCTGATTTCTGCACCTTAGCGTCGTTCCGTTAGGGGGCGGTTTGGCTTCAAAACCTAACAGCTTTATTATCAAAACGCAACAATGACAAGCTGAATGTGGAATCCATTTAACTTTTGTTTGTGCTTTTAAGTGTTCGTAAATACATTAATGAATTAAGCAAATAGCTGTATCAGTGTCGGATTTTATTGTTGGGCAGCGTGTGACTTTAATTGCAAACACCAGTTATGTGCGGAGTGCATAGATATGTATATGCTGCACATATGCAGATGTAGACGTTTTATGCAGACGTCGGATGCGCTTTACACACAGCATGCAGGGAAAGCGCCCCACTGTCACGCTGCCGCAGCTCTCCGGAGGCGCCGCACCGCGCATGCGCCTCGGCTGCGCCCTGCGCGAGCCGCCCCGCACGCGTATCCCTCCGCAAACACATTTCAGATGCATTGTCTCCTGACGCCATCATTGTTGTTTTTGGGCATACGGTTCCCCATTTGTACACGTGCTGCTCCAAGGGCCGGAACGGAATGCGGGATATGCGGCGTCGCATTTCGTCCAGAGTTCACGTGCAGAGACGTACTCATCCGCCCGAAATGCGGGGACTTTCGTTTGGCCTGGAAGCGGCGGCGGCGGAAGGGAGCCCCCCGCAATGGCGCGCCCGGCTACGGCTTCGTTTGGCAGGACAGCGGGACAGAGCTTCGCCACGAGAGCGCGAATCTTTTCCAGGTCATTGCTGGGCTGTGTTGCCTGGCCCCACCGGATGTGGAGGTTCGCCTCTTTTTTACCGGTGAGAAGTCATACAACTTCCCCCGGAAGCGAATTTACGTTTTACAGGGCGGTTTGGGACAGCTTATTTATATTCAGCAGAGATGTGTTACCTGATTGGCCGGTGACAGTGCTCCCATCGACATATGCTACCTGATTGGTCGGTGACCGTTCTCCCACCGAGATGTGCTACCAGATTGGCCAGTGACCGTGCTACCTGATTGGCTAGTGACCGTGCTACCTGATTGGTCGGTGACCGTGCTCCCATCGACATATGCTACCTGATTGGTCGGTGACCATGCTCCCATCGACATGTGCTACCTGTTTCTACGCCCAGCACTCTTTAAAGACTCCAAGTCTCGATACCCTTATGCGACCTTCCAGTTATGGACTTCTTCACCCAAAGAAGTCCTTAACTGAATTTCCTTAAGGCATTGTTTGCGATGGGAGCTTAATCTATATTAAATTTTCCAAAAAGTTTACATTAATTAATGAAGTGTGGAGACGTCATTATTCAAAAGGAAATCCATCAGCTGTAAGGTGCTCCAAAGTACGACTGTAAATTTTAAGCATTTCAACCATCACAGTACATCCTTATTATAGGCTAGTATTATTCTGATACTTATTCTAGTAGTTAAAGATGAGTATACTTTCCTAGGCATTCTGAGTAAGGCATTCACTGGCCAATCAGGTAGCTTCTCTCATGAATATAAATAAGTTTCTCCTAACCACCCTGTGAAACGCTCTGATTTGCTGTTTAGGCAGCGACCGCGCGGCACCTGCTGTCTCGCCCATGTGTGGATGCGCCGCGTCCGTACAGCAGCCGCCGAACGTTAGCACTTCTCGGCCCTAGCAGTGGCTCCTTAACTTGCCGCACTGCATTGCCTCGGGGCATCTTCACAGAGTGCAGTTTGCAGTTTGATGCAGCCTTGTAAATTACATTTACTTTTACAGCATTTGGCAGACGCCCTTAGCCAGAGCGACTTATAAAAGTTCTTAAAGACTCCATTAGTGAATACTTCCTGAAACTGGTTCCATAAAATTCAGGCTATGAATACCATCTGTGTAAGTATAATGTTGGCTCTTCCGCTTGACTGTACCTGGCCTGCAGATTACAGTCACACACTGGCATCTACACTGGTATGTCCCCTTGGTTTGGTCCGTCTATGTGTGTCATGGTTGAAATTAGCGCACCAACCTGCCTGATACCCTTGAACTGTTCTGCTATTTTCTTGTTCCCTACCCGCTCAATAAAATGCATATTTTCTTCTGGCACTGCCTTGTTTGATATGACTGTTAATTCAAATTTATCTTGCCTATGTTTGCAGTCCAATAAGTTTCTGGACTACCCAGTAACAATTTGTGTTTTTTTATGTATTTATTTTTTTATGTAATGTCTAAAGCAGCGTAATCATGATGTATAACTACAAATGCTAAATACAAGTTAAAATATATTGAGTATATATGTGAACTATTCTGTGTAATAGATGTGTATTATTAAACTTCACAGCTTGAAAAGGGCATTTTAACTGCAATTCAGCCCCAAACAAGTGGAACCACATGTTTGTTTTAAAATAGTCACAATTTGTGTGCATAATTCCATGTTATCTGCATAAACAGAACTAGGATTTTGTGCACTGCATTCTGCTGTACAGCGCTCACACCTAGTTGATAAAATTATGCAGCCCGTTTAATTATTATTAACTGGGAAAAAATTAGTTCTTACATACATTTATATCTTTTTATATTTAAAGAAATACACCAGATTTATTTTCGAAGAACCAATATGAGATACTGCATACGAAGGCTTTGTTTTCCACCCATGGATGGCGAGGCCACGTAGCATCAGCAGGGCTTTCTGGGAATACAGTCTTCAAAGCTGTGCCCCTCGACAGCAAATGTCCCTGGTGGATTTGGGAAAAGACGCTGCTTGAGGCAGCACGGTCTGGGCAGGATGACTAGGCCTGTTTCCTCATGGCCAGTGGAGCTCTGTGTGCCATAGCTTGGGTGGCTGTCATTGAATCAGCAGTTAGAATGTGCAGTTAGTTTTCTTGTGTTGCAGCCATGTATCAACGACAATTATAAAAATTATTAGTAGTAATGGCCTGTGTGTGACAAACGTAGCGATAGCAACAGCATGGCGGCTCTGTGGGTCGCACTGTCGCTGCACGCTTCTGGGGCCAGGATTTCAAATCCCAGTGTCTGTGTGGGATTCCTTCCGCAGTCCAAAGTGAAGTGGCAAACCTTTTATTGGACATTCTGTCTGTGCATTCCCTGCGATGGGCTGGTGTCCCGTCCAGGCTGATCCCCGTCCTTGTGTCCTTGCTACCTAGGCCATGCTCCACTTCCTTCCGCTGTGTAGCATAAGCAGTTCAGGAAGATGCCTGAATGGTTTATGCTTATTTGTATAATGGCACCGCATGCTATTCTATCTTAAGTGGTTTCATTTTCTTCCAGTTTATGCAGTTGGATGTTTTACTGGGAGTAAATTTGATACAAGAGCAGAATCTGTTATGGGACTCTGTCTGTGAGCCATCAGATCCATGTCTTAACCACTCCGCTGTCAGTAACCGATGCCAGTAACCGCTATCAGTAACCGCTGTCAGTAACCGCCATCATTCTCCTGGTAATCACTTTTTCCTCATTTCCCTTTTTGGCTGTTTTTAATCTATTATGTGAGCAATAGCCGCATTTAACTGTGCCGGCGCCCATGCAGAGCCACATAAACAGGTAACCGGTGAGTCCCGGTGCGGTTACGACACTCATGGCCTTACCACAGTGCATCAGCCGGTGAGTCCCGGTGCGGTTACGACGCTCATGGCCTTACCACAGTGCATCAGCCGGTGAGTCCCGGTGCGGTTACGAC
>JAODKN010000021.1:14991805-15007679 GCA_026774425.1 Petrocephalus zakoni
CACTACAGTAACAAATTAACAACTAACATGTACTATTAAAATTGGCATTTCTTTGATTTATTATATTGTATTATTTATTTTTTTTATTTCAACTTTACCAGGTAAATTAAATGAAAACCAGTTCTCACTGCTTCGCAGTTCTTTTTAGGAGAGATAGCAGATAATGCATCGGAACACATGTCAAGCGTGTCACTAAAATCTTCAGCCAATAAATGCACAGTTGTGTCGTCACAGAGGCGGTGCCGCACGATCTGCCTTAAGTCGTCTTTCTCTCGTGAGAGTTCTGTACCAAAACGACACGGGGTGACGTTTTGCAGTGCCAGCTGAAGTCAGACAAGAAAAACTAACCATCATGCATTGCGTCAAGACCAGAATGCATCGCTTTAAGCTAGTGCTGTAAGCATGCATGAAGTCGAACGCACCCATTGTTTTTCGGTCTGTGGTGTCAGGCAGAGGAGGCCAATCCCTGTCCTCCCCTGAGGGTGTGGTCAACAAAGAGCATCGCCAGATTCTTGCTCTGTGCCTGTTTGCCCCACACTAGCACACACTCATGCATGCCTGATAGAACATCAGTAAAACAGATCATGGCTGGCAGCTCCACATCTAATGCTCCATTCTGCTCAAACATGGCCTTTGATTTGACCAATGACATTACAGGACACTGGCACACCCAGCCCTCTCCACCCGCCTGATCGTCCTGTTTCCTCCTCATTGTGGCTCAGAAAAAGCTCACCTGTTGTACGCCTGTCTTGCCTCTCGTTCCTGCCCTCGTGTTAATCGCTCCCAGCTGCCTCTTGTTTACCAATCATTAGGCCTTATTGCTCGTCAGTGCACCCTGTGAGTGGTTACCCACACTCCGCCCTGTTTTTGGGTTGTGCTTCTGACAGGATGTGACAGATGCTGCCTTTGGCTGTTATTCTGCTGAAAATTTTAATACTGAAGTGGTCATTTGTGCACACCCAATAAAAAAAACTAGGAGAGATCTTCCTACCTCCTGAAGAAGTTTGGTAACTGGATTCTTTCTACTTCTGATAGGTTTGTAATACCATACACTAATTCTGGCAGCGATTAGTAGAGAGTATATAAAGTATCTCCCCTGTAGATGTTGAGAGGCTCACCTTATCAGATGTGATGCCTTCATTTTAAATAAAATGCTTCCCCCTCACTGGTATTTTATTTATGGATTTTACTACAGCGTTGTCTTGATTGCAGTCCTCTCCCGAGAGATGAGTACATTTTGTACCTGTGGTTATCCGTCGCATTCTGGCATGGACATCTGATGATAGCTACTGAAAGTAGTCCATGCTCCATCCCAGCCTTATATGATCAAGGGAGTTTGTTCTTGTCAGCATTTTGCTCAAACCTGGGAGCACAAAGACCCCGACCAGTCATTTGCAGCCTGTCTTTTGTCTGGCCTCGACTGTCCTCCTCCTGCACGGTTGTTTGGATGCCCTTCCCTGACCTTGTTCCTTAGAACCCGGAGAATTCTGTAAGCAGAACTGTAAATCCTTCTGTACAGGGGTCCTGCAGTCTGAGGGTTTGTTGGGGAAGGCTTGCGGCTTCCCAGCAGTGGCTGGATTTATTGCGTTGGTTTATTGTGCTTGTTCCCCCCACTTCCTTTGACCACAGTAACCACCTGTGACTCGCCATGTTCAAGCTTTTTATATTCATCACCGGTGAGTCTGTAACGGAAGAAACCAAGTGATTGCTGAGTTTCTCTGTACCTTTGGGTGACTTTGAAGCTGCCATACTACTTGTATAAGGATGGGGTGAACTTGCTAAGCTATACAGACATGCATCATTTGGATGAGGTTATTAACCACTTTTAGCAATAGGAAAATTTGGACATGAGTATAACTTGTAATTGGGCTTCTAGTTCATAATGGAAGAGGATACTTTACAAAAAATTCAGTAAAGTCAGTAATTAGATTGCTTGCAGAAAGCCCCACTTTTCAAAGAAAAGCGCCTGTAAGTGCTTGTCACACAGTCTGCAGCCATCGGTAAGTATTCGATTGTCAGAATGAATTTGTGAACACCAACCCCCCCGTCACACTTCATAAGTCACTGGCAAATCAGCTGGATGGAGAGAAGGTGCTTTTCACACGCCGTAAGACGTCAAGTTCAACTGATAGTAACATGATGCTGTGAGCTTGAAGCAGTAAGCAGAAATCTTAACATGATTTGTACCCCTCCAGGTTGTATGGGCCATTCGTATGATTTTGAAGTAGCTGGTTTTTGTTAGGCTGCTTTGTGTGATTTTGGTGCTGCTCCTGTTCCCGTCTGTCTTATGGCAGTGTTCAGGACGCGGCTGTAATGGAGGGGGGAGAAGCCGCGGCTCCCCGGCCCGATAGCCAGGCAGCCTCGGCCCTTACTTTCCGAGGCCGCTCCTCGTTCCTCTTTCACCACGCCACACTGTAAAAAAAGTCCGCAAAAATAGGGTCCAATGTACCGTGTTAATATGAAGGAATGTTTCGTATAATTTTTTTCCTGGTGTTTTACCCTTTAATTTGAATTTCGCGTTGCATTGTGGAAGCAAGTACACCTGCAAAATTTAACAAAAAAAAAATCCGTAAAAAAAACAGACAATGTCCTGGCAGAAAATTACCAGTACATTATCCTTTTTTTTTACAGTGCAGGCGCTGACAACAGGGACGGCAGTCTTGAGATGCAGCACCCCCCCACCCGGGAGAGATTACCATATCATTCTAAATAAGCTTTAAAAACAAGCAGACTTGTATAATTAGTCTTAAATTGAGCAAATACCACCCATTCCGGGAACAAATAAGCCATCAGACTCCCGGGCTCGTACCTCTCTGAGTGCCCCCTCGGCTTTCCCTAAATAGACCAGAATTGTTCATCTTTGATGTTCTGTTCCTGTATTACTTACATTTCCTAATACGTTCAATTACTTTTAAGTGTTTGGATTAGCTTGCCAGTTTTGTGCTTGTCAGACGGGAAATTATAGACGTGATGAGGTCCAAAGTTTATTCGTCTCGTTGAGTTTATTACTCTTTAAAGACAGATTCGCACCTCTTCTCGTGCCGTGATCCATTCACCCACACTTACAGCAGCCATAGGCTCTAATCGTTCAGACGTGCGGTATATATGCCGCATTCATTTCATATACTCTATATACGTACAATGGGTTAAAATTTGGACAATCGATGCCATCAAGTACACAAATAAACGGCATGTTGTTTGCATGTGCAGCCCTAAACTCCAGTGAATCTTTTAAAATGTCATATCCGCCACTTATTAAATTTACATTTTTAAAATTGTGTGCAGATCTAGGGACCCCGCACTGCCACTGCAAAGGTAAAAGGCCTGCTGTTCCTGGTGTCCCCACGTGGGGGCGCATTACGGTAACTGAGCGTAACACTCAGGCTAACAGCCGCACCATGCAGGGGTATCTGCCTACCGTCACCCGCACGCCGCCTGCGGGCTTTGCAGACATGCGAGCTCGGATCGCTGGCATATGCCTAGAGGAAGAGGCATTTGCGGACTGCACTTCATATCCCTCCCGTTGTCGTGCCTTTTCTTTAATCAGTACACGTAGGGTGACCACCTAATCCATGTCAGGAGGGACACTATAAGCTACTTCAGGTTTTACAAACTACTTTAACACTGAAAAGCTCCTTTGCTTGGCTAAACAGTAGGGTGACCACCTAATCCTGATTGGTCAGTCTCCTATAAGCATGCATGTGTCACTAATATTAATGTGAAACAGCTGGATGAGTCTTTCAATCAAGGAAATGAAACAGTCAGAACTGAACTGTTTAGCCAAGCAAAGGAGCTTTTCGGGTTTAAAGTGGTTTGTAAAACCTGAAGTAGTTTATAGTGTCCCTCCTGACATGGATTAGGTGGTCACCCTACCCAGGGTGACCAGATAATCCATGTCATCCCGGACCCTTTGAGCTAGGACGGCAGTTGCAAACTACCATATCAGTCAAAAGGACCTGGATGTTAATGCGAAACGGCTGGATGAGTCTGTGACACACCAGTCAAAGTGCAAGAACTGAACTATTTAGCCAAGCACAGGAGCCTTTCGGGTTTAAAGTAGTTTGTAAAACCAGAAGTGGCTCAAAGCGTCCGGCATGACGGATTATCTGGTCATCCTACTACACCGTATAAGGTGTCAAAGGTGCATCACACCGGTAATCGCGTTATGAACAATTAATCTTCTGTAAGTCAATGTGAGGGTAGCCTGTATCGGAACGAAGAAAAATATTCAAGCGGGATATGCAGTTATTACATTTGTTGCTAATGCTGTTAGACTGTTACTCATAGATTGGCCAACATGACATCTGATCGGGTCCAAGGTGGCATGTAGTACAACGTTCTCTAGGTACCTTAACTACGCACGACAGCAGACAGAAGCAGCTGATTGGCTCACCTGTGGGCGACACTACCGGCCTCGGCCTAAAGGGGGCGGTATACCGCTGTTTATCTCGGGGTGTATTACCTGATCAACAATGCGGTGTACTAAGAGGTATTCGGGTTATCCGATCTAAATACGTACTGTGGCGCCACTTTGCTGTTTATTTTGACGAGGATAATCCGGCAATAATCCATGCGTTTGCCAATGGATAAATGTTATGTTATATAAAGGTTATATGACGCAAACCTAAATTAACTATTGTTTTAGATTACCATCTGGTAGATATGCTGCTTTTTGGGCGCGACCCATTAAGTTGGGACTTTAGGAGAGGAAGCGCCAGTAACCATGGCCAGTTTTGCTAGAAATGGTTTTAGTTAGCTTTCTTTTTTTACAGTATCACACCATTTACGTTTACTTACATTTCCTGTAGTTTTTACATGCAGTAGTCTGAGAACAACAAAGATTCTCATAGCCTACGTACCACTTGGCTGGCGCGTCGCACGTCTTTAAATTTCTTTAATAACTGATAAATAAATAATAACTTTTCGTGTAAACTGTGGTTTCAGACATGTTATGTCAAAACAGCGATTCAGCTTGTTGTTTTACTGTTTAACAAAGGGTAAGTTTGAAGTCTAAACAGTATTCGAATTAAGGTTATTCTGGAAGGCGCTGATCTCCAATGCAAGTCTCTTAACGCCATAATAAACATAGATGTGGACTCTTTTGATCACCTAATGACCAAAGTACTTGTGAGGTCTGAAATTCAAGCTAAAAACTGGTTTGATTCCTGTTTCCCGAGGTGTCAGCCACACTGCAGCACAGCCAGCAGCTGGGATCACTTAAACGCGGTGTAGCGGGGGGCAGCGATGCCGTTGTGCAGCGTGAGAGTGCCCGGGGTGTCCAGAGCAAAGCAGGGGTGCACATGGTGCAGGAAGCGGCACTGGAACGTGTAGAGGTGCTGGGCCAGGTGGGCGTTGAAGAAGGACAGCTTCCCTGCGTCGTAGTCCAGCAGCACGCCGACCCGCTTGGGATGCACCGTGATCCGGATGTCGGGGGTCCAGCCATTGTGCAGGAACTCATACTTGTGCCTAAAAATCACATGAGGACTGTTATAAAGGCAGCACGCTGTGGAGACCCTCTGCTTGGGGTTCTGTGTAGTCTTGACAGGATGGCTGACAACAGTCTGTGGTTTGCTGGTGTGCAGAGCATTGGGTTGCCATGGGAACAGCCCTGTCACTATAGTGTTCCAGCAGATAATCTAACACCATCTTTGATTCGCTCAGTTTTGTGCCCATAATGCCCAAGGGTTGGCTTCAAGGTTATTAACAATTATTTTTATTACTCTTATTATCTGCATTGTCTTTGGCGCAGTTAAGTCCTACCATCCCTAGCCTGCAGAGCACTCTTACCTGGAAGGTGTGATGACATGCCGCATGCACCAGGAGGTGCTGTTCCCCCCCAGGAAGCCGTTCCTCTGGGTGTCTTCGTACGCCACGCCGATCCTGAATTCTGTCCTGTCCTCCACCTCTACCTCCCAGTAGTGCTTCCCGCGGACAGGGATGAGGTCCCCGAGGACCGCCACACACCTGGGAGGGGCAGAGGGAGAGGCGCCCATCTGCATCTGCGCCTGCACACAACCCGCCGACAAGCGCCCATCTGCGCCTGCACCCAACCCGCCGACAAGCGCCCATCTGCGCCTGCACCCAACCCGCCGACAAGCGCCCATCTGCGCCTGCACCCAACCCGCCGACAAGCCCCCATCTGCGTCTGCGCCTGCGTCTGCACACAACCCGCCGACAAGCGCCCATCTGCGTCTGCGCCAGGCGGCCTGCTTCACGGGGCGCACACAACCCGCCGACAAGCGCCCATCTGCGCCTGCACACAACCCGCCGACAAGCCCCCATCTGCGCCTGCACACAACCCGCCGACAAGCGCCCATCTGCGCCTGCACACAACCCGCCGACAAGCGCCCATCTGCGCCTGCACACAACCCGCCGAGAAGCGCATGGCTGCACTATGAGCTACTCGCTCTGCTAATTTACAGCGACATTTCCCAAATGTGGGCTACAATTATAACAGCTGAGAAATGTAGACCAGACATACGTCCTCTTTAAACAGCAGACTTTGTTAAACAACCAAAATTGTAGTGAATTTTTGCTACTTTTACTTAACTCTTTTTCCTGATTACTTGATTACATTATGCAACCCGATGTCTAATGTTTTTCTTTTATTTAAATCAGTAAGTCCCCCGGCCTGTTCCAATGAGAAAGTCATAATGCCTTCTTGAGGTGAACTGGACTTGTTCTCCGCTTTGCCTCGGAGGACCTACTGGGCAAAGGTGTTGTCGCTGAAAATCATGCCACTCAGGGGTAAGTCCTCGTCGGTGTAGAACATGGTGAAGCCATCACTGGAGATGGACAGGCAGGGATGGGCAGTGTCTTCTAGCAGGTGGAAGGACGTGCCTGCCATTCCAAAGGTAAAACCAAGTGCAGTTAGATATGTGTGTGTGTTTCTGTGTGTGATTGTATGCATGTTTATCCATGTTCTAGTTGCTATCCAGGAGCAGAGACACACAGCCTTTAGGCTTAGAGGCGCTAGGTTACCTAAATGCGTGCTTTGGGCGATACGCTGTGGGCTCTCAGAAGGTACCTTTCAGGCCACAGCAGAATGGCTTGACAGCATATCTTTGAGGAGGGGGTCCCCACCTGTGGTCTGGATGATGACGGGCTCACTCCTCTCACTGGAACCCCCAATATTCACGGCCCTGACGCAGACTGAATACTGCCGATCTGGCTGCAGCTGGACGAGGCACTCGCAGGTGGGGATGGCCACTATGGACCTTGGGGACAGGGGGGGGGGTCACCGTACAGGCAGAACGAGTCCGTGAGGCACCAGTCAGGCGGTCAGCAGGCCTGGCGGTGAGTGGTTGAATAAAGTCCGAATAATGGCACCAAACCGCGGTGTCAGTATTTAGATCTGAGGCACAGAGCATCCTGTCTTCTACGCCCTGCTAAAGCCCGGCCGAGCCCGCGTCTCCCGCCCCCTGCCCCCGGCTGAGCCCGCCTCACTCGGTCACGCTGTCTGTGTTTCCCTCAGCCCCCATCTCGCTCAGCTCCATGGTGTAGGAGTCCACAGGGTTGGTGTTGCCAGACTCCCAGCGGACGAGCGCCGCTTCGGGACAGCTGGCACACTCCCGTGGCTTGATGACAGGGGGCGCGGGCACTGTGGGGGGATGGGATGCTCTCAGAGGCGGGGCAGGGTCACCTAAAGGGCGGGGTCACCTGCGGAGGAAAGCCCCTTACCCGTCATGTGCACGGCCTTCTCGCTGGCCGGGCTCACGCCTGTGATGTTGCTCGCTGTCACCCAGAACTCGTACTGCGCGTTGGCCAGCAGGTCCGGCACGGTGCGGTACGTCTCCTTTACCCTGATCTGCGATGCTGGAGACGAGAAGGTGAGAGCAGCTGTTCAGGGGCTGCCGAGGGCCCCCGGCATGTCGCGGGACAAGCTGAACTCCCTAGACGAGGTGCCTGTAGGGGTCTTTCAGATTGGGCAACGCCCTCGAGATGAACCCTGACACTGGCTTTGACAAAAACCTCTGACTGCTGACCCAGTTCAGGTCTGCACTCCCCTTAATCTTCTGGATCGCACAGACAGATATTCAGTGGGACAAAGGATCATTCACAAATGGACAGTGCTCATATGAGTGAGGTGTCTTGGGAGAGGTGAAGCATGGGAAATAAAAAGGAGAGAAATTAGAACATGCTGATTCCGGTTCATTCTCAGCTCCTTCACACCTAGCAGTAACCCTGTTCCCCGGTCCGCTGCTATCATCCAACCCAAACAGTTAAGGTTGTTTCACACCAAGTCTGATTTTTTCACACAAAAAAATAACATCATTCTCAAATGATCAAACTTATCTCCACAAAGTCCAACAAATTTGCATTGTCGCGGCACATAATTCTTTTTTTTTTATTATTTAGAGCCCAATAGGATGCCGGTTTTTACACGTGACCAGGTTTTTTATTCATTTAGTTTGTGACATTAGCCAGGACAGACGGGCAACATCACGGGCAGCCCTGCCCAGTAATGGTTCATGTCCTGCTTCTTGCTAGTATAAACATTTAAATTAAGTTCCCAAGGTAACTTTAGAATCTTTTCTCAAAATGAAAACATTCAGATTGCAAGAATCGATATTTCAGTGTTGAGCCACACATTGCCCACCTGGACAATGTGACTGTGCCAGTACGCTCACCACACAGCAGCTAAGGTGGTGAAGGGGCAGGAGAGAATCCACCAGTTAGACACAGGGGATGATTAGGAGGCCAGATCTGATAGGGCCGCACTGGACATTTTTAGCCATGACGTCAGGGTACCATGCCTACTCTTTAGAAAGATGCCCAGGGATCTTTTATGACCTCAGAGGGTCAGGACCTCGGTTTTATGTCTCATTTGAAGGACGGCACCATTTTAACAGCACAGTGTCCCCGTCACTGCTCCGGGATCCACGCGGAGCACAGGAGCTGTAGGCCACACCAAGCCCTCTCCCTGGGATCCACCCGGAGCACCAAGCCCTCTCCCTGGGATCCACGCGGAGCACAGGAGCTGTAGGCCACACCAAGCCCTCTCCCTGGGATCCACACGGAGCACCAAGCCCTGTCCCTGGGATCCACGCGGAGCACAGGAGCGTTAGGCCACACCAAGCCGTCTCCCAGCAGCCCCTCTTTCCTAGCTGACTTAGCTTCAGGGGGATTACTGAGTGCGAGCAGCGGGTGGTCTGGCTGCTCCATCCGGTATCTCTGCCTTTATCTTTTTACTTGTTTGCATAAAATAATCGGGACAAACTCATGACCACTGACAGTGCGTCTCGCCAGACCGTCTTTTTCGGAACGCAAACTTTTCTCAATCGGTTGTGAAAAATTTACATAGTGACTGGTGTGAAAGCTTCTGGTCTGTCACATTTGTGTCATTTTTCTCGTGTCGCGTTTGGTGTGAAATGCCCTTAACACTCGCCTCGATGCGTGCTTAGTGTGAGATGGTGAGCATAGACCTCCAGCCCAGACTACTTGAGCACCCAGTTTTTGGTCAGACATGATGGCTGGAAATTGGGGGTGTCACTCTGTCCTACCCAGAATGAGCTGGAGTGCAGCGACAAAGACCCCCCCCCCCATTACCGTCTGGGGCCTGCAGGCCCGTGGGTGTCGCATCATCCAGTACAGGTCGGTAGTGTAGCTCGTAGAAATCCACAGTGTCGTCGGAGAACAGGCTCCAGCAGACACGCACTGAGGTCTGAGAGGCCGAGTTGGGGACCTGGGGGTTGATGACGGGGGCTGAGGGAGCTGAGACAGGACAGCGCTCATATCAGCGGCTCCGTTATGCTCCTCAGGCAGTGTTTCCCAGTCCGGTCCTCGGGCAGCCACAGTCAGGCCACGTTTTTGCTCCCTCCCAGCTCCCTGCCCAGACAGGCCACGTTTTTGCTCCCTCCGAGCTCCCTGCCCAGACAGGCCACGTTTTTGCTCCCTCCGAGTTCCCTGCCCAGACAGGCCACGTTTTTGCTCAGAGCTGGGAGGAAGCAAAAACAAGGACTGCTGTGGGTTCCGAGGACCGGGTTGGGAAACACTGCCCTAGAGGACAGAGTGTGCACAAGTCATCAACTTTAAAGGGGCTGTGTCCTCAGACATGGCTCAGATTCATGGTGCATCATATGCTATAGACCTCAGATCCTCTTGTTCCACATTACTGTACCTGTTCTAAGAATATCCAGTTAATTTGAGTTTTAAGGAAGGAGTTTTAAGTTGTAAGGAAAGCTGGAGTCACTGAACCTGGGAGAATATTGATTGAATCCATCATTTGTTTAACATCTGAGAAATCCACCGTAGTATTTTCAAACTCGATGGAGGATGACAGCTTGATATCTGACTCATCTTGGGAGAATTCTTCTATTCTGTTTCAGGACAAATGTATGCTTATATTAATACCAAGACAAATGTATGCTTATATTAATACCAAACAGTGAGTGGGGAGCCGTGTCCAGAGGTGTCATATAAACGTCAAGACACACCTCATTCAGCAACTTCAGAATTATTTCAGTAAAAAGCCTCGTTAATAATCTGCAAATTGAACAGAACTTTGTACAAACGCTTCAAAAAGACAGAGTGAGGATCAGACTCAGGTTAGCAGTCACAGTAATCAGCTCCCAGCATGCTTTGCATGCATTCCAATGCAGCAGCTGACTTCACTTGCAAGGGCTTATGTAGCCAACAAACCATCTATACTCACGCTGAACAGCAAAGGTCACATTACCTCCGTAATGCAGGTGAAACAGCCTGTTAAGAGACATTTTATGTTTTCAAAGGAATGCCCAGGGCAATCTCTCCAACAACATGGGGCTCTAGCAAGCTCGTTTTAAAAGTGTGCTCCAGAATCCCCAGAGGCACACCTGTAGGAAGGCCGTCCTGTCCTCGTTCCTGTAGATCTTCTGAGCTTCCTCGATCAGCTCCTTGGAAAGGTCCAGGCTTTTCCCGCACTCCAGCAGCTGCGTGTACAAGGCCTCCAGCTTCAGCTTCTTCTCGTCTTGTAGCCGGGACGCCCCCTGCTGGTATCTCTGGGACAGGACCTGGAGCACGTCGTTGTAGTGCTGCTCCAAGTTCTGCTCCTGCCTGCCAAAGTTCTCCTGCACAGATACGGCCCTTTTTTACTCCATTTACGCGGCCATCCATCCCGGAGTCCCCTGACGAATGCCTCCTACAGACCGTGCCATTTGTGCTATCCTATAAGTTCGCTGCAAGGCACGCTACGCGACATGGATCTAATAAATGTGAGTAGTGTAGACTGTACAATGATACCTGCTGCATGGTAGGCTGTGATGCAAGGCAATGCACGCGACTAAAACGCCATCTGTGCGGGCTGGTTAGCAGATGCAGGTCATGGCAGGTGTCACATTGTGAGATGGCCATTTCCCAGCCTGTCTTTAGCTGCAAAACCCTGACAGCATTCATCTTGGAACCTCTCTCACAGTGCAATGCAGGACCCTTGTTTTGGAGTCATGACCAAAGATATTGCTGCAGTCCTTCTACGTTGGTTATCTATCAGCCAGAAATCGTACGATGTATACCGACCTTAAGACCTTGTCTGGGGAGGTCTAGCCTCGAAATACCATAAGCACAGGCACAAAGGTACCTCTCAATGTGCTATATAATAAATACGATTAAAGAGCAGAGCAACCCCCCCCCCCCGACCAGAATAAGCAGGTAAAGGACGGGGACGGAGAGTCTGTGGCATGACATTATATTCTGACATAATATTATATTCTAGGTTGATTTAGATCCCAGAATAATACTCCATCTCACCAGACCCCAGCCTTGTTTGGATCTTTCTTTCTGGAGAGCTCTCTCTGACACCCCCCCAACCCCCCAGCATGGAGCCCGGTGCAGTGTGACACGCCACGGACAGACTGATTAACAGACATTGCGTTTTTACTTCTACGGTAATGAATATCTCCTCCAAGTGGCTTGCAAAGTTCTCCATCAGGCCGATCCGCGTCCCCAGCCTGCACATGCTTTCCTGAAGGTCTTCCTGATGGAGAGGGGATTGACATTAGTAACCAGCAGGCCGCGGGGGACACCACTAAGGGACCATGTGGGCCTCTTCATGACATGTAAGGATCCTACTATACTCTGTTCTAATAACTTCTGGGCAATGTAATGTTACCACCCTCCTTCTTTTCAGAAACCTACTACAGGAACCTCACACTATTTACTGCTTAATGGTTCCTCAAGTCCTGTTTCATCCTACTTTGTGAATGAAGAAGCCGCACATGGCTGAACCCCTTCTGGACATACGTCATGTTACCTTGACTTCATCTGCTGCCCTGGATATCTGGATCACCTGATGGTCCTTGTGAGGTCCAGAGATCTTCTGGGAAGCCCGGGTGGGCGCCTTGCGGTCCGTGCAGAAGACGTCGAGGGGCTCTCTCTCGCTATCGCCCCCTTGGCCCTGTCTCACACCCATCCTACTTCCACACGCATCATCTCCCCCTGGGCCCTCCTCCAGTTCGCCCTCTTCCTCAAAAACCTCGTCGCTGTACAGCGTGGGGCCCCTGAGGCTCACTGGCAGGGACTCCTCCTCGTCTGATGGGATGTAAGGCTCGAAGTGCAGAGACTCGTTGGTGCCCACCGAGAAGCGCTGGAACGTGGAGGTCGGGGCCGTGATCCCTTTTCTCTCTTTCAGGAGTTTCTCTTCTCTTCTGCCACGTCTCTCCGACTTCCCGGGGATTGGTGGCTCTCTGTCAGCCCTGCGCTGGTCACCAGCGCCCCCCTCTTCCGCGCTGTACAGGTCCTGCTCCTGCATACTAACAGATCGGCAAGCCTGAAGGACCTGGAGAGATCAAAATGTCTCATAACTTTATTGCGGTCTGATATTCCGAAACAAAAATATCGTCCTTCCTTTGAATTAATAGACTTTATTATGCACCCTAATACCCAGAGCTGGAAGAATATGCTTGTATGTTGTTGTAAACCCTGTTACCCATTCAGTGAGCAAACGGCAGTCCCTGAGCTCACAAACAAACAATTCATGCAAATCATTGATAATGATCAAATAAACGCAATCCAATACTCCGCATAATTTTCTGAATGTCTCAATTTTACAACTGTATAAATGGTGTAATAATGGTGCGGAAACATTTCCTATTTCTCAAACCTGGTCCTAGCACCACCTCAGAGTAGGTGTTGTCAAAAAGAATGCCACGATGATCATCTGTTAGAAATTAATATGAAACATTTGAAAAAATGCCTAATCAACACACCATCGGCAAGCAAAACACTCATGCTGTCCAGCATAACTTGTAGAAATATTATACAATAGAATAGAATACTTTATTACAGACTCGAAGTCCAGCAAACGATTATCTTTGGAAAAACAAACAAACAAACAGTTCTTGGCCTTAGTTGGGTTTAAGAAACGCGATGATACCTTGGTGCCGGGCGGCCGTTTCTGGGGATTTCGCTACTCCGACGTTACTCCAGCTCCTGGGTGCGATGGCCCGCTGCGGTAAAATTAGCTGCTGTGTTCATGCGGTTAGTAAGTGATGCGGCAGCTGGTGACAAATATAGCCAGGGCTGGGGGCTGGGGGGGTCCGTGTCAGCAAGGGGCGGCACGTCCCACTGGACATTAACCGTGTGCGGGGAGGAATAAACACCACACTTACGGTGTTAAGGTTTCATGTGTCTGTCTGTCTGTCTATCTATCTATCCATCCATCCATCTACTCATCTATCTGTGTCTGTTTCAGCTGGGAGGTTAACTGAATTTCTTGGACCCACTGGCCAAAGCTGTACCACGTTTCCCTCCACCAGAAAATCCACTCCATCTGGAGGTGTCGAAGGCAGCGCTGTTGGGTGAATTTTATCATCTCTAATTTAATATTCCGTTGCGGGTTACTTTTTAATGACAGTATGCGTCACGGTTACTTTCAGAATCAGCACCGAGCGGGGTCATGCCTATGCTGACGTCCCGTTACCAGATAAGTTACATTGTGCAGAGGTCCAAAGCGGCAGACCTCACCGAGGTCATCGGGGTTAACGGCTGAGCGTAAAAAGATCATCAATGAACAGCCCTACAAACACAGGCCTAAACCCAGCATTGGCATTAAGTCCACTGG
This sequence comes from Petrocephalus zakoni, assembly GCA_026774425.1. Classification (NCBI taxonomy): domain Eukaryota; kingdom Metazoa; phylum Chordata; class Actinopteri; order Osteoglossiformes; family Mormyridae; genus Petrocephalus; species Petrocephalus zakoni. The sequence continues at coordinate 15,005,841 of JAODKN010000021.1, forward strand.
TCACAGAAGTGTGAAAAAATATGTTTAAGGGCACCCGCAATGCACTAACTACTGGTAATCATTAGGTATAACCTGATACCCCGCCAGCAAAGATGTCGATCGGGCGAAGCATTATGGAGCCGAGCGGCGTCTCTGTGGAGAATCCTGTGCCACATTAACTTAGAACTATTTTTCTATAATTTAGCCGTATCCATAGCCTACCCGTCTATTCTGATTGTCTAGGCCAATTTATTAATTTATGTATATTTCTTGTTAATTATTCTAACGTCTATATTTAGGCACGTCCTGTCATTTGTAAAGCATTGAGGTAATATAAAGGAGCTATTGTGCAGTTTGCGGAGGTCTGATCGCCGTGTACAGGTGCGCGCGGTAATGAAGCGGGAGCGCGCAGGAGCGGCTGCGGACTGGGGGCGCGCCGCCGCGCCCGCTGCTGCCCGGCCGCCCGGCGCCCGTGGGCGGCTCTGTGCGGCTTTTCAGCACGACGCCGCAGTCTGCCGTGACTCACAGAGCCAGAGTCCTCCCCGCTCGGCTAGAAACTCTCTTGTTTGTTATAAATATAGACTCTTAAGTAAGATGTTTCTGCTAGCTGACTGATCAGCTCAGATTTTTATTATTCAGAATTTCACTGGCTATGACACCTTGAAATTCCCTCATCTCAAACCCAGTATGAGAGAGGAACGTTTCTGTCCCATTCCGACCGTGCTCCTGCTCACATGTTTTGGTTTGCTCCAGAATTTCACTGAATCGGATTGTTATATCAGTTGGACCAAAGTTAGACGCGACGCCTTTCTAATTAAAATGCTTATTTTGTGACAAAATTCGCAGTTATTTTGAAGCATTAAAAATGTGTTATAATGTATCACACACGGTTTATAATAGTTATGTAACGTAGTTTTGATGTTTCTCCTTCTCTCGCTGTGGGTTATTTCGAAGATCAGCCGTCTGTTATTCTTTGACTATTATAGTGTTGTTGTTCTTTATACTGCGATTTGATTTTATTGTCATGTACTCTCGATTGTATATAAGTCTCGACACCATACTTAAATAAGAATGAGATACTGAGCAATGGCTGAAGTAATGATCATTTAAATATTCTTTTCCGGTGTACAGTTACATAAGATAAAACGTCACCGTCTTGTTTAGCACGTATGTTCTCAAACGGGTGCAGAGGAATGTTGAAGTGTCGCTGTTGGATCTATTTCAGAAGAGAGCTGCGGAAATGCATTCTATCAGCAATGCGTAAACGCTTTCACACGAATACGGAACAACACAAGAGGCTGACAACTTAAAGAAGATGGAGTCTGCAAGGATGGTGTTTCCCTGGCAACTAAGTTGCACCAATGTCAGCTGCAGACTCCATACGCAGGAGGAAGCTGGTGGTATGGAGTACATGGTGATGCTGTGTGTGCGTGTGTGTGTGCGTGTGTGTGTGCGTACGTGTGCGTGCGCACGCGATTTTCATCATTATTGGGAGGCTGGAGGCATCCCCTGATCTGGTCACGGATCATTGGCGCAGTCCTGCTGTGTCGTCTTAAAGCCTTGCGCTGTGAACATTTACCCCTAAACAGGAAGGACTAAGACACACAGGACAGTCAGAATGTCCGCCTCTTAAGGTCTGATTGCCTCGACCAGCCTGATCTGTGCTTTTAAATAGACACAGAGAGCTGAGATGCAGCAGTGAGAGACAGTGGGATCTGCTTAACAGCCCCCGCAGACACTTCATGGGGACATCAAAGGGAGTGACAGGTCCTGTGCAGCTGCTGAGCTGCTATCACGCCCTTTTCCGCCCCCCCCAGGCCCCCCCCCCGGTTTTGAGCCCCCCCCCGGCCCCCCCCCCCG